>JBAIZL010000009.1:27809894-28259894 GCA_036971475.1 Prosapia bicincta | reverse complement strand
GTAAATATCCGCCAAACCCTTAATTTAAGGAATTCAGTTAGAACAAAGGTGCTTGGCGGGTTGCTTAGTGCAGCCGGCTGCAAAATTGCTTTGGCGACCTACATTATCAAATGAACGTGTGTATTTCTAACTGTACTCCAAAACGGACGTTTCTGAAAAGAGGAAATAGTATTGTCAGTGTAAATTGAAATTGTAATATTAATAATTCGTGTTATAGCATGAGGACAAAATCAAATATTCCAACGTTTTTGAATTCACTGTGTTCTAATATTATAGGTTACAGTACACAAGTATTAAATATCAAATATTAAACCGCATCAGCTGAAGGGAAACAGCTTACAAAAATCGGTATATTTTGACGAATGAATATATATATATATTACTCGTACCATTATTTCGTAACACATTAATGGTAAATATAGTTATCTAATATTCTCAATGTCTAGAGCTACATTTACTAATTACGTCAATTTATATATACGATATTTATTAAAATTTAAAAATTTATAGAGTAAATTTAAAATATAAACATAATTGTCTAAAGCTATAACCATTAATAAATTCATGTTAGAATCTCTACTACAAGAGTAGTATGTCTTTTTCTATAAAACACTAGAATGTACAACAAATATAAAAAGATAAATGAAAGATAAATATTTTGACGAATGAATATTCACCTGTACTACTATGGACTAAATCACATTGAGCAATTACTTCGTAAAATTGGTATTGCTAATCTATGGTTTGAAGGAAAGGTCGTGTTGTATGGCTGGGATTTTCTTCAGTGTTTACCAACTGAACCGCGAGCAAATAGAGGTGAATTGAATGCAATTAGAGTTCAATAAATAAAGCAATCTAGACACCTTTGAAGTTTTATTCATTAAGAGAATTTGTTCGTGTGGAAAGAACAAAGAGAGTTTGCAGAACATTTATGGAATGGTGAATTCGACGAATAAAATTGAAATCCGAGAATATTTTAGAAAATTTCGGAAATCTAATTGACGATGTATTTGGAAACGGATTGATGGCAAATTCGACGGAATGAAATTCCGAGTTATATTGGCTTTAATTAAAGGATAAAGTATAATCAACGAAGAAATTAAACTTCCTGGAAAATGTAAGGCATACAATAGCTATGATTCTAATATTGACCAATCGCAAGGTGCTCTTCCGTTCACATCTCAATTTTCACATTCTATTGATTTGGTTCATTTACTACTACATGAAATTTAAAGAAATACTATCTTTGCGTTTCTGAGAAATTTGAATGACTTTGAAAGATTTTTACCTTTTAATAAAATTAATTATGCCATAATAAGTACTAAATTTATGTAAATATAGGTAGCAGCTAAATATCTCAAAAGAGCTATGAAGGTGTTGCACTTTTAATTAGCTTTGTATAGGTGTTGCACGTTTAATTAGCTGTTTGAAGGTGTTGTACGTTTAATTAGCTTTGTATATGGGTTGCACGTTTAATTAGCTTTGTATAGGTGTTGCACGTTTAATTAGCTTTGTATATGTGTTGCACGTTTAATTAGCTTTGTATAGGTGTTGCACGTTTAATTAGCATTGTATAGGTGTTGTACGTTTAATTAGCTGTTTGTAGGTGTTGTACGTTAAATTAGCTTTGAATAGGGGTTGCACATTTAATTAGCTTTGCATAGGTGTTGCACGTTTAATTAGCTTTGTATAGGTGTTGCACGTTTAATTAGCTTTGTATAGGTGTTGAACGTTTAATTAGCTGTTTGTAGGTGTTGCACTTTTAATTAGCTTTGTATATGTGTTGTACGTTTAATTAGCTGTTTGTAGGTGTTGTACGTTTAATTAGCTTTGTATAGGAGTTGCACATTTAATTAGCTTTGTATAGGTGTTGCACGTTTAATTAGCTTTGTATAGGTGTTGCACGTTTAATTAGCTTTGTATAGGGGTTGAACATTTAATTAGCTTTGTATAGGTGTTGCACGTTTAATTAGCTTTGTATAGGTGTTGAACGTTTAATTAGCTGTTTGTAGGTGTACGTTTAATTAGCTTTGTATAGGGGTTGCACATTTAATTAGCTTTGTATAGGTGTTGTACGTTTAATTAGCTTTGTATAGGTGTTGCACGTTTAATTAGCTTTGTATAGATGTAGCACTTTTAATTAGCTTTGTATAGATGTTGTACGTTTAATTAGCTGTTTGTAGGTGTTGTACGTTTAATTAGCTTTGTATAGGAGTTGCACATTTAATTAGCTTTGTATAGGTGTTGCACGTTTAATTAGCTTTGTATAGGTGTTGCACGTTTAATTAGCTTTGTATAGGGGTTGAACATTTAATTAGCTTTGTATAGGTGTTGCACGTTTAATTAGCTTTGTATAGGTGTTGCACGTTTAATTAGCTTTGTATAGGTGTTGCACGTTTAATTATCTTTGTATAGGTGTTGTACGTTTAATTAGCTTTGTATAGGTGTTGCACGTTTAATTAGCTTTGTATAGCTGTTGCACGTTTAATCATTGTGCTATTTGCTTATAACAGGTATATTGATGCTATATATTTTATAAATAAAGCAAGAAAATGGAAACTAATTTATGTAACAGTATTATTAGATGTTTTTAAGGTTAGTGACAGATGACAGACCAATTCATGCTAATACAAACACACTCTACGTTTCGATTTTCTACCTAAAATCATTTACAAGAGATGTAGCTTTATTAATTTAATATCAAGCCTTAATTTAGATTGTTTTAATTCATAAACAATTTTTTTAACATCTTTAAAATCAAATATTTACCTTGTTCTTTATAAATATTAAAATATACAAGTCAGATTGCACTTATAGCTATGTCAAGTTATCATACTTGACTGGCTGTGAGGAGGATTTTAGGGTACAAAGTCGAAACATAGAGTGTATTTGTAAAACTTAAATTGGTCTGTGATCTGTCATTAACCTTAAATACATCAATTTTTTATTAACTGACGTCAAATAAAGTTTACTTATTAGTACTGAAATTATTTCTGTAGAATCAGCTGCTATAGAACCTGTACGTGTAGAGACAGAACTACATTAGATTACACAGAATAAAACATATCTTTTGATTAATTTGAAAAAAATCTTTGCCTTATGATTGGTTTAACAATCTTTTAAAGTATTTTAACCACTAAATTCTTTTACAGAAACTATCTCTCATAAAACAATTAGTTTATTTTTTTAAATTTATTTTTAGTTCAGTTGTGAAATGAAATCTCCAAAATAACTGGGATTTTCATACTCATCGATTCTAACCAAACACATAAATTTCCACCATTTATTTCGACACATTACAGGGCAACAAGTACAGAAAAACCATAGCCCAAGCAGTGGTCGGGATTGAAAACTACTGTGCCGACCACACTAAAATGAGAATGTAAACAGATGTTTGGTTATGCAGGTGTGATGAAAGGGTTACGCACGTGACAGAAACAAACGATTTGCCACAGCTTTCAATTGTAGGGCCAAACATCTATTGCTGAGGTTTAACACAAATTTAGATTGTAGGAAATACGTTTAATAAAACTACGTTGGACCTAAAACGCGGCAATGTTGTAATGCTGCCGTACCATACGGTTAGCTCATTTCAAATAGTTTACTTTATTAGTGTCCAACTGTTAAAAAAAATTCTTTATCCATTTACCTACCTAATGGTTAATTACTTAACATGTTTTATACGATAAACAATTATTAACAAAACAACAGTTGCAGTTGTGACAATCAACAGAATTGTTACCTCAAATAGACCTAATTTCTTCTACATTTCCTAATATAAAAACAATATTTTTCGTTAACGCGTTTCAGATTAGCTCCATTATCAAAACTTCAAACTTTATTTCAAATTTGAATATATAAAGCAGCATAGGGTTTAAAAATTTGATAACGAAAAAGTTCAGTTTAATAATGGAATTCATCCGAAACGCGTCAACGAGAAATAATGTTATGATGTTAGGAAAGGCAGAAGAATCTACTAAAATGTATACAATATTCCAAACCGATGTAAATATGATTATATTAAAAACTTTAAATAATTCTATTTATAAAATAAAGCCATGCATGTAGGTTAGAACGTAATATGACGTCATGGAAATAGTTTATCTTTTTACATTTGTTGTACATTCTAGTGTTTTATAGAAAAAGACATACTACTCTTGCAGTAGAGATTCTAACATGAATTTATTTATGGTTATAACTTTAGACATTTATGTTTATATTTTAAATTTATTTTTAATTTACTCTATAAATTTTTAAATTTTAATTTTTAAATTATAAACATCCTATATTTAAATTGACGTAATTAGTAAATGTAGCTCTACTCATTGAGAATATTAGATAATTATATTTACCATTAATGTGTTACGAAATAATGTAATTATATATATACATGTATATACACATGTATTTTTATAAAAAATCTACAAAAAACCTACCCTCAACACAATACTACAACCTGAACACAAAAATAAAAAAAATAAAAAATATACCTTAAATATAAATAAACCAATAACAAAATAGACAAATTAATACATATATGCAACAAAGAATACTACACTCCAACATACAAACTAAACAACAAAATAATAACATAACCTAATAAAACAAACAACAAAACAAATACAGAAAAACATAACCTATCAGGAATTTACAAAATTACATGTAACGACTGCAACGCATTTTACACAGAGAGAACAACCAGATCATTTAAAATAAGGTTTGACGAACATTACACAGCATTCAAAAATAAAAATACAAAAGCATCAAATTGTGCAGTACACCTAATATCACATAAACATGAAATAACAAATTACGAAAATAACCTAACCATACTTGAAATAAATAATAACCCAATAGAACTAAACTCACTAGAAAAATACCACATTTATAAAAATATACACAACAATTTAATGAACCTACAGACAACATATGCAGACGACGTACTATTCAAAAACATTATACACACGACTCAAGAAGAAATATGTGTGACGTCAACAATTACCAACAAATATAACGGGAATTTCGAGCCGTATGTTGTTGCGGTAGTTATGTACAATGACTGTTACTGAAGTGAAAGAGAACAATGTCTTTGCAGCGTAAAAAGAAACATATTAATTTGTTTTGCGGTTAAAGATAAGGTAACATTAAATTGTAGAGTGCATTCATTCTTGTTTTATCATTTCAAGTAGAGAACAGAACTATTCTTCTGTTTTCTTTATTTTTTAGCATTACACATAAATATGTTCCAATGCACATTGAGTTTGTAATGGACCCTCTAGTAATCCGGCAGTATCTCAGCACTACATCTGCCGGATTTGAGAGCTTTTACTATATATAAATTTGATGTATAGCGTCATTAGTTTAGTCTCATACATGGCATTAATATCCCTTCATTGTACTTCTAAATCTCCCAATGTAAGTATTTCAAAAATAAATTAGCTTTTTTACTGTTTGGGAAACAAGGCATTGTGCAGTAAAATCCTGTCTTCCTGCGTCCAAAGAGTTTATTATGTTATGTCAACTTAATGCGAAAGCTCATTTAGATAATAGAACCACTCTTTAGTCATTTATCACTGCCGGGCATCCACTGATACCTGTTCGTGTGTGGTTCTAATTGTTTTTTTTTTTAATTTTTTAACTTCATGTACAGAGATTTTACTGTTTCACAAGGTTTCTAGGCTGCCGGACATGGGGATTGAGACGAGGTCTATCTATTTTTAGTATATTTGTAGGTCTACGCAAAAAGACTGAAATATTGGTTACTAACAAATTAACATCCTTTTATTTACTTAACTTTATTTAATGTCTGTTAATAACTACTTAATGTTATACTATAATTAAAAGTTACTTAACTAAGTGAATACGTAGTTGCTTACTTGCTGACGCGTTTCAAAACATTCGTTTCTTTACTAAGCCAACCCTCTACTCCGAGTTGAAGGAACGAATGTTTTGAAACGCGTCAGCAAGTAAGCCATTACGTATTCATTTAGTTAAGTACCTTTTAATTATAGTTTAATCAGTGAATTCAAAATGATTATATCAAGCAACTTTATTTAATGTTGCTTAGGTTAATGACTGATCACAGACCAATTCATGTTTTTACAAATACTCTACGTTTAGATTTTCTATTCGAATAGCCAAGTGGGCGTGCAATTTGACATGCAAATGTAAATATTTATTAAGAGTAGTGAAATGTTTGATTTTAATTATGTTAAAAGTATTGTTATGAAATTTATAAACTTTAAGCTACGGTTTAGTATTAGATTAATAAAACTCTTAAAAAGGTTTTACGGATAGTAAATCGAAACGTAGAGTATTTGTAAAAGCGTGAATTGATCTGTGGTCGGTCATTAACTTAAACAACATCCTTTTATTTATTAAATTACGGGTATTGAGAGTGAAGATAATAAATTGGAAGCGGAGAATTTCAAAAGTAGGAGAGTCAGTAGCCTCTCGAAAATTCCATTGTGCGTGTCTTCTCAAAACACTATGTGAAAAGGAATTTTTTTAAATCATTAGAATTTCAGATGGAGTATCAAATTAACACGCCAAAGTTACAGTAGAATTAAAATAAGAAAAGAGTTTTTCAATCTTTGTCGAATAGACGTTGCTGTCGCCATTCATGGACTGTTCAATGACATAAATGTCTTAGATGGTTACCATATTTCTTAGCGTCGTTGTTACAGATTGGTCACTCGCTTTTTTACGGCTCTTGTCCTGTGCAAGATTTCTACAATAATATCTCATTGCATGACAAAATTCCCTTTTTCAGCTACCCACCCTGCTAACTTCCAAATACCTTTCTAATTTTAATATAACTACAGTTGTACCTTGGATTTAGATTTCATTTATATGATATATTTAGATATTATTTTTTTAATTACTGTACTACTTGTTATTTGCTTTAAAGATAACCTTTAGAAGTATTTATAAAAATATTCTCCTGCTAGTGTAAACATTGCGCGCGGAAATTACGCGATCTACTGTTATTTTGCTGCTATTATTCCCCCTCCGGCAGCAATGTTTACTCGGTTGGGTAGTAGTGAATACGTTCCTCTTTCGGGGGTTACCGCATTGCTTTTAGAGTAGTAATACAGTTTTAACGTTGCTTTACAGATGGTACATCAATATGTAACGAACCCGAGTGTATGGAGACTAATGGCCTTGCATTAAATATTTATATAACGGCAAACAAATTTTCCGCTAATGACGTTCAAAGATTGAACAAAGGTTCCTTGGCTCTCTGAAACTCTTTGTTGTTGAAAACATATATCTAAACGGAAGAAAACAAAAATAATTTTTAATGAAAAAATCTTAAAAACTAGTAGAGAGAACAAAACTATTAGCTAGCAATACGTTATTACTCTGTTTAAACTAGCAGTGTGTGTGTGTGTGTGTGTGTGTGTGTGTGTGTGTGTGTGTGTGCGCGCGCGCGTGCGTGCGCGTCTGCGTGCGTGTGTGTGCGCGTGCGCATACAAAGGAAACACAATTATCCGTCACATATTTGTCAGAAACTAATCTAATGGTACGGCAGGCGTTAGGAAATATTGTGGCTCGGACCAGCAGGGTATCTTACTTTGAAGTAGACCTGCTACCCAATAGGGTAATAGAGAAATATCTCCCTATCAAATACCTATGTATGAAGAAGGATGAGAAATTTATGTGTAATTTCCCGGGCGTAAAGGATGTAATAAACCGTGGCATTAGGCATTAGACAAAAATATAGTTCGCATTAGCAGGGACCTTTAACTCAAGTAGACCTTATACCCAATGGCAATTGTGGGAAATGTTTAACCATTACACTCATGTGTAGCAAGAAGAAGAAGGAAGGTATTGCAGTAGATGGAAAAGACGCAATGGTTCCTCGTGCCAGCAGTAAGAGAAATTTGTGGCTCAGGTGAGCAAGGTCTCTTATCTGAAGAATCGATACCCAACCAGGTGTGAAATGTTTGTCCGAAAATAAAATAAGGAAGGTACATATAATTTACAAAGAGGAAATAACATATGATCCCCTGGTACCATTAGTAAGAGTATATTGTGGTTCGGATGGGCAGGGTCTTGCACTTTAAGTATACCTGCTACCCAACGGGTAAATGTCCTCTCATTACACACGTGTGTAGCAAGACGGTTAAGGAGGATACATGTAATTTACTAAATGGAAATAACATATACTCCCCTGGTACTAGGAGTAAGAGTAAATTGTGGCTGGGATATGCAGGGCCTTTTACTTGAAGTATACCTACTACACAACGTGAAAATGTGTACCCATTACACACGTGTGTAGCAAGACGGTTGAGAAAGATGCATGGTATTTTTTAAGTGGAAATATAATATGGTCCCCTGGTACCAGGAGTAAGAGTAAATTGTGGCTCGGATGGGCAGGGTCTTTTACTTGAAATATACCTGCTACCTAACGGGAAAATGTGTACCCATTACACACGTGTGTAGCAAGACGGTTGAGAAAGATGCATGGTATTTTATAAGTGGAAATAACATATGGTCCCCTGGTACTAGGAGTAAGAGTAAATTGTGGCTCGGATGGGCAGGGTCTTTTACTTGAAGTATAACACTACCCACCGTGAAAATGTGTACCCATTACACACGTGTATAGCAAGACGTTTGAGAAAGATACATATAAGTTACAAAGTGGAAATAACATATGGTCCCCTGGTACTAGGAGTAAGAGTAAATTGTGGCTCGGATGGGCAGGGTCTCTTACTTGAAGTATAACACTACCTAACGTGAAAATGTGTACCCATTACACACGTGTATAGCAAGACGTTTGAGAAAGATACATATAAGTTACAAAGTGGAAATAACATATGACCCCCTGGTACCAGGAGTAAGAGTAAATTGTGGCTCGGATGGGCAGGGTCTTTTACTTGAAGTATAACACTACCCAACGTGAAAATGTGTACCCATTACAGACGTGTATAGCAAGACGTTTAAGAAAGATACATGCTATTTTCTAAGTGGAAATAAAATATGATCCCCCGGTATTAGGAGTAAGAGTAAATTGTGGCTCAGATTGGCAGGGTGTTTTACTTGAAGTTTACCTGCTACCCAACGGGAAAATTTGTACCCATTACACACGTGATTAGCAAGACGTTTGAGAAAGATACATGCTATTTTCTAAGTGGAAATAAAATATGATTCCCCGGTATTAGGAGTAAGAGTAAATTTGTGGCTCAGATTGACAGGGTGTTTTACTTGAAGTTTACCTGCTACCCAACGGGAAAATTTGTACCCATTACACACGTGATTAGCAAGACGTTTGAGAAAGATACATGCTATTTTCTAAGTGGAAATAAAATATGATCCCCCGGTATTAGGAGTAAGAGGATATTGTTGCTCGGATGGGCAGGGTCTTTTTACTTGTGTATACGTGCCACCCAACGGGAAAATGTGTAATCATTACACACGTGTTTAGCATGTCGTTTGAGGAAGATACATGCAATTTACTAAGTGGAAGTAACATAATGATTCCCTGCTACCAGAATTAAGAGAGAATATCATGTTGGCAGGGATAAGTAATGCCGTTTTGATTTCTACCAGTTTCCGAAAGCGTCTACCTTCAAAAAGTATTCAAATGATTTTATTCACCACAATATATAATTCCTTTGATTATTTAATGAAACAATATTTTTCTTTATCTCAGTCGTTTAATTAAAAATATACAATATACACTGTAGCTTACTGTTCTAACCTATCATTAAGCTTCCAGGCTTTGGATCTTTTTGCACAATGGAAAATAACATTTGAATGATATTCAAATAGTGTATGGCTTAAACGAGCGCACAGTCGGCAGGTACAATGAACGGCAGCAGCCAAAAGTGAAGTAGCGTTGGGAAACAAAAGCCGTGTGGACAATGGACGGTTTAAACGGAACATTGCACAAAGAATATTAACATTCTGCCAATTATGAAGCTCTATTCAGGACTTGTTCTGTAAATGCCCAACGTGCAGTGATTATTATAGTAAGGGCCTTAATAAGTAAATATAAAAAAGTGTTGCTCTTAACGTAAGATATAAAAGACGTATTTTCACTGTAATATATGAGATATCATTCCAGCGATATCAGCCCATAACGTAATTAAACATTATATTAGTTAAACAATATCAGTTTACCCTCTACTCTTTTACGACTTTACCTTCTAACAATATTCTTTAATATTCATATATTGCAAGTAATGCATTGTTCACAACCACTGGTTTTTAGATTTTGAATTTTTGCATTATAACTCCTCCAAATCTGAAATTATCCACCTGCTGAGCAGAAAATTCAAATAATTTTATGAAAAACTTAAACATTTTCGAACTAAATAATCAGTTTCTAAATCGGCCGCTAGAAAGCGTTGTTGATGAAGACGGCTAGAGTTTTAAAGACACGTTTTCTGCAATCTGATCAAAACCTGCTTGTGATTGTTGTCCATTTAATAGGTTTTTATTTTTAGTTTTTGGTACAATAATTTTATATTGTCCATTGTGTTGAGTTGTAGTGTTTTTTTATTGATGTAGAATTTTTAGTTTATGGTTGATGTTTGTGTAAGTGGTAACAAAAGATCTCTCATATTTAACAGAGTGTAAAGAGTATTGTGTTCTTTAAATTTTCGTTGAAAATGCGGTTTTGTCTTGTAGAATTTGTTATAGCCTGTACAATTTATTTTGTGTATAACTCGCCAGGTGCTTGTATTTTTTTGGTCGCATCGTGTGTTTTGTGTAGTTTGTTTTAAATGCTACCTTATGTCTTGTTTTTTAGAATATTTTAATCTTCTTATTTGGATTTAATTGTGTGTCTTATGAATTTCTTTTTTCTTCTGTTTTGTTCGTTTCTTTTGTATTTTGTGTTTTAGTTAATCAATTATTGTTACTGTATCCAGATTTTTAATATTTTTTTAAACTTTTGTAGTCCTTTCGGAGGTAGTTTTTTTTCCATTTTAGGAACACTGACGTTTCCAAAGAAGATCCTCCAAAAAAGATCTAAAGTGAATCAGTAGTCCGGAGCGTCGTTGCAGCTGAGAGATTTGTATCCCTATCGTCAAATACATCTATACTCGGTTCGGTCACCTTTCCCATTCTTCAAATATTAACGTGTTAATTAAATTATAACTATTGCATTTTTATCATTACGTATTTTTTATCATTTTTATTAATACGTATTTACTCATTCTTTACAATGTGCTTATTACAGTAGATTCTTTTACATTTTAGGCTTGTCTGGAAGAAGAGGTGCTTTTAAAGGAGTCATGTTTCTAATTATTTTCTTGTTCTCATTTAATTTATACTATTCTCATTCGCCTTTTGTTAATCTCATTTACCTTCTGTTATTCTTATTTACCTTTTGTTATTCTCATTTACCTTTTGTTATTCTCATTTACTTTGTGTTATTGTTATTTAATTTTTAAATTCTCATATACCTCTTTTGTTATTCTCACTTATAATTTTCCTTCTTAATAACTTGATAACATTCTCTTTCGTGCTCGTTATCTTTCACGGATATTCATTTGTTTTGATTCTCCTTATCTTTTTGTTTCTTATTTAAACTCATTATACTGAATATTAAAAAATCCCTGTTTTTCAGAGTTCGTTGATCAGAGAATTAGTTGTTAGTGGCCTATCGTTGCAGGATATCGATCACTTATCTAAATCTACAGCCATTTAGGTTGTGTCTTTATGAACTTCCTTCTAGCTAATTATTCTTAAAATTCACCACTTTTCTACGCACAATATGTACCAGAAGCACACATAGGTCAGCGTTGTGCAAAAGATTCTCTAGTTAGTAGCACCGAATCTATTAATTGTTATAATTATTAATCTAAGTATTTAACTATAATATTGAGACCTTACCTGTACATTTGCCCGAGGTCAGGTATCCTAACCGAACTGGCACTGTATACTCATTTGTCCTATCAAATTGTGGAAATTTCTGAAACACAACAACAGTAAAGCGTATGTTTTTTCATGAATTTAATTTATAATTTCTCTAAAGTTAGTGTGTTTTGAAAAAATATTATAACTTATTGCCAGGTCCTGTTGTTTGTTTAGGTGTCAAAACTCTGAAGGCATGTGGCTCGGATTGTATCAAAACTCTAAAGTTAGGCAAAACATCCCAATTAATAATTCAATAGAAATAACTGGAAAGCAACGAACTTAGTTTCCGTCTAAATTATGGAGAAGATGGTTGGGAGTTAAGGGATGGGGGTGGGGGAGGATTTCAGTAAGTCTGGGAAAGTTAGTACAGCTGGGCTTAACGTATTTAAGGATTTAGGAGGTAGAATTGTAGCCGAGAGAGAGTGAGAGAAGATAAGTGGATTCGAATAGTAAACTGGTGAATGGTTGAGAGTTAAGAGGGATGGGGGGGGGGAGGATTTCAGCAAGATTGGGAAAGTTAGTACAGCTGGGCTTAGCGTATTTAAGGATTTAGGAGGTAGAATTCTAGCCGAGAGGGAGAGAAGATGAGTGGATTTAAATATAAACCTGGTGAATGGTTGAGAGTTAAGAGGGATGGGGGGGAGCATTTCAGTAAGTCTGAGAAGGTTAGTGCAGCTGGGCTTAGCGTATTTAAGGATTTAGGAGGTAGAATTCTAGCCGAGAGGGAGAGAAGATGAGTGGATTTAAATATAAACCTGGTGAATGGTTGAGAGTTAAGGGGGATGGGGATGGATTTCAGTAAGTCTGGGAAGGTTAGTACAGCTGGGCTTAGCATATTTAAGGATTTAGGAGGTAGAGTTGTAGCCGAGAGAGAGAGTGAGAGAAGATGAGTGGATTCGAATAGTAAACTGGTGAATGGTTGAGAGTTAAAAGGGATGGGGGGGGGGAGGATTTCAGCAAGTCTGGGAAAGTTAGTACAGCTGGGCTTAGCGTATTTAAGGATTTAGTAGGTAAAATTCTAGCCGATAGAGAGTGAGAGAAGATGAGTGGATTCGAATAGTAACCTGGTGAATGGTTGAGGTGTGAGATGTGCTGAGACTGAAGTCAGTGTGCGTCACGGAAGACCAGGTGGTCTCGGGTGTGTTACCAATTATCCCGTGCCACGTGAGTTGATCTAAAGCCTTATAGGTTGAACGTCTGTTATAATTGGATTTAAAACAGAATAATATTCTACGTAGGTGAAATTGGCCAGAGGGAGTGGGGGATACCGCCATCTGAGCGAATAGGAAGTTCACATCTTGCTGCGTGGGTGAGCCTTGTTGCCAATTCGGCGTTAAACTTCCGTTCGTCACTCAGTTTCATCGTAACTGTGGTGGAGTAATTTACTAGTGCTGCAGTTTACATCGTTCTGCCGCTAGGGAAGGCGAGTTGAGAGTCACAGCGTTTATACTGACAACGCCGCATCCCTCTTAACTGCCACAGACCCTTTCCTATTCTACCTTAAATCAAAGCACAGGAGTCTCAGCTATATTGATACTGGTCTAACGAGCAGAGAATAGTCGTCGAAGAGACGGTAGATAGATAGATAGTTGCCTTCAAAATGACCCGTCTAAAGTCGGTTGATCCAGAACAACTGACTCTTTTAAGTCGTACGACGCACACAATTTAACTTCCCGCTAAATTGACCACTTCGTACACTTTTATCTTCACGAGAAATTTTAAAAAACTAATATTTAGATATAGTTATTGAGTTTCATATTAAAATTTTTTTTTGTCCCAGTTTGTTCAGTGTCATAGTAAATGAATTTTAATTCTTTAAAAAAAAAAAAGAAATACTGCAATATTAATTGATTAATTCTCTAACAATCAAAATACATTTAGAACTTTATTGTTCCTCTGCAAGTACTGAAAACGTCCCAAGTAATTCAGGGAATGTTTAACATGGTCAGCGAATGCTTATTATTGTTGCACTTTTTTTTTTAAATTCCTTCTTAGCTCACACTCTTCTTATACATCTTGAACAAAATTTCAGTCTTTAATAAAATACGTTTTGATTCATCCAATCAAGTTCAAATACATTTTTTTAAACATATAGTGGATGACGATGTTAATATAGTGTTTTCAAATATTTATTCAATAATTAAATCATAAAAATTTGGGCGGTTTAGGTCGGATTCGAACTGAGTATCTTCATGTTCGAAGTCTAGCGCTTTTTGGCACTGAGTCAACTTTCCCATAACTAAAAATGAACTTATCAAAGATATACGAGTATAAAAAAAATCTCCATCGTACCACCTTAAACTGTTGCCATGGTTACCAGACAATATCATAAATAATGCTCTAAGATTAAAAAATGAATGAAAAGGATAAAATGAACAAACAAACTGGATTAACGTTATCGAACTTTGCTTCACAAACGGACAAAGGAAAGCGAAAAGAAACTACAACACAATACAACTGACAAAAGAAGCATGTAAATAGTAACAATTAAAAATTAGAGTCCAACATTATACAATGTCATAGAAAGAACAATGGAAAATTGCAAGAAAATTCGCTTTCTATTCTGCCACTTGATATTGTTATTCTGACATATGTATATATATAAAATAAAAAAAACTCAATAAAATTTTTCTTTAGTCATTTAAGTAGAAATTGACTTTAAAAAAAATGTATATTACTTGTGGATATTTAGGACGTTAAAGTTATTCAAAATGCGCCCTCTCAAATAGTTTGACGTTATGATAATACGTAATTTGGAGCAATATTAAAAAAATGCGTCATTAACATTGTGTATAATAATGACGTTTCAATTCTAATCATTCGCTTTACCATCAGTGAGCTGTCAAACCCAGCCACCAATACAACGAATAATTATCCCTATCGATCGTTACTTGTTTGGTCGTTGAAACAAATCGATAATTTAATAAGAGAACTTATTTACCTTCTGTAAATACATTTTCGTCTAACATACAGTACGAGTGTGTTGCTTTCGTGTCAACCGTTACAAACTTTCTCATACTGTATGTCTAGAGTCTAACTGAAATTAGAAAGGTAGAAGGTTTCGATGTCTGGGAGGCCACTTCCTCATTCGACCCTTGACTTTGCTTAGTTCTGGGGTTTTCAATCTTTCACCTTCTGCGCCCCCCTTTATAAAACACCAACATGGTCGTGTCCCCTCCCATTTATATTGGTTAAAAATTAAAATCTAATTATGAAAGCGAATTACGTCAATTGAACATCAGATAATTTTATTTGACTTTGTAACGCACTAGGCCTTTTTCCTGGGGTAAGTTTTACCTTTATTAAAAATGTGTGTTAATTACTAATTCACATGTTAATTAATTACTTACCCTGGCCTCTAGTTCTAACGTCATAACCCAGGCAATTACTGTCTGTCTATGACGCTCTTTTATCTTGAAGGTAGAGCTAGGTTACTTGTGAAATAAGAATTTAAAGTTTTAAAATACAGAATTACACAATTTATTAATCAATGACAAATTACAAAAGAACAAATGACACCAATGTGTCGAGTAATTTACTTTTAATTACTGCTAATTATTCCATACATTTTAATTACTTATTAACCTTTAAAATTTATATATATCGAGAAGGTAGTAACTTAAGTTTTCCAAATTAATTTTGAAATGAATATTCAAAGGACAATTTCTACCATTCATGTGTTAACCGTTTATCAATTAAAATTCTTCAACTTAGTTAACATTAAAAACATTTTCTTTATTATTATCTAAAACGTACCTGGCTATGCACATTACTTATAAAACACTTCAACACATACCACAAAACATTGCCCATGGCTTTTGGAATCACTAATCACTGCACATCGATCCTGGAACCAGCGCTCTTACACAAAAATGATATAAACTTTTACTTATTGGAAACACATAAATAATCGATTCTGACTTCTTCTTTAGTTGCGTTTATAGAATTTGGCACCGGCCTTAACATCTTAAATTTTGAATACTGGAAGCTTGTAAATTTCTAGGTTACGTCCGAAAATGCCATCACGTCCGTCTCGTTCGGAGACTTTTTGAGAAGTGGGGTCGTTGCAAGACGCGCTAACTGAAATTTCCCACCCTTACTTATTATTTCGAATTTTTTGATTGGTGCTTCGGATCAGGCGATATCAGACAATGCTTACATCACATGGCGTGATGTGGTAATTGCCCTAAGTTACTAACTCGTACGATATTTTACATTTTTACCCGCTAGGTGTGCTACGATCTATGCTAGTTTCACAATGTGCACCAATAAAACAAAAATTTTCTTTTATATTGGGAAGATATAATTATTAAATAAAAATTAAATATATAAATGAATTTATATGTAACACCTTATTTTTAAGAGTGTTACAACTTTTAATGTAAATATTCGTATAATTAAAGTATATCCGGCTCAATGTGGCCACATCCCTATACGGATAACAGAATACCCGGATGTAGGAGAGGTTATGTAATGAAGTACGTTTGTATAGCAATATAGAACTGTACGATCCGTCCAACCCAATAAAACGTCCTGCCTTGCAGATGCCCTTCCTGCATCCAGCCCTAACCAAAAAGCCCTGATCCCATATTCCTACCTGCAGAAAGTGTAGCGTGACAGACGCTGCAAAATCTCGGGGGCTACCAAACCCCCTCCTTCGCTGACTGACTGTATGTACAGTTCCTTAGTACGTCATGATTTTGTATTTTTTCGTCATCTTCGGCAGGCGCTAACTAAGTTTATAATATCACTAGTAGTAAACTCGTGAACTTCATCCTTTTTCATCCATTCATTCACGCCAACATCGTCCATGTCCTTAAAATAAGGAATGTTTTGGAGAAGTTCGACGATTTCTTCATTTGTAACACTAACAAGGTTTTCTGTTTGTAATATGTTTTCAACCCCCTCAATATTTGTTTTATGTTCTAATAGTTTTCCCATGATTTAACTTGTGTAATCGGTCTGATTGCATACCATGCTGTAGCAACGTATAAACGACATCTAGCAAGTCTACGCTAGGGAACACTTCCCGCACCATACTCGCGATTATAACTGTTAGTAACTTACGGCGATATAACAGTTTTTCCGCAATACTGTATATTGTAGACTACAAATTGTAGGTAAATTACTCAAAATCCTATAGGATATATGTAAACTGAATGATACGTAGACCTGAACTCGGTGAGTCAGGGAAGAACAAAGACCCCACTGCAAGCGCCAGACACTAGCCCGACGGCAAGGCTCCAGAGGAACAAAGATGCTTACTTTATTTTCATATGACGTCCGTATATTAGAGGGCCGGATATGAGATGTTATTAATATATTAAGCCTACAAGTGATAATGCTGCAATACTACAGAAATAGACTTAAATAGGCTTTGTACAACATTAATCTTAAAAAAATGTTAAAAATGCATAAATACGTATATATATTATAGTTTTTACAATTAGAAATAAGGACTGTATAATAAATCAAGACTTACATATGCTTTAGAAATCTTATCTTTGAAGACAGACACATAACTCAAGCACAAGGGTCTATCAAGACTAAACATTCTACAAGAAACAATGACGTAGCTCAGTAACCACATGTTACGTCAGTCTACCCGCCGGTACATAACTTGGCTTAATGCAAGTTTCTAAAGGAGAAGGCTGTAAAAGCACGGCGACGTCACTAACAAACATTTGGCGGCCTTGAAAATCCCCGGTTGTCTTGTAAACATTTAGTTCCCGATTGGGCAAAACGTTGATGAATCTACTCCACCTATTGAACTTTGTCCGGCAAAAAAAAGCTCTCAAGGTCTAACGGGGTGGGTGATGCCCCCCCTAGGGCCAAGTCCTTAGTCTGGGGGTTCGGTTCTTAGGTAAGGCCACCTTGGAGTTGATAAAGGTCCGATTGCACTAACTGGACCGAACTAATCAGACGGTGTATTGAGTGCGGAAACCTTGCCGCTCAGAAGATTCTATTGGCCCCGGGTAGTTGTGGGAAAGCGGTGGAACTCTTGTCACTGGTCGGAGTTCGTCTCGTACCAGAGGCGGGCCGATGACCAGTCTAGGCCTTACCGCTAGGTCAATGACACTTAGATACTGGTACCCCGGGTAGTGGCACCAAGCCCCCCGCCTGGAGTCTGACGCTAGTCACCCGGACCTGAGGCACGAGTTTGAGGTTGGATTCGTGTGAGCAGAGGTTTCCCATTCTGGACTGTAGCTATCCCAACAATATGGTCTAAACTATTGTTCTTTGGCAAAGGAGATTAGAGCCTAGAGGCTAAGTGCTCCTCTGTCAAACTCTTCTGTCTCACCTTTTTTTTCCTTCTAGTTTCATGAAGCACAGCCGTACTTGTCCAGCAAAATCCCTTTATAATTTTATTTATACTAAGAACGGCTTCCATTTAGACGGATAAGGATCAGTATAGCACAAACAAAATTTGAAATCTCAACGTCTTCAGGTCTCAACATATACACAGAGAAATATTTTAATCGAAGTTCATCGAGCTATTAGAACATAATTACCTTGCAGACCTGATGGTAGAAATTTTTTTTTTAATTTACGGTTATTTAATTTGTTTTTTTTTCATCAGTTATTTTAAACCAAGCCCAGTTACCAACTATTACACTCGTATCTCTACCACTGTAAATCATACTAGAAAAATATTTTTAGAGATTAAACTTCGTTAGAAGTCCAACTCGGTCAAGCTGTTATTGAGTAAACGCGATATTGACAACATTTCCCGGTCTGCAATATTTTCGCGGAAAGGTTAGTCCGCTAAAGCGATTTTCTCCCGTGTAAATATCCAAGGTGTTTACTCACATTAAAACAGGGCGGTTCCGCTGGTTAACCCCTGTTACACAGACAGCGCGCATTATTAAAACCGCCTGCAAATATTGTGTTTGCTAATGTATTTACAAAAGAATGTCTATCGACATCCTCGGTATCGACCCGGATGTGGCGAAAATAACTACTTTACCATTAATAGGGAACGAGGGGAGGTGTTATAGACAAATGACGGCGCTAGATTTAGCTGGCGTAGGGTTCTAATAGACCACACAAAACCTTACTTAGTTAAATGCAGTTTTAAACATACAGTATTTTAAACATTCAATTATATTTAAATAAAAAACTGTGTGCCAAGGACCATTAGGCCCTTACTTTAGTCTATCTAATTTTATCTACCCTTCCTTGTCCTTTTCCTACAAAGGCGACTAAATCTGCTTTACCCAATGAAGTGTAAGCCCATCTTTAATACCCCTACAGAAAGTAAATGTACTTCAAGTATAGTGCGGTTCAGGTAACCATGCACTTGGCCCTGAGAGATCCACGGGGTTTCTCGTGTACTACCACTTCAAAATGTTATATTCAGAATGTTCTATACATCAACAGCTTCTGCATGTGATACGTCTATATATATATTTCAGGATTATTAGTTATTTCATGCCGAAGCTAATTTATCGTTGAATTCATCTAATAACGATAGTCTCATGCAAGTCAGAGTTTAGACAGTCCTTATAATGTTTTTAGAAAAGTATTTATACTGACCTCCCGTCTCGCCTACTGCGATCTCTCAAGGCCAAGTGCACGGTTACGTGGTAAGCACTATAAGTGACACTAAAACGTGATTTCTTGTTCCCCTCCCTATATCTTTTAGGGCCTACCGGGGATTTTGATGTCTCAACCCTGTGTATACATCCTTTGAATCTTCTTTATAGTCCTTTGTTATCCTTCGCCCATAAAAAACGTGCGCTTACCTTAAAATCCCAAAAAAGATATTCATTGAAGTAGGCTCATTATTGGGTCGAATCATGTATGTCCTTCAAGTGCTTTGTTATTTTAGAATATATCTTGGATAGATAATAACTGGCCGTTCTCTCTATTATACAACTTCTAAATACCTTAATCCTACTTAAATATAGGGGTTGTATTTTCAATCTGTTCCTATCTTTCGTAGACGATAACAATCATACTGTCAGATTACATAATACTACAAAAAGCGAGGTTATTTTATGATTATTAAATTCTGATATCTTGTAAGGTAATCTTTTCAATTACGGCCGGGAGGTGAGGGGTGAAACGAATTACTGAGTAATCAAAAACCTTTTGCTAGGATAACATCGCTTTGTTGATGAAATTAAAGGAAGCCTACGAGTGAAAACTTCTAAAGCCTTTGTACTCAGAGACTGAAATAAAATCATTAAATAGCAATAAAAAATAATTGCAATAATAATAACATTGTGAAAAAAATAATTTGAAAAGAATTACTTGAATACAAGTGTAATGTGAATTGTTCCAGCTATTCGATATCGTACTGTGTTGGCTTCACCTGGAATTACAAAGATTCGACTCAGTGTGTTTCGTCCTATTCGGTAATATGTTGGTGAAAAAGTAGTAGAAGGATAAGGCGCTTAAACAAGACGAATGTAATTAAAAGGTACCTTGGATCTCTCTTATTTCTTTGTTTTAAGATACATAAAAAGGAGTTGGAAAGTTGGATCTAATGTTGGAGAGTATCTACAGTCCAACATGTGGACTCTCGCCCAAACTCAAACCCGTGACTCCCACCGGATGATTGTTACCAGCCCGGAAACATAAGTCTTGGTGCTCGTAGTACCAGTCTGTAAGAGCCCGAAGACCTGGACTAGTGTCTTTGGGGCGAGTCGATACTCCAACCGACAGCAAGATTTCCCCACTATTCAGAGCTAGTAGAACCTTCCGAAAGGCCAAGTGTTTAGTACTTTCTTCTCAACTGTTTAGTTCGGTACAGGTAGTGCAATCGAACCTTTATCCACTTTCAGTTGGTCTTACCTAAGAGCAGGAACCTCAGATTAGGAGCTTACCTTGTGAGGGCTTAACCCAGCCCACTAGACATTTAGAGCACTCTACGGGATATCTAAAACTAAAAAGATCTGTATTACGGGTGTTACTGTGTAGAGTCTATATCGAACAGTGTTTGACTGTTCAAGGTGGTGATATTCCTCTTTTCTTAAGGGCTCCAACTAACTTTCTTATACCTTCTTACGAAAACTGTCCTGACAGAATCTATAAAAAAAATCTTGATATTATATATGTAACTTATCAACACTGTTTTCTTATATTCACTTATTAATTTACTTTAATATACTTAAACAAGAATCTTTCTTGGTACATATGCGAGTCGACTATTCGAGTTTTAATTACGTGTCCTCATTTTCTTGTTTAGGCAAGAACTAGACAAACTAAAACTTTCCCACAGCGCAGTGAAATCGAAAATAGAACAATACCGGTATACCACGTAACAATGGAAATCCAACACGCCTAGCTACTACAAGAAGCCCTTGGTCTCAGTTGATCGTCGAAAATGAGGACACGTTATTAATTTTCTCGAAAGTTGATTCGTATATATGGCAACTAAGGGGTTAAGTACATTAAAGTGAAAGGTATTTATTGAAGGTATAATATATATATATATATATATATATATATATATATATATATATATATATATATAATAAAACATTTTAATAATAAAAAACTAACCTATTGAAAGAAAAATTATTAATAACATGATATATTAATTTTTAAAACATTATTTAAAGTGTTCTAGTTTGTCAAGGCACTTATGATCAAACAATTTTATGTTCATTAAAAAGTTTTAAAGTGGAATAGTTTTGAACTCATTCTGTCAAGTTCTCCTGTTTGTTTTCCAATACTAGGTTAACTTTCTTGTTCTCTTTAATTTTATATACTTTCCGGGACACTGGTAACTCCGCATACCTATTAGTTCAAAGTTTTCCTCTTGCAACACATTTTCCTTGCAAGTTCTGTTTTTAATATTTTTACTGCTACTGAAGTATGACGAAGATATTTCTGCGGTTTAAATAATTATTACAACGTGGGCCTACATTTTATTACTTACTCCTCTCTCATTTTACTTCGTAGAAGCTGAAGATTAATTACTCAAACCAATCATTGCACAATATTAATTTGTAGGTTATGTTATCAAACATATTGCTTAAATAGCTATGTTTTATATTCCTTGAATGTAATAAAGTATAACTTAAAGAGGTTATATTGCTTATAAAACAATTGCAAACACCTGTGAATATATTGAAAGGTACTTTAGGTATAGAGTTCTATCAGAACTCGTCTGTTTACTTCCAATTCAATTACGTTCTACAGCAGCGGTTCCCAAACTTTTAGGTACCACGCCCCCTTCTCTATGAAATCTGACCACGCCCCCCTTCACTTTACACTATAAATAAATGGTATAAACACATGAAAAAGAAAAAAATATTTTAAGTATATAGTTCTATCAGAACTCTAGTTTGTTTACTTTCAGTTCAATTACAATCTACAGGATAGGCTCCCAAACTTTTAGGTACCACGCCCCCTTCTCTTGAAATGAAATCTTACCACGCCCCTCTTCACTTTCACTATAAATAAATGGTATAAACACATGAAAAACAATCAAATATTTTAAGTATATAGTTCTATCAGAACTCTAGTTTGTTTACTTTCAGTTCAATTACAATCTACAGGATAGGCTCCCAAACTTTTAGGTACCACGCCCCCTTCTCTTGAAATGAAATCCTCCCACTCCCCCTTTCAATTTACACTATAAATAAATGGTATCGGCATATGAAAAAGAATCAAATATTATATTGAAAACAATTTATTTATTTATACATACTTCCACAAGAAACATGATATAACATTTTAATTCATAAATTTTAACTGATAAGAGAAAAATGTGTTAGTGAGATGCGTGAGCTTGCATTTTTTACACAAGTATTCTTATTTGAGGTTGTATTTTAGTTATTGCACAATCCAAGTCATTAGCAACATCAAGTTTGTTCCTATAATATTAAATTATATAAATATTTAATTTATCCTATTATTTTACAACTGGTCTCGCGCCCCCCTGACTTCGCTTCACTCCCCCAGTTTGGGAACCCATGCTCTACAATATGAGGCTGTGCCCTTGTCAGTTGCAGTTGGCTCGGTTGTGACAGAAAGAAATTTTTTATTTTGTCCCATTTTTATATTAATCGTTAATAAGTCTATAAATTTTCATTATGTTCAACGTCTCTCTTAGCTCCCGTGGAAACATGTCTCTTTTAGGTAAGCGACCTTGTCCACTCAATTCTATAATCCTGCCTAATTCCATCTACTCTTCGTTACCCCTCGTCTTACAAAGGGGTGTGTCCGGTGGACCCCTCTCTCTGACTCCGGTAGAGAGTAAGTCTATTACGCAACCCTGCATGCGTGATGCAGTGATATTCCCTTTATCCTCTACCAGGGATTTTATGTATCTAACTTTATACTTAAGCTGACAATCCTTCCCTATTAGTGATAATATTTATAAAGGAGAATCGCATTTAAACTACAAACAAGTAATACAATAAAAGACAACTTTCCAGGTCAATTCCACTCATGTCAAGAAACAAAAATTTTATTTTATTTACTTTTTATTTTATAAGTATCGTTATTCGGCCAGCGTTGCTGAACCTGAAATCATAATTTTATATTGGAAAATGGAAAATTGTTAATTAATTTTCCAGTAAGAAAAGCAAATCAAACGTCTAAATAATTACATTTCTCTACTACAATGCTAGAGGATAGTCAATGTTTTTCGACATTTCATTAGGCGTATAAACATACAAATATTTAGGTGACCCAACACGTGAGCACGCAACATATAATTGACCATGAGAAAAGCACGAATGTTCCAATTTAATCCAGCAATGGTCAATGATTGACCTTTGGCCTTGTGTGTGCTTATTTTGAATGCAAGTATCAAAGGAAATTGTAATCGTTTGAAATCAATAGGTAGATCTGATGAAATCATCGGTATTCGTGGAATTAAGTCCATCTCTCCTTTGTAGTTGCCACCTCTGATTTCTGCGTCGATAAAGTTTGGTGTCAGTATTTTTATTTGTTAGTCTAGTTCGGTTGCACAGTTTCGGTGGATTCAAATTTCGCCAGAGTATTATCGGCGATCCTACTTTTAATGTAAATAAGTGCGATAGCAATAATTGTACATAGAATCTAGCAATTATAAACAGTTTAAAATAATTAATAATGCTTTTTAATTTTTACATTATGTTTATAATTTTTTTAAATTAATTAAGTAACGCTAGTATGAATATTTCCCTTTAAATATTAGACCTATAGAAGGGTGTACACTGAACCATCCAAAGCCTCTGGGGAGGAACCCTGTTAATGGATCTACACTAAACTGCACATGATCCATCATGGGAATATGTTAAACAATCCCTCTAAATTGCATTAACTTCTGTTCACCGGTTTTGGGGTCCATAAGATCCATACATCGGTATATATATATATATATATATATATATATATATATATATATATATATATATATATATATATATATAGTTTTAAAACAACATAGGTTATTCAAATACAAGAATATTTAGAAATATATATCCAAAGGTTTTCGTTGGTAAACATTATCAGGAATGAAAATTTTCACTCCTGATGATGTTGGTACTGTTTACCAACGAAAAGCTTTGGATATAAATTAATAAATATTTTTGTATTTGAATAACCTATGTTGTTTTAAATTATTAAACAAGAAAATGTATTAAATATATATATATATATATATATATATATATATATATATATATATATATATATATATATTACAATTAATATAAATATGTAGATACATGTGACACAAGAGCCAAAATAGAAAGCTAGTTTCTTTGCAATTTTCCATTTTCGTTTCACTTTTTTCGTTACTAATTTATGAGGGTGATCTACAATCTCATTCTATCTATCTCTTGCATTGCTTTATTATTACAAAGAACCTTTCTCTTTTAATTTCATATACATCTTTAAGTAATTAAAATCTAGCCATGGAGAAGTTGGATCAGTGCCAAAGTCCTGGATTTCAAACATGTAGTTACTCAGTTCTAATTCGACCGAAACATCAGCTTTTTTAAAACTTTATATAATGAATATTAAAAAAAAAAAAACTGTCTTAACATCAATGGTCATCCACTACAGTTTAAAAACATGTATTCGCGCTTGATTGAATAAAGAGTAACGTATTTTAATAACGATTGAAAATTTGTACAAGATATATATATATATATATATATATATATATATATATATATATATATATATATATATATATATATAAAGAGAGTGAGAACTAATAGGAGTTCAAAATTACACATTTTAATGGCTCGCACATCTTTGTGCAATATATCGAACCTTTATCACTTAGGTTTGTTCCCTGCAGCGTGCAACGACTACTCAGTTTCAAGAAAAGGCGGTCAAAACAGTCGTTTTTGTAAGAGCTCTTCGTCTGGTCCCAAATGTGGGGCAGGTACAGTCTAATCAATTTGTGAAAAATCGGGGTGTTGGATGCGCAGTGCCTAGAGGCACCAGTTAATGCGAGAGCTCTGAGCAACACTTCTGTTGGTCATGAAAGTTGCCGGGGGTGGATCTATACGTACCTTTCCAAAAACATTTGCGGGTGTTATGTTTTGATTTAGGTTTTATGTTGTATTTTGTATTTTATAGTGCACGTGTTTTTAGTTTCTTTAAGAAATGGTGCAACCGGGTAGTGCCCGGGTTTTTCCTCTTGGCGTCCATAAATTAATCAACTCAGCCGAAAGTATGTAGTGAGGCTAGTAGCGTTTCTATTTAGAACTTTCTCTTCCTCCTCTTCTAGCACGCGGCCAAACTCCCACATGCCTGCGCGAGGCGATTTTTGTCAAAGTGATTCAACTGTAACCACCTACGCCTTACTAAAAGTATCTGACTTACATATTAGTATTACGGGATCCTCTTAGTATTCTCTCGGAGCGTAAGAACCCTTGGTACATATCCTAAGAAACTTGTATTCTTAGAGCAATTCCTAGAAATCCTTCGCTCACACTTTTGTTCTTTTCATCTGATTAACCTTTAAAATATCCAGTTTGCTGAAAGTTTCCTATAGCGTAGCCTTTGGATGAAAGGCTCTCAGTTAGAAGCCGGTGTCTACTGGCGTTCTATAGGAAGTTCAAGAGTCATAAGTAAAACTCACGAGTTATAGCAAGAGACTTGAGATTGGCAGGAGGGGAGTTGCCGTGTAGGGGGGGGGGCAAGCAGCTGTCTCTTCTCGCTTCTAGGCAGCGGTGATCAAGACATAGTAGTGGTGGACTAATACGTATGCAAGTGAAGTTCGACAGTTGATGAGTTTGTGACTCTCGCCACCACCTACATCTGCGCAACGGCTGGCCAAGTTTTGCTGTAATTTCACACTCATACAAATACTTTGGTGTTCGTTTCTTTGAGTGTAATTGACTTATCGTGTATTCTTTGAGTGGATATGTTTAAGGATTATGTCTATGTAACCTTCTTGCTCATTCTTCTCACTTTATAAAATCTGCAGTATGCAGAACAATTGGTTTTTAGACCTATTAAAAAAAGGAGGAACACGGAACAAAATGAAATTATTCATGTTTATGAGTTGATATTTATTCTCTGTTAATTTACAAAAATGTATACATGGTTTCATAATGGAGACAGTAGGGGGGAAAAAGAGAGAGATAGAGAGACTATAATTGCAATTCATTGTATAACAACAAAGGGAGATCAATGGGACAAACTGAAGAAGGGGTTCAACAAATTACTTTATAAAAAAAATGTCCCGTTTTGGCAAGTCGGACTCGCAAAACGTGCAAAAAAGTCGGACCAATAAAGACTTGTCATCTGAGCGGCTTAATCATGTGACTGACGTAGTAATTCTCTCAGTTTTTGCCTCAGGCCTACAATTTATCAAAATAAGTTCAATCGCAATACATTCTAATAAGATGTAATCAATATTTATTGATTAGTTTTCAACAAAACTAGTTTTCAACAATAATTAAAGGTTTGTATCGGGCAAAAATTGAATTGCTTATTATTTGGCAACAAATGGGTACAACCAGTTTAGTGATATAATGGACAAAAATTTTACTTGTTTAAAGAGTTCTTATGGAAAACCAACTTATTTTGCTTCCGTTTTTATTCGACTCAATGAAGTACTTGTCGGAACAGGGAGGGTTGCATACTCTTGTGAAGTGCCTTTCATTTCAGCTATGCCTAAAGCATTGTCATTATATGTTTTGCCTGGATTGGTTACAGTATACATCTTAGTATGTAAGTATTTGAGGAACCCTTCACTTCAGTTATGACTAAAGCTCTGTCATTATATGTTTTGCCTGGATTGGTTACAGTATACATCTTAGTATGTAAGTATTTGAGGAGCCCTTCACTTCAGTTATGACTAAAGCTCTGTCATTATATGTTTTGCCTGGATTGGTTACAGTATACATCTTAGTATGTAAGTATTTGAGGAGCCCTTCACTTCAGTTATGACTAAAGCTCTGTCATTATATGTTTTGCCTGGATTGGTTACAGTATACATCTTAGTATGTAAGTATTTGAGGAGCCCTTCACTTCAGTTATGACTAAAGCACTGTCGTTATACGTTTGGCCTGGATTGGTTACAGTATACATATTAGTATTTAAGTATTTGAGTAGCCCTTCACTTCAGTTATGACTAAAGCACTGTCGTTATACGTTTGGCTTGGATTGCTTACAGTATACATCTTAGTATGTAAGTATTTGAGGAGCCCTTCACTTCAGTTATGACTAAAACACTGTCGTTATACGTTTGGCCTGGATTGGTTACAGTATACGTCTTAGTATGTTAGTATTTGAGTAGCCCTTCACTTCAGTTATGACTAAAGCACTGTCTTTATACGTTTGGCCTGGATTGCTTACAGTATACGTCTTAGTATGTAAGTATTTGAGGGCCCTTCACTTCTGTTATGACTAAAACACTGTCGTTATACGTTTGGCTTGGGTTGCTTACAGTATACATATTAGTATTTAAGTATTTGAGTAGCCCTTCACTTCAGTTATGACTAAAGCATTGTCATTATACGTCTGGCCTGGATTGGTTACATCTCAGTATGTAAGCTTTTAAGGGCCCCTTCGCTTCAGTTATGACTGAAGAATTGTCGTTTTTCGTTTTGCCAAAATGACTAGTGGCATATAAAAATCTACACATTTAGTTCACGTCAAACAGGCCTCGTTGGCGCATGCGCATCACTCTCCTTCGACTACCAACTGACACGATACAGTCTGGGCTCGCACGCAGTAACTCCAGTCCAGTCAGCCAGCATTACTGAGGACAACATCTATTTTCAAGTTGAGTTGACTGTACAAGTGTACCAAGGGGAGTGTAGTGGGAGCAACTCCCGACTACCGCTCCCCCACGTCAAGCTATATGGCTCCTACTATAGTATAGCTTCCAATGGAAATGTATTTTAAAATAGTTTATCAGATTTGCTCGTACAAAAATATATGTTACTTTTGTATGAGTTACGTTAACGGTTAATCAAAATCGTATTTTCTGCAGTCACAGAAATGAGTTAATTAAAATTTATTGAAACGCATCAATATCTCTCGCCAATAAAAATAAAGGCGTTTGAAAGATACTCGCTGTCCCTCAATACTGAACACAGTTGACGTGTTTCGCATCGATGAAACGGAAAGCAATTTCTGTGTAAACTGACAGGCTCTGAATATTTGAATAGCGCTGCTAACAAAATACAAGTGACGACTGAAGTTGACATTCGGTTGAGTTTTAAAGGGAGAAGCAGAACCTAACCTTTTTTTCGAACTTAATGTCTTCGTTTTATATTCAAAACCGTGATAAAACCGGCTGTAATTGTTTGCATTTTATTGATTTCTTCGACACGTGGAGGGAAGACCTTTTTACTATAAACTTATTTTATTCGATGCTAGTCGTAGTCAAGTGATATTAGCTAGACAGCCCTTCTGTATTGCTCTACATAAAATATATACTCTCGTGATGGCGGGAAGTCGATACTACTTAGATGTTTTCTCGCCACCCTTCCATAGGTTGTCAGTAAAAATTAGTTTTTAATTGTCGTGAAATATTACATTAATATATTTCTATAAATTTTTAACATGCTCATCCTCATTTTGATAGGAATATTTCTATATATTTGAGTACAATTCTCTGCCTTTCCTGACGTTACAATCTCCTCGGTTGACGAATTTCGGAATGACTCCATTTTGAAAACTTGAATCGTACTCCAGTTTAAGTAAATCGGAGTACGGTTTAAGTTTTGAATATAGAGTCCCTCCGAAACGCGTCCACAGAGAGGAATATTGTAACGTTAGGAAATGCAGAAAATTGTACTCAAATATATATTACGCATATTTTAGATATTCATTTCTATTCATAAACGGTTTTCATTTACTGGGCTGGGGTCTTCGTGAATTAACTTAACAAGCTTTGAAATAGATTAACAAATTGTGATATTTATAACACTTTCAGTATGTAATAAGTACCTTAAAATTTCTTTAATTCAACATTGACGTCCTTCGATGTTGCTATCTTAAGATTTTCTTTGATTTTTCTGTTCAACTCGTGCTAGTGAAGAATGTATGGGGAGTAGCCTAAGCCTAATTGGAGTATGTAAGAAAATACACGTAGGAGTCATCATAGGGGTAATTTGTCCTGGAAGGAGGGGGGGAAAGATCATAAATATAGAACGTCTTATTCCTGAGGTGCATCTAATCAACACCACCTAGACAGATGTGTCTAAGTGGTGTTTAGCTAATCTTCGACAGCTTAATAGAGAAATGTCTACCAAACACGCTGTCATATAGAGGTACCCCTCAAGGACTAGCGGGCAGTAAGATGGCTGCTCAGGTTCGAGGCCCTATTTTGAGACTCGGCCCTTAAATAATGCCAGCCGAGGTTGAATAATGCTCAGATTGCACTACCTGGATTTAATCTGAAGGGGTAAATCGCCAAGGTAAACCGTTCTAAAATTCCTCCAACGCTACAACGAACGCAAAATATGAGGCACGAGTCCGAATTCACTTCGATATATCCGAATAAATGGATAGACAATCTACGTCATCTGTCTCTCGTCCTACTATAATGCCTCCTTCCATCCCACTTATATATGTGATATTCTTGAATTTTGTATTCCATTACGTTCGGTTAATCTTAAATAATCACTTAAACAATAATTAATGACTATCCGAACTTTAAATTTTGTAAATTTGTTAAAACTTACTAAGACAGAACGTTTTCGATCGCTATGCGACGATCTTCCTCAGTATTTTTATATATAACACTGAAGACACTTATATAAGACATTGAATAGTTAATACTAACTTAGTTTATTAGTTTATTACGGTGACACACTTTGCTATTATTTTAAGATTTAAATAGCGAGAATATTATTAAGTGGAATTTACATACCCCTCTCCTTTAAAACAATTCTGACTAGAAATCCTCCTCGGTCCGAAGGCGGTGTGCGCATTTACAATATATATAAGAGATATGAAATATTTACCTGTTGCGGGTAGTCTTTATACCTAGATTACCTCTGGTCTTCACTGGTTTCCTTGGGAAGGGGCAGGCCGATCGGAAATCGTCTCCGCATTCACCAGCTGAAGCTTAAAGAAAACCTTTTGGTTCGGTTCTCGCTATACGACTACTACTATTCTTAACTTGATTTTTTTAATTTAATAAGGAACCGGAAAATTCATGTTTGTCGCAATCAGCTGTTTATTACGGTTCGCTGCTCAGTGCTGATCTTCCGCGGCAACCATTGAAACTTTTAACTCTCTTTAGTTTACGTTTATCGAGGTTTGGTGGCAATACAAAAAAATGTTACAGCTGTATTCGTAGAAATTAACGATTGTGAGCCGCATACGAATTATTAATCAGCAAATGAGATAAAATATTCAAACAGAAGACTCTACAAAGAAATTTTAATATATACAACAAATACGGTAATAAATCATTACGCAAAATATTCAAACAGAAGAAACTACAAAGCAATTTTAATATATACAACAAATACGGTATTAAATCATCACGCAAAATATTCAAACAGAAGACTCTACAAAGCAATTTTAATATATACAACAAATACGGTATTAAATCATTACGCAAAATATTCAAACAGAAGACTCTACAAAGCAATTTTAATATATACAACAAATACTGTATTAAATCATTACGCAAAATATTCAAACAGAAGACTCTACAAAGCAATTTTAATATATACAACAAATACGGTATTAAATCATTACGCAAAATATTCAAACAGAAGAAACTACAAAGCAATTTTAATATATACAACAAATACTGTATTAAATCATCACGCAAAATATTCAAACAGAAGACTCTACAAAGCAATTTTAATATATACAACAAATACGGTATTAAATCATTACGCAAAATATTCAAACAGAAGAAACTACAAAGCAATTTTAATATATACAACAAATACTGTATTAAATCATTACGCAAAATATTCAAACAGAAGACTCTACAAAGAAATTTTAATATATACAAGAAATACTGTATTAAATCATTACGCAAAATATTCAAATAGAAGGCTCTACAAAGCAATTTTAATTAATATATACAACAAATACTGTATTAAATCATTACGCAAAATATTCAAACAGAAGACTGTACAAAGAAATTTTAATATACACAACAAATACTGTATTAAATCATTACGCAAAATATTCAAACAGAAGACTCTACAAAGCAATTTTAATATATACAACAAATACGGTATTAAATCATTACGCAAAATATTCAAACAGAAGACTCTACAAAGCAATTTTAATATATACAACAAATACTGTATTAAATCATTACGCAAAATATTCAAACAGAAGACTCTACAAAGCAATTTTAATATATACAACAAATACGGTATTAAATCATTACGCAAAATATTCAAACAGAAGAAACTACAAAGCAATTTTAATATATACAACAAATACTGTATTAAATCATCACGCAAAATATTCAAACAGAAGACTCTACAAAGCAATTTTAATATATACAACAAATACGGTATTAAATCATTACGCAAAATATTCAAACAGAAGAAACTACAAAGCAATTTTAATATATACAACAAATACTGTATTAAATCATTACGCAAAATATTCAAACAGAAGACTCTACAAAGAAATTTTAATATATACAAGAAATACTGTATTAAATCATTACGCAAAATATTCAAATAGAAGGCTCTACAAAGCAATTTTAATTAATATATACAACAAATACTGTATTAAATCATTACGCAAAATATTCAAACAGAAGACTGTACAAAGAAATTTTAATATACACAACAAATACTGTATTAAATCATTACGCAAAATATTCAAACAGAAGACTCTACAAAGCAATTTTAATATATACAACAAATACGGTATTAAATCATTACGCAAAATATTCAAACAGAAGAAACTACAAAGCAATTTTAATATATACAACAAATACTGTATTAAATCATTACGCAAAATATTCAAACAGAAGACTCTACAAAGAAATTTTAATATATACAAGAAATACTGTATTAAATCATTACGCAAAATATTCAAACAGAAGAAACTACAAAGCAATTTTAATATATACAACAAATACTGTATTAAATCATTACGCAAAATATTCAAACAGAAGACTCTACAAAGAAATTTTAATATATACAAGAAATACTGTATTAAATCATTACGCAAAATATTCAAACAGAAGAAACTACAAAGCAATTTTAATATATACAACAAATACGGTATTAAATCATTACGCAAAATATTCAAACAGAAGACTCTACAAAGAAATTTTAATATATACAAGAAATACTGTATTAAATCATTACGCAAAATATTCAAACAGAAGAAACTACAAAGCAATTTTAATATATACAACAAATACTGTATTAAATCATTACGCAAAATATTCAAACAGAAGGCTCTACAAAGCAATTTTAATTAATATATACAACAAATACTGTATTAAATCATTACGCAAAATATTCAAACAGAAGACTGTACAAAGAAATTTTAATATACACAACAAATACTGTATTAAATCATTACGCAAAATATTCAAACAGAAGAAACTACAAAGCAATTTTAATATATACAACAAATACTGTATTAAATCATTACGCAAAATATTCAAACAGAAGGCTCTACAAAGCAATTTTAATTAATATATACAACAAATACTGTATTAAATCATTACGCAAAATATTCAAACAGAAGACTGTACAAAGAAATTTTAATATACACAACAAATACTGTATTAAATCATTACGCAAAATATTCAAACAGAAGACTCTACAAAGCAATTTTAATATATACAACAAATACGGTATTAAATCATTACGCAAAATATTCAAACAGAAGAAACTACAAAGCAATTTTAATATATACAACAAATACTGTATTAAATCATTACGCAAAATATTCAAACAGAAGACTCTACAAAGAAATTTTAATATATACAAGAAATACTGTATTAAATCATTACGCAAAATATTCAAACAGAAGAAACTACAAAGCAATTTTAATATATACAACAAATACTGTATTAAATCATTACGCAAAATATTCAAACAGAAGACTCTACAAAGAAATTTTAATATATACAAGAAATACTGTATTAAATCATTACGCAAAATATTCAAACAGAAGAAACTACAAAGCAATTTTAATATATACAACAAATACGGTATTAAATCATTACGCAAAATATTCAAACAGAAGACTCTACAAAGAAATTTTAATATATACAAGAAATACTGTATTAAATCATTACGCAAAATATTCAAACAGAAGAAACTACAAAGCAATTTTAATATATACAACAAATACTGTATTAAATCATTACGCAAAATATTCAAACAGAAGACTCTACAAAGAAATTTTAATATATACAAGAAATACTGTATTAAATCATTACGCAAAATATTCAAACAGAAGAAACTACAAAGCAATTTTAATATATACAACAAATACGGTATTAAATCATTACGCAAAATATTCAAACAGAAGACTCTACAAAGAAATTTTAATATATACAAGAAATACTGTATTAAATCATTACGCAAAATATTCAAACAGAAGAAACTACAAAGCAATTTTAATATATACAACAAATACTGTATTAAATCATTACGCAAAATATTCAAACGGAAGACTCTACAAAGAAATTTTAATATATACAAGAAATACTGTATTAAATCATTACGCAAAATATTCAAACAGAAGAAACTACAAAGCAATTTTAATATATATAACAAATACTGTATTAAATCATTACGCAAAATATTCAAACAGAAGACTGTACAAAGAAATTTTAATATATACAACAAATACTGTATTAAATCATTACGCAAAATATTCAAACAGACGGCTCTACAAAGCAATTTTAATATATACAACAAATACTGTATTAAATCATTACGCAAAATATTCAAACAGAAGACTCTACAAAGCAATTTTAATATGTACAACAAATACTGTATTAAATCATTACGCAAAATATTCAAACAGAAGACGCTACAAAGAAATTTTAATATATACAACAAATACGGTATTAAATCATTACGCAAAATATTCAAACAGAAGACTCTACAAAGAAATTTTAAAATATACAACAAATACTGTATTAAATCATTACGCAAAATATTCAAACAGAAGACTCTACAAAGACATTTTAATATATACAACAAATACTGTATTAAATCATTACGCAAAATATTCAAACAGAAGACTCTACAAAGAAATTTTAATATATACAAGAAATACTGTATTAAATCATTACGCAAAATATTCAAATAGAAGAAACTACAAAGCAATTTTAATATATAGAAGAAATACTGTATTAAATCATTACGCAAAATATTCAAACAGAAGACTCTACAAAGAAATTTTAATATATACAACAAATACTGTATTAAATCCTTAAGCAGAAGAGTTGTCTTATTTACATTACAGTAGAACTTCGTAATAACGAACCCCATTAAACCGGACATCGCTTATAATGGAATTCCAGATGAAGACTCTCATGTAAACAGTCGCCACTTAGCTCGCACCGTCGTGACGTCTACAAGCTGCAGACACGGTAGTTTATACCATCTGTAAAGTAGCATTTCTCTTAAAAAAGACGCAAAATACCTATAAATAATGTAGACATGTCAGTAATGTTTATAATAATATTATCAAGTGTTGCATAATGTTTTTACACTCGTTTACAAACGTTAACGTTTTATAAACGTTATCAATTATTGTTGATTAACGTGTAAACAAATGTACACATTTCACTAACAAAATCGTCATTGGCTTGAAACGTGACTTCTGTTCCTTAAACAAAACCAAAATTCTTTTAATATCAATCTAAAGATTTCTTAAGTAAAATAAATTGAAATTTTTTAGCAGAGAGAGAGAGAGAGAGGAAGAAAAGGAAGAGGCAGGTAGATACAAAGAGAGAAACAAAACAAATTTACAGAGAGAGAGAGAGAGAGAGAGAGGGAGGGACAAAGAAAGGGTGGAGAGGTAGGGCGAGGCAAGTAGATTACAAAGAGAGAAACAAAACATATTTACAGAGAGATAGAGAGAGAGAGAGAGAGAAAGATAAAGAAAGGGTGGAGAGGTAGGGCGAGGCAGGTAGATACAAAAAGATATACACAGAGGGAGAGAGAAGGGGAAAAGAAGGGATGGTGAGGTAAGGCGAGGCAGGAAGTTACAGAGAGAGAGAGAGAGAGAGAGAGAGAGGGACGGATGGAGGCACAGAGTAAGAGGGAGAGAGAGATGGGAAATGGAAATGTAGGGTATAACACCACAATTTTAGAAATTTCCACTTGATACTAAAAAAAGTTTTTAAAGTCATTAATTCTAAATATAGATCTAAAATATAAAACTCATACAAATTGCAATTTTTAGACCTTTTTAATCCGAGAAATCTTCAGTTATTATAGTTTCTCCTTAATTCTGAATATATGAACCAAGTTCACAACGTTTCATGAACCGTGACAATGAATTACACTCACAGTCCTGCTGCAATTTGTTACAGATTACTACTTCCATTTACTGATGAGACAATGGCGGCCATTTTGTAATCTAAACTCGGCTCATGGTGTACATCCGCTAATGCCCACTCAAAAGGTTTGATAAACAAATTGCAACAATTTCTCTCAATTGAACAATTTTCCGCCGCGCCACTGCCCTTGCTTATAATACACAAGTGGGCATGCCTGCACTTTGGAATGCTATTATTGCTAAATTATTGCAACCTACCCAGGATATCTGATACAGAGGAAATATCAACAGTTTCTGACAATTTTGTTTGTGACTGTAACATAATAAACTTACTGTAGCAAATGAGCTCAGTAAGTCGACTCCGGAGGTATCACAGACCAATTTAAGCCATCAAATATTTCGACTAAATTGGTTCGAGTTACTGAAGGTGAAAATAGCCGAATTCGAGTTGTAGAGAGTCACTGAACATGCATTGGATCCAATTTAGCCACTAGGCTGTAGACCGAATTCCATTCGGGATTCATTTCACATATAGTAAAGTGCAGACCACGTAACCGTGCACTTGGCCTTGAGAGATCGCAGTATGTAAGATGGGAGGTATAAATACTTTCCTACAAACATGATAAGATCTGTCAAAACACCGACGCGCATGAGACGGTTGATATTAGATAAATTCAAATAAATTAGCTTCGGTATGAAATTATAAACAATCTTGAAATTTTTTTAGACTTATTAGAAGCAGAAGCTGTTAAAGTATAGAACATTCTGAATATGTAACATGTTTTAAGAAGTGGTAGTACACGAGATATCTTGTGCGATCTCTCAAGGCCAAGTATACGGTTACGTGGTCCGCACTATACTTATCAGTGATGATGGTTTTGATATAATATACATATTACCAAATGCGAAATTACGGGGTATTTAAACTATAATCTGTCGCGAAACTTTAGAATTAATTTTAAGCTGAATAGAATCAAAAACTCATTTGATGGTATTTCTTTCTGTTAGAAAATAATCTAAATACTCTCAGACGAATCAGTTTGAGCTTAGGCCCCGCACTACCTGCTATTTCTTTTTAAAATGGAAACTGCTAAGCGCATTTACTCTTGTGGATGTGGAAAAAACAATGAGTGCGCTTGATAAGAACCTTTACTTAACATAAACGGGTTATCAGGAAGATTTATGAGAGTCAAACACTCGGATAACGGAACATTTGTTCCTCTCATATTGTAAAGGTTATTTGGAGGTTATGTTTAAGTAATTTTCAAAAGCATTTCTTACATATTTAGAAATGTAGTGTATATGGACAAAGTAAACTGATAACTTTAATCCCATACTATTACTTATAATCTGTAACTTTCTGTATTGTGCGTTATAACGTTTAAATCTTGTTATTCAATATTGTTTATCAATTAATAAAAAGTATTAGTTTATATTTAATAAGTTTTAGTATAAAGAATCTCATATAATGAAATGTTTTTATTCCCATTTTTGAAGTGAAAACGTCTTTAGCTATATTTTTCATTAAAGTTTTCACTTCTGTTGGTGCCAATATCAAGACTGGACACAGTTTGTAAAATATTGATATACAGGATGCATCATCAAGTCTTTCCGGAAGTTTCACAGGCATTAACTCTTTTGTCATAGCAAGAGACTTTAAATGCGAAGGAAGAGTTTTACGACCAATGGAGCGGAATGGCCATTCCACATTTAGGCACAACCCCCCTCTTCGCATTTAGGCACAATCGTGAGGTAGATTCGAGGGTTTTGGCGGACCGATATGGATACTAGAGTTATTCGACAAACACTAAGTTAGGGGACTCCCCCCCACTCTAAATGTCAAGCAGGTAACTGTACATCGGACAGATATGCTTGGGAGTTATACTTATCAGATAAATGACGCGATAAAGGTATGCCTTAGACAGGAGGTTTTACGATGACCACACTAGAGTGGAAAACATTAAGTGAACAGAGCATTTTTAATAATCAGAAAGTGTTATGATGTAACCGAGTCAGTTATTACCTGGATGTAGAACCAGGCAACCTTAATTTAGAACCAAGTCAAATTTATAACAGCAGTAAAACATTTCACAAAAGGCTTATTTAAATCTGATGTTTGCCTGTACCAAAACGAGCCGAATCGCCAAGAACGGCTCCTGAGAATGTGGAACGAGTACGGTAACCGTTCACATGATATTTCCCGTGTAGATCATGTTTTACCAAAAACAGTGTATAAAGAATTCTTAGAAAAGCTACATCCGCTGATTATTCAAAACAGCTGTTTTTTTATCACCACTGTTACTACTTTTATTCACGTGTAACTTGTTCAACGTTAGTATTTTCGAAGTGCTACTGGAAGATGGAGAGTGTTCAAGAGGCTCAAAGACGTTGGTAAATGGAATTTATAACACAGCCGACAGTAACAGTAAATATTTGTGACAAGTTTGATGTACACAAAACACCGAGCAATTTTATAAATGAAATGGCAGATCAAAAATGCTTCTGACCTGATCGCTTTTAATACTGTACAATTAGTTTGTCAGTCTGTAGTCTGTTGTTCGTAAGTACTTTGAAGTTACCTGTAGGCATTTTGAACATTTATAAACTGAAATCACAAAGCCATATAAATATCTAAAGGTTTTCTTTAATTTAATATATAAGTTCAAAACTGTATAAACATGTGTTTGAGACACTGAATATGTAATTCGTTTAAAGGCGTATCCTTAAACATTAAATTGTTTTATATATTTAAAAAATGCAGTATTTGTTGAAATTTCTATTTACAGAGATTAAAATAATCGCTTCAATTCACTATTTTCGGCTGAACGCTACGTCATGTCGCGTGTTTCACCCCACACACTACCGCACTGCGACTCTCCTTTAGGTGACGACCTAACGTAATGAATTATTTATTAACGTTTCTCCATTCATACAAACAATACCAACATTGCTACAAAACAACCTAATTTTTCTAATTGCACATCTTATTTCGTCCATATGCTGCAGATTCTAACGATGTAAGCCATTAATTAACTATGCTTTGTGAAACTTCTAATTCTATATTTCTATATTTCTCCGAATTCTATATTTCTCATTTTCCTAGAGTATATTCAGATATTCTTCACTCTAATTACAATATAGCCTACAGTAACTTGAAAATTCTGACTTTCCTATTTTCCTTGAATATATTCCGAAAGCGTAAAACTCACGAGCTATAGCAAGAGATCTGAATTACGCAATGGTAAGGGTTCGCAGCTAGTGGATGGTGAATGCCAGTCGCTGACCACCGCTCTCTCGCATCCAAACCATTCACAGCGGTTTACACGTATGGGTTGGACCAATACGTAGATCAGGGCGATCCAGTCAACACCGAGTCAGTGCCCCCCCCCAACACTCTAAATTTCAATTAGGCCACTGCGCATTATCTGGCTAAATCTCTCTCTATATCTCGGATATATATTCCACTTACAATCCACTTTGACATGCGTATTTGCCTTTCTCATGTTTCTATAGTACATATTCCAATTACAATATACTATAGCATACGTATTCTGTCTTTTTCCATTTTCCTTGAACATATTTCGAAAATGCTGGAAATATTGGTTATTCGAGGAGGGAGTATAACTCTCGACTAAAATTGCACCCAAAATTTACCTTGTTAATCCTACATATCTAACAACCAACGAGAGCTCAGTATTCGTGTATTTATTGCTTTAAGCCATACTCTTTCTTTCCTTCTCACACACACACACACACACACACGCGCGCGCACGCTTGAATATTAGCACCTCAGTAGCAGTAATTCGCATATTTTCTGCGCGCAATCTTTGCTGGGTCAAAGATAGTATACATGTTGAACTACGTGTGATTTAAAAAAAAAAGAAATCTCTTACAAGTGATATAAATGTACAATAATTTTTCATTAATACATAGTTAATATTCACACCCCTAGTATATATTTCATCTCTTTATTTAACCTGTTATCAAAACTATTTAAATGCCTAAATAATATACAGATAGATCACTCATTTATCTGGCGTTTTTTGAGAAAGTGTTTTAAGATATTTTGACTATTTCCCTCCCTTCTATCATTTTTACCAGTGTTTGTCCGTGTGAACCGTGTTTCCCGCTTTCTTTTTTTATGTAAAACCATAAACAACAGTTTTTTCTTGCAAGAGTGTAACTAATTGCGTTTTATGATGTATATAAATCATAAACAGACGAGGAGAACAATACAATGCGTTCTTGGCCAAGTACCTTAAATAAACTTGAGATTTACTGATGTAATTCTAACCTTAATGCCGCCTCGTAAAGTCCGCAATGAAAGTTAGAAAGGGTTAAGCTATCCGGAGATAGAAAGATATGGACTAATATTAAACGGCGCCATAGAATTTACGCCGTTATATGTGAATTTGTATGAATAGAATTTGTATGTTATATGTGTAACATTTCCTACAGATAAAGTGTGTACGGCCTTTGTGTTGGAAGTTTGAAAACCAATAATGGAAAAACGATATGGGATATGGAAAATAACAGTATTTCCGATTTTCATAAAAGAAAATCCAATATTTAGTGTTTAGGTAGACATCTGTTTATGAAGCCGTTAAATTGCTTCTGAGAAACGATATTGTTATTAGTCAGTGTGTTGTGGTATGAAAAAGAAGAAAGATGGTAAAACCGGGTTTTTTGCGTAGCAGGAGCCGGTTTTCGCCCGATCACGTCGACAGGAATGCGAAAAGTGTTTTCCTACAGCAGCGTGTCGATATATTCAGTTGGCGTACAAACAATGTCTAGAGTCTAGAGTGTTGAAATGGGTCAAAATCTTAAGAACACGAAAATGATAGCAATGCTTATTCTTAAACATATCATGGATGACGATGAAGAAGAGGACTATATTTTTCGGAAATATACAAAAGAAAAGATGTTAGTGAGGTGTATAAAAATCGGGTAGTCGAGGGGTTTTTTAAATTATTTTCAATAGCAATCTCACTGTCAAAAATGAGAAATTTAAATGATATTAGATTGACGCGGAAAGGTTCGCATAGCCTAGACTTTGAACCCTGTAGAAGAGGGCTTCAGCACTTCCTGGTGCAACAGACACCTTTTAAAGTAACCCTTGTCTTATTTTTTTTTTCAAATATTTATCAAGAGCAATATTTTTTTGCCTCCTTTTGGATTTGAGGGTTATTATACTGCACCGTCAGAGACTTGACAGTCGTAGTTGACGGTTCATTGAGGGCTTCAGCACTTCCTGGTGCAACAACACCTTTTAAAGTAACCCTTGTCTTATTTTTTTTCAAATATTTATCAAGAGCAATATTTTTTGCCTCCTTTTGGATTTGAGGGTTATTATACTGCACCGTCAGAGACTTGACAGTCGTAGTTGACGGTTCATTGAGGGCTTCAGCACTTCCTGGTGCAACAACACCTTTTAAAGTAACCCTTGTCTTATTTTTTTTCAAATATTTATCAAGAGCAATATTTTTTGCCTCCTTTTGGATTTGAGGGTTATTATACTGCACCGTCAGAGACTTGACAGTCGTAGTTGACGGTTCATTGAGGGCTTCAGCACTTCCTGGTACAACAGACTCCTTTTAAAGTAACCCTTGTCTTATTTTTTTTCAAATATTTATCAAGAGGAATATTTTTTTGCCTCCTTTTGGATTTGAGGGTTATTATACTGCACCGTCAGAGACTTGACAGTCGTAGTTAACGGTTCATTGTTGGGTGTAGCCAGAGCGTTAGAAAAACTCTCTCTTTCATCTTCCACTACATCTAAAAATTTCAACCATTCCCAGTAAATAGCTCTCAGTTTTCTTCTTTTCCCCCTATCGAAGTGATCTCTCACACTTTACCATCATTTCTTTCACTCACCTCATTCAACAGTAAAACGCGACTCCTGTAATAAAGCCAAAGTCTTATAGAAATCCCACACAAAACTTCGCACAACAATAATGGATAAGCAGCACACGACGCAATAGGCTTCACTCGGAATAGTCGGGCAAACGCGTCGCGCTTATTGCGTCAGAGTAGAACGTGTTACGCTCGCTAGGAAAACAATCCAATTAAAAATATGGAGGCGGAGTAGGCGACTTGACACGCTGTGCGTAACACGTCGCGCATTGCGCAAAAAAACGCGTCGTTAGGAAAAGTGGGCTTGAAGCATTACAAATGTAACGCAAAGATATCTTTTCCCACTTGACTGTTCAGCAGTCGCTACTAACTAGATAATGTTGCCACCAAGCAACCTAGCCTAGCAGTAACCATTTTACTCCTCTCCTACCTGATAGCAATATAAAAGTGGCTGCTTAAAGGCTGATCTGATCGCTTTACGGTCTTGGTCGTAGCTAGTGTGTTGGTGGAAAACCTTCTAGAATAATTGGAAGATGGCGAAGCAGAGAAGCTTTCACGAGGTGTACCTATCATTGCAGCTTCACCTCGGAAGTCATAGAACACAAAGATGTTTGGGGATTGTCCGCAGTAAACATGTCCCCACGAATCCAATTCAAACTCGTGACTCACGCCCGAAACGAGAAAGAAAGGTTGTTGCTACGGCCCGTAGTATTCATACCCCATCTGATCCATTTGGTACAATTGGACCTCTATCACTCTCGATTGCATTACGGAAGTGCCGAACGCTCGGACTAGGGACATGGTCCTGGGCGGGCATGGATCTATCCCGTTAGACCTTGAATGCTTCGATCTTGGTCAGGTTCGAGTAAGTATTCCTTCACTCCCAGTACCAGTAGAATTTCACATACCTTTTATAACGTTACCTATACTTTATTATTCTACTACTAGGGGAACCTGACAACATAACCTCACACCACTATTCATTAGGTTTCGTCTCACAGGAGACAGAAAAAGACAAAAGTCCCAATAAGCAAGTACAGCACGTACATGTGACAAACAACCAAGCAATACTGTATACGGCCACCAGGGGAACCCTGACAACGTAACCTCACGCCACCATTCATTAGGTTTCGTCTCACAGGAGACAGAGAAAGACAAAAGTCCCAATAAGCAAGTACAGCACGTACATGTGACAAACAACCAAGCAATACTGTATACGGCCACCAGGGGAACCCTGACAACGTAACCTCACGCCACCATTCATTAGGTCTCGTCTCACAGGAGACAGAGAAAGACAAAAGTCCCAATAAGCAAGTACAGCACGTACATGTGACAAACAACCAAGCAATACTGTATACGGCCACCAGGGGAACCCTGACAACGTAACCTCACGCCACCATTCATTAGGTCTCGTCTCACAGGAGACAGAGAAAGACAAAAGTCCCAATAAGCAAGTACAGCACGTACATGTGACAAACAACCAAGCAATACTGTATACGGCCACCAGGGGAACCCTGACAACGTAACCTCACGCCACCATTCATTAGATCTCGTCTCACAGGAGACAGAGAAAGACAAAAGTCCCAATAAGCAAGTACTGCACGTGCAAGTGACAAAGAAACAAGCAATACTGAGTGAACAACGTGGTAGAGGATTAACCGGGAGGGGAAGTTCCGGCTGGTTTGGTAACCATTAACAACTAACATTTCATGGTACTCAGGTCATCTTGGAGACGAATATAGGGTTAAACAGGTTCTGGGATAACACATCAAGCGAATATATATGAAATAGTGTATCATACCGAGAGCATCTTGCCTTATTTTCACTGTTTTATAAAAATCCGTCCATTTAAAACTTTTAATTTTAAAAAATAGGAATGTTTCATTCTTAATAAATAAATCTAAAATAATTAACATATAGTGTAGAAGATAGGTGTTAGGAATCGAAAATAACTCCATAAATTAAAAGTTATGTGAAACCGTAGCTGAATTCTGGAGAACTTTGACGTCCGTTATTAACTAATACTCTAAACTGTTTTGTTCTGTTTTCAGGACTATGTCTTCCAATACCACGGGCAGAAGATGGGATGTCTTGAGCCCCACGTATTCGCACTGGCAGAGTCTGCGTACAAGTCCTTGCAGACTCTGGAAAACAACCAGTCGTGTGTGATATCTGGCGAGAGTGGGGCTGGCAAGACAGAGACAACAAAGTTTATCTTGCAGTATCTCTGCTCTGTCACGAGCAATGTCAGCACTTGGGTGGAACAACAAATCCTTGAAGCCAACACCATTCTGGAGGCCTTTGGTGAGCACCCATTGTGGCTACAGATTTCTTGTAGAGAAATTTTAGTGTAGTGAGACTGTGATGAAAATGTATTTTCCTAAAACTAGCCCTTGTTTTTGTTTAAAATCCGTGGTATAGTGCGGATCACGTAACCATACACTTGGCCTTGAGATATCGCACGAGATTTTCGTGTATTACCACTACTTAAATCATGTAAATATTCAGAATGTTCTATACATCAACAGCTTCTACATTCGACATGTCTCCACATATTTCAAGATTGTTGTTTGTTGTCTCATGCAAGTCAGTGTTTTGACAGCTTTTATTGTGTTTCTAGGAAAGTATTTATAATTACCCTCTACTTCCCGTTTCGTCTTCTGCGATCTCTCAAGGCCAAGTGCATGGTTACGTAGTCAGCACTATACTGTACATTGACCGAACTAGCTACTGATGTTTTAAACATACTATAACCTGCTTGATGATGTAGGAAGTTTTCATACACACAAAAAAAAACTTCTTGGTGATTCTCTAAAAATTAAAAAACAATTATGCAACATATGAAATAACGTAGGATTTTAGGTAGGCTACACTAAAAATGAGGAAAATTCACTGTGAACATGTTAGTTTTTGTTAGTAAAATTTTTGTTACTTTCCTAACTGGATAATTTGTAGGTTTATTGTAATAAAGTACAACATATTACTGTTTTATTAACTAAACTTACGTATATACAAAGTCGGCCGTTTTACATAAATGCGTTAAATTGCTATTATGATTGTACCCGGGTGCCGTAACTATAGTCTGTATGATGTAACCTGTCTTGTAGACCAGACTGCGTCGGATGTACCTTGTCACTTGCAACCACCCGTGTGTCTCTCCTTAATGAGTCACCTACTAGCATCCTTACTACGTAAATTAACTTTCTTCCTCTAATTAAAATTTTCAAATTTTTATCGGATATTTAAAAAGTACGTAAAATATAAGAATAACGATATCAAACACGATATAACAGTTGAAAAACAAACAAACAAATTATATATGCGGTAAAAGTCATAAATTTAATTAACAAATTATGTCATGTTTGGTATCGATCATCTTATATTTGTACGTACTTTTCAAGAATTCTATAGATATTTATACTAGGGTGAGAATGTTATCCTACTTACTGGAAATGCTAGTAGTTTACTCATTAAGGTAACAGCTGTAAGCAGCTGCAAGTGATAAGGCACATCCTGGCCATCTCAGGGCTACATGACGGATTACATTGTATTAATTATAATTGAAAAAAGTACCCTATTCGGAAGAGAAAAAGAACTATATTTACATTACTACGGTTAGCACTATCCCATTATTTTTTACGCCATTTCTTTGTTCTGCTTTGTATTTTGATGTTAAGGGCTTATAGTTTTCTGTTGGACTCTGTGTTATAACATTAATAGTCAGGATATATGTATCACCCACAAAGTTAAAGTAAGCCTCCAAACAAATGGTTGAACCTAGGCACTACTGCTTTAAACAGCCAAAAGTACAATATTAATATTAATTCCTGTATTTACACACACACACACACACACACACACACACACACACACACACACACACACACACACACACACACACACACACACACACACACACACACACACACACACACACACACACACACACACACACACACACACACACACACACACACACACACACACACACACACACACACACACACACACACACACACACACACACACACACACACACACAGCACGCCCACGCACACACACACACACACACACACACACACACCGCACGCGCGCGCACACACACACACACACACACGAACGTACACGCACACGAGCGCGCGCACACACATACACACAAACAAACACACACACACACACACACACACACACACACACACACACACACACATACACACACACACACACACACACACGCACGCACGCACGCAACACGCTCACACGCACGCACACGCATATATTCAAAAGATCAAAATTTAAAAAAAGGTCAATACAAAATTCTTATTTTACTAGCTCTGTAAAGAAGCTTTAATTCAAGCTGAAAGTGTTTTGACTACTGAATAATTTGATGTCAGTTTTATTATGTCAGTTGCTTTCCATATAACCATAGTTTCACACAAGTGTAATTCACTAAACTTCTATCTATGCCTGATTTCACAGGCTGAATATTCTAGCTCAGTCCAATTGTTCTTTTTAAAGCAGTGGGGATATCCTTTATTGCAGGGGGTATGAGGGTGGTGAGAAATGATAAGAATGGCTTTAGGAAGTGGTTGTTATAAATTATTAAGCTTCTTTATGGGATCCCCTGATTTTATTACATAATAAATTCAAGATCAAATTAAAATAACTTCCTTCCCACCAATGTTGTTAATGGTATTTCATATTAGTGGCTATATATTTCAAAATAATAAATGTTGGTCAAATTGAACTTGATTTGGCTAATGTTTTTTAACTTTCACCTGTCTTATATAAAACAAGATATACCTACTAAAACAGTTTTGTAGAAAAATTATATCTGTTCAATGAAATTAGGTTTCAAGTTTGTTAAAATTCTAAATAATTTTTTTTTATCTTGAACTATTAAATCCTCTTTCCTCTTCATAAGTACAGTAGGCCTATATACTTCAGAAATACGGTAATGCATACTCTTTCCTGGTAATACTTGATCTACTCATTTTATTTTGCTTGTACATAAAATTGAATAATATTGAAAACAAGAAAATCATTTTAAATATAACAAAACATAAACATTGGTTAAAATGTGCATTAATTATCGTCACAAAACATTAGCTCACTTGAAAAAAAACATTTCACTATCACGTAATTCTTCAGGATAAACGTATTATGTTATACTATATATTAGTATAGCTAGATTAAAATATTGCTGTAGCGCATTGAGTTAGATAAAAGCATTTAGACCTTTTAGCAATTTATTTTATCCCTTATGCATTGTCAAGGAAAATATTGTAAAAATCTAGCCTCTTATTCAAACTAGTAATGGGAGAACCACTCAGGAGCTAACTCCTTTCGGAGACTAAAGTAACGAGTCTGGGTAAATGGTTGTTAACACTAACTACTTTCTACGTCACAACTCACTGGTTGGCTCTTATAAAAAAAAATTTCGTTCTGTTCCCTGACTACTTCATCAATCACTCCTTGTTCCTTAACTCCCTAGCGATGGCCACTCCTGAAGAATTTAGGAAAATATCAAGAAGTGTATTTATTCTATTCACTCCGCCCAGGTGTTGTTTTGTGGTTTTACTAGCTTTCGCTCTGTGAGTTGTTTATTTACCTTTTCATATAAGTTTTTAAATAATTTACATTTTCTATAAAAATAATTTTAGTTTTTTTCAATAACAGTTAAATGATGTTACAATCGAAATTGTGTAAACTGGAGACAATAGGTTTGTTTTTACGATTCCCCGAAGACAACATTTTTCCATTCCTGCTTTATCTTTCACATGAATTTCTTTAAAAAACTATATTTGCTAGAAATAGTTTTTATTTTTTCAGTTACTATTTAAGGTTGTCGGTCAATAATAAACAAAATAATTTATATTGCTTAGAGACAATAAATTATTAAAATACCCAAACGTTTTATTTAGATATTATTAAAAGTTTTAAGTAGGGTTGCCATCACCTCATAAAGTAATTAAGAGAAAGAGGGTGTGAGGAGTTACTAAAAGGAGTTAACTCCTTGTAGTGAATGAGTAATCCCATTCCAACCCCACAAAAGAGTTGCTGTACTTTGGTCATCTCTAGTTCAAACATCACAGAATATGAATGGAAGTCAGTAAGAGTGTGTGAGAAGAATAGTTTTATTTATTTATATTTGTTTCCATCTTCAGTTCGAGTTAATATATTACACCTACTTTACTTTATTTGTATGAACCTACTTTCTTAATAACTACTGATTAAGTTAATACTTTCAGCTCACAGAATGTTATATTGTATCTAGTTGCACGGTTTATCGGCTTCACTAAATATTACCTTTTCTAATGCCAACTTAATCTTCATTTATATCCTATAAATTAGGTTATTATTTAGACTAATTGTTTGATGAACCAAATAATTGGCCTACATTTTTACTCTCTTGCTATAGCTTATATTTATACAGTATTAGACTAGCTTAAGTTGGTTAAGTTAAATTTATCTCTTATAACCAAGCATATACTAATTGGATGCCTTGTAGCTATATTGGAATATAGCTATATACTATTGTAGTGTAATTTACTGCTCTGTTTTATTTAAAAAAACACTGAGTTTATGCAGTTTAATAGTTTGTAAATTCAGGTATTTCTTTCCAATTTTAACAACTATTTATGAAAATTTGCAGTTTTTAGGCTGTACATCTTGAGGTTTCTGAAATATTTACTTATTAATTCACTTGGCAAGATACCACTACTTACTGATGTTTTCAGCAGACACGTTTTGCACATGGCCCCTACATTGTTCAATGCTGTGAGTTACTGACAAGACGGTGGCTCAGGTGTATAATATTATTGTGAATCTGTGATGTCATAACATCACAAAGTAAAAAATGCACAAATCATTCAAACCTTGCCAAACATATACTATAAAGAAAACTTATTATGTGGGCATAGTTAGTAAGGAATAAATCTTATTTGTGTAAATCTTATTTTTGTAAGGCAGTTAGGCGTAAGATAACGATAATGTTGTAAATCTGTAGGTAAGGGATTACTGTAAGGTTTTAATGGGAAACTTATTTTTTTTTAAATTAGCACACAAAAACACTTCAGAACAGACATGATAGAGCAAGATTATTCAAAATCACATTTAACGACTGCCAAAGCTTCTACATAGATTAAACAAGGAGTATCCTCACCACATGATGGAAGGAATACATCAAACTACCAAAATCAAATTTCCCTATACATTTCAAGATCATGCTACACACATACACCAACATTGACAGAAATCTAAAAATTGTACATTTCATCATAAACGAAACATAGCAGAAAACTTCAAAATATAAAACACCACAAACATTAACCACAACACATATTTTACGATAAAACACTCTCAATTAAACACTATATGCGAACACATAGTTTTCAACCGCTTTATGAATAACAAGATATCACTGGAAACTAAGGCAATATAAATTAACAATAATGTAACACACTTGAGCAACAGTCTTGTGATTAACTCACACTATTGAGCAATGGAGTGACCAGGTGCGAAACATAACTGCTGAAAAACATAGAAAATAGTGTTTCTTTGCTGGATGAATTAATGAAAAAAAGATATTTACGGTTTTTGGACATTAAAATTATTATTATTTTTAATACATTAGAGGAAGGCTAACTCTAAGAATGAAAAAAATTAAGAGTTGATAATCCCACCTTTGGTCTAAAGCATTGTCCACTTTTACCACAAAAGAAGTATTACCTACAAAAAATAGCATTTATTTATTTATTTTTGTATGAGGACTGTTATCTCATAATGTGTCCCACTTTTTAAACTTTTTACAATTTCTTTTCATCTTGAAAAGAGTAACTCTGATGTACAGGTTGAAAATAAGACAACAATTCTGTAACAAGTCATTCAACAACAATGGATATGCTACTTTTTGTAAAGTGTTAAATGTTTTTGCTTGTTTTACAAATATAACAATTTTTCTGACCCTTGTATCGACCTCAATTAAAAAAATAGAGGTGTTCGCTTTTAAAAGAAATTCAGAGTGGAGAATCAATGAAAACTCTTCAGTTAGTTGAACCAACTTTATTGTAAGAGCATTTGCATAATTACTTCTAAACATAAATGAATAGAATTATGATGTTACATAGAATATATTATACTTAAAACAAAACAAAGAGCCTTACGATTTTCTTGTTTGTTATTGGTAGATTTTTTTAACACTTGTGTAATACTTGTAGGTAATGCAAAAACTGTGAGGAATGACAACTCCAGCAGGTTTGGAAAATTTATGCAAGTTTGTTTTGATAGTAAATGGATGATAAAAGGCTGTATTATCCAAGATTATTTACTGGAACAATCTAGAATAACTTTTCAAAGTCCTGGTGAACGCAACTATCACGTCTTTTACCAGCTAGTGGAAGGAGCAAAGGTATTTTCAATTTTCATTCTAGGTATCTAATTAATATTTCTCAACTAATGCAGCTGGTTAAATTGATGTTTTGTATTTTCTCTACGTATTTTAAAGTTTATGTAATTTAAAAGATTATTACTTACAATATCCAACTATATTCATTATATTCTAATTTTTTACTAGAACATATTTACAGTGCTGTAATTAGTAGGATAAACACATTTAATTTTGATTGTTGTAATCACCTTGAATTCATTGATTAAACCATAATTAAATAATACTTAACTAAGTGAATACATAAGGGCTTACTTGCTGACGCGTTTTGAGAGGCCATTGAGAGGCTTTGCTTCGTAAAAGGAATGATTGTTTCAAAACGCGTCACCAAGTAAGCCCTTATGTATTCACTTTGTTAAGTATTATTTAATTACATTTAATTTGTTCACTTGAGAACTGGTATAGAAAATGTTTGTTTGAATAAACAGCTAAAAATGGTCTAAAGTAACTTTTTAAATTTAACTAATAAATTTCTCATAATAATTGTAAACTGTCTAAAGACATTAAGATGACATTTTGAATTTTAAGGAATATGATTTTTGAGATATTTTTAGACTCTAAACAAGATAAATAGAAAGGCAAAAATGTTGATAGAAATAGTAGGCTTCTATTTATATCATATTTATTTAATAATATTATTCTTATTATCGTAGTAGTAAAACTAGAATATAAATGAACATTTATATCTTTATATATTAAAACACGTAATATTTTTTAAAAAATTCAAAGTAAATTCTTACTGAGGTCAAGAAAGAAAAATATTCACCATTGTTTGCTTATTTTCAGTTTGTTTATTTTATTCGTTTCATTCATTTTCAATCTTACTGTACTATTTATGATATATGTTAGAGTACATTTTTCTACCATTCCTAAATGTTCAATATTCTCCTCTGTTGATTCATTTCGGAGTAACTTCTATTTTCAAAACTTCAATCGTACTCACCGACATTATGATTGAAATTTTGAAAATGGAGATACTCCAAAATGTGTCAGCAGAGGAGAATATTGAAACGTTAGGAATGGCAGAGAAATGTACTCGAACGTATAGAAATATTCTTAACAGAAAAGAAGATGAGTATATTAATAATTTATATTTATGATATTATGTGGTAACCATGGCAAAAGTTTAAGGTTGTACAATGAGGTTTTGACGACAACCAGATGGGGGAAAAAAATTCATATACGTCTTGGAGAAAATCATTTCTTGGTATTGGAAAGTTAGTACAGTGCTAAAGAGCTAGACTTCGAGAATGAAGATTTTCAGTTTGAATGTGGCTGGATCCCACAAATTTTATAACTAATTATTGAATAAATATTTGTAAAAACTGTATTAACATCAATTGTCATCAACCACGGGTTAAAAAAATGTATTTGAACTTGATTGGATGAATAAAAAAGTATTTTATTAACGATTGCAAATTTGTGCAAGATATATTTCAGGATAGTGTGAGCTAATAGAAGGAATTTAATAAAACTGACTATAATATAAGTCAATTTGGTAGTTTGTCTTTAGAAAGACACAAATCATTTTCACTAAACCTTAGAAATTACTGTTTTGTTGAAGTTCTAATTTTCAACAATAATGTTAAATTTTTTTAGAGGTATAATTTCAAAACAGATTTTGACCAGTCATATTATTATGTATCGAAATCTTGTTGCTGTTCATGACAAATTGGTTGTTAATTACTTATTACACTTTTGCTATTACTTGCGACCAGACATTTTGTTAACTAACTTTAAAAAATGGTACGAGGAAGCACAACTGCAGTATTCCTAGCGGCAAAAATACGAGGCTGAAGAAGTCGTAAGACACAAACGTTTCCTCCAAATGTAAGTTCACAATTTAACAACCTTTAGTTAACAAAAAGTTTGGTCGCAAGTAATAGCAAAAGTGTAATAAATATTGTTATGTTCATATTAGAAAATAAATTACCTTTAGATATTAGTCAAAATCATATTAAGTGTTTTTGCATCAGTAATTTGCTACAATAAAAAAAAATTTTTAATGTCATAAGCAAATATTGCGTCACTGAGTGAAAACTTTTAACTTCATTGCTGCATGCTTCGAAACAATCGTTTCATTGACAAAGACAACTTGGTCCATCGAGTTTCCAGCTTCCAGTTTTGTCAATGAAATGATTGTTTTGTAACGTGTCAGAAAGTAAGATAAAAGTTTTCACCCAGTTACACAATAATTACTCATGATTTATTCAGTGAATTCAAGATGATTACATCAAGTAAATTCATAATATGTCCTTCATTATAATAATATTACTTGAATTAAATCAGCAATAAACAGTTTAAAATAAATATCATCAAAACTTGTAATATAGTCCATTATGATTAAAAAATGTGTTTTATGTAGTTAATTTATGAGAACAAAATTATATCGTTTCTGATATTAATTTAAATATAAATAAACAATGAATGTTTACATTTTGATTTAAATACAATAAACCACAAATGTAAAATCAGATAAATACAATAAATGTTGTTGAATTTTAAACCAAATACATTATTGCAGTATTTCTCTTACTTGTATTTTCAATAAATATTTCACATTCAGTTAACTTCACAGACAATAGTAAAATGGCACAATTTAAATTGAACTATAAAATGTTTTCCTTATATAGTGATTTTAACCCAACACAGTTCATAATTAATTTCACCAGTGTAGTAGATACTTATTATTCATAAAATATATAATTTCCATAATATATCAAATACCAGCTTGGTTTGTGAGTTAATTTTATAATTGAATTTACAAACACCAACTCACAATCAATAACTTATATTCTAATACTCCTTTTACTATCAAAGTCATTGTCTTCAGTAACTATACACATTCTAAAGTAAGACATGTATTAGGACTGTGCGGTGCTATGATGTGGAGAGATAGTTGCATCAGGTGGCACCTCGAAGCAGATACCACAAGCCTAAAGTTGCAATGATTTCGTATACAGGTAGTGCTAGAATTTTTAGTGATAAGTTTATAGAGAAAGCGGTGGAATTTGTAGAATCGGTGTTTAAATGGGTGTCCCATTGTCAACACAGACTTTAACTCAGTTGAGTATTCTTTGTTTCTTGCTGATATACAGACCACTAGCTCTGGTTACAGCTAGGATTCAGGTAAGAATTTTGATTTTGAATTGTGAAATGTTTTGTTTGGGCTGATTTTATTAATGATTTGATTTAATAAATATTTGGGGCATTAGCATGCCAAGGAGTGGGTTGTTTGCCCCAGGCCCCATGTTGGACATAGACGCCCAACTGGTTGGTAATTTTTTTGTAATAGAAAAAATGAAGAAATTACCCCAATAACCAAAATTGCTGAGGCATACCTGGATAAACCTGGACATATTGGTATCAAGTTTGATGAAAATGCTGATGCAGTACTCCTTAAAAAAGTCGTCATCGATAATTTTTAATTTTACAAAATATAATATCTCCCTAATCGAATTTCTTTTAAAAAAAGCAACTGCTTACATGTGGGGTATGTATAAACAAAAAGCAGTACTGAAATATGTGACATAATAATTATCTAATACTAATTATTTTAATTTTTATAGGTGATTTTTTATTAAGTGTTATAGTTAATAGAATAATAATATTAATAGAATAAATAATATTACCCGCCCATATCCTCCCAGGCCTATTTACCGTCCCAGGCCTCATTTTTCAAGGCATGCCACTGATTTGTGGCAGCATTTTAGAGATTTGTATCATACTTAGAAATTGTACCCCACTGATTGATATTGTCTAGAATTTATATTGTTATACTTACTGAAGATGATAACTGAGTCAATGAAACACTTGTAAGGAAATGCATTATTGATTGTGTGTTGGTGTTTGTTATTATTTTAATAGCTCGTATTTATGTTTTATTATAAGTTTATTACATGTTTTCTCAAATAAATTGTATGTAACTTATTAAAATAGGTTTGTAATAAATTTAATAATTTTATTTCACTTTCAGGATTCTATTGTAATAAAATTGTCTGTATTTTACCAATAGAATCAACTGAATCAATTTTATTAATCATTAATAAAAGCTTGTAAAATATAATTTATTAGGAAAATTAAAACCATGCTTGGAGAAGAGATGAAACACATTTCCCTGTGTAGTATTAAAAAGCAAATATTAGTTTAATCAAGGAATCACATTCTAAATCATTTCCCAAATAGGATTTCATTCTATTTGACTGCTGAATAGAACTAAATTTGCCTATTTGCTTTTGTCTAAAACCATTTAACTATCTCGTATCACATTTACACTTCAACATAGCATCTGAAGGTAAATTGTCTCCTATGCAATATTCAAAATCAAATGTTAAATTTACAAAATGCAAATAGAAATTAACACATAGTGTGGAGAAAATATATTATTTATGTTTATTTATATGAACCTAAAATATGTCTCAAAGGTAGTAATACTGATTAATTAAATAATTTTAATTATACTTCTTACGTATAATTTCAATGGTTTTTCAAAGGTTAGGTAATCAATATTTTTTCCATCAACTAAATCTTAAGTTATATCTTAGAGCAAGTTTCAGTAGTTCTTTTGGAATTTAAAGATGAAAATTAATCTTGTAAATAATAATATGGAGTAAATTTAGTGTATTTTTTTATTATAAATTAATAAAATCTCTTAAATCACAATAACTTTTCATTCATGTCCTGATGTTTTTTTCTAGTTACAACACTAGTTATTTTTGTAGTAATTTCCTCTGAAGATGATTGCTTTGCAATAAAAATGTACATCAGGATGTAAATTTTTTCTTGTTTAAGAGGTTTTATTTATTTATAATAGTCCTGTTTATGTTTAAAAAAACCTGTGATCCGAACATTTAAGGTAGAACAGAAAGCTGTAATGATGAAATAAAAAAAATTTAGGGGTCTAGGTCGGATTAAAACTTAGTATCTTCCTGTTCGAAGTCTGGAGCTTTAGCACTGACCCAACTGTCCCATAGCTAGAAATGTACTTCTCAAAGATGTATATCAATTATTCTTTTGCACCCATCTGGTTGTCGTCAAAACCTCCATTGCATAACCTTAAATTGTTGCCATGGTTACCACACAAATCATAAATAATGCTCTACGATTAAAAAAGGAATGAAAAGAATAAAATAAACATCAAACTGGATTATTGGTATCGAACCTTGCTTCACAAACGGACAATGCGAAAGGAAGGCGAAAAGAAACGGAAATGCAAGGAACGAAAAAAAGTGTATAAATAGTAAACAAAAGTAATAGTCCAACAACATACATAGAAAAGAAAATGGAAAATTACAAGGAAATTATCTTTCTATTTGCCACTTAATAGAAGTGTTACTCCCTTTGCAACATGATGGACCTGGCACCCGCGCGATGAATCCATGGAACACTAAGAAGTTTGTTTCTCTGTTATTCTGTCATACATATTATATTAATTGTAATTATAAATTTTTAAAAATCTTTAATAAAATTTTTCTGATTTCAGCAGAAATTAACTTTTTAAACAAAATTTATTTCTTCTTTACTTTTTCAAAGATGATTTTACTGAAGTTTTTATGATTTTTTTTAGAGCAACAAAGACCTTGCTGAACAGTTCAAGTTGAAGCCACCAGAGTTTTACAACTACCTGAATCAATCAGGCTGTATCAGAATAGATGGAGTTAGTGATGCTCGAAAGTTTGATGCTTTGAGGCTTGCTTTTAACATTCTGAGAATACCACTTAATATGTGTGATGGAATATTTAGCGTTTTATCTGCTATTCTTTGGTTAGGAAACACAACATTTGAGGTATGTTTTCCATATTTTTTTATACTTTAGTTCCACAGGTTTGAATAAACAAATATATTTTTAATTTTAAACTTTTTGGTTTTAATTTTCTAAATGTACTAAAAACATAGTAATAAAACACATTTTTGTTTTTTTAATCAATATTTCAATTAAATTGATTGATCACCAAATTCTTTACCTTTCCTAGTGGTGTTATTTCCTCTGCAGTTGATCTCTACTAGAAATTCCCTAACTAGCAAAACTATATGTGAAGATTTCACAGATAGTTCTGATGGAGGGAGTACATCTGAAATGCATCAGTTGTAGAGGAGGAGATATTATAGGAGAGATGGATTTCTATATTGATCCTACCAAAAATGTATAATATTAAAATAATTTATTTCAGTATTTTTATAAAAATATAAAGAAGAAAATTGCTATTTATTTATTATTTGTAAGTACAATGAAATTTACCATCAAGACTGCCTAAAGAAAGTTATTGAAAATGTTGTATTCTGAAAATGATTTTTTTTTTTTTTTTTTTTTTGTTAATGATCTGTTTAACAATAGTTAACATCAATCCTAATGGAAAATTTCACATCTAGAGGCTGAAAATTTCAGTAAACCCTTCTCCCTAGTTGCAATCTGATTATGTAATCAAGAAATGCTGTAGTTGATAACACATTCACACTCCCTCCATTTTATCTTCAAATTAAGAGTATTTTTGAAAATATTTCACCTATTGGTAATTAATTATAGATTTCTCTAAAAATATTTTAATCAATATTTTAAAAGTTTTTCATGGGTGTATGTAAAGTATGATGTAAACTACAGTGAAAGCTCTAATTCCAACACCCTTGGGGTCGGCATGTGACCGGTTATTGAGAATTTTGGGATAATAGAACCTACCCTATATACAGTACGTACTGTGCATAATGTTAGGCTACCGATCAAGGAAAATTAATTTATTGTTGAATTCTTACCTTCCTTATTTGTTTGTAATTACTGTATTTAAAGAAAAAAAGACAATTATTGCTAAAAACACTTTTTTTGTTCATTCAACATTAAAATAAAGCAACCACCAGTACACTTAACTAAAAACCAGACTAATGGTTTTTAAAACAATTTTGGATTTGTGTCCCCCTGATATGATGACCGTTTTCAACAAAAACTTTATTTCCGATGGTCATATCTTTTAACAACCAAGAAGGGTACTGTACTGATTTATTTTGAAAATTTGCAGTTAATAGAACATCTCGGATAGAATGCCGTACAAACGAGCTTGAACTATAATAGGTTTTATTATATAAAGTTAAGTGTCTAAAGCTCCACAAAACTCGGAAATATGTATACAAAAAATATACATTTAAAAATGTGTTTACTTGTGTGTGTATATTGTATTATTTTATATTAATAATACTTTCTTGTGTTTCTGTATAACTATTGTATAAACCTTTTTTTAATTTTGATCTGATTTTAATTTAAATGATTTTGTAACACAATATATGAGACATTTATTACATATATTCTGAATAATTCAGCTAACTCTCTTATTACTGAAGTAACTCTTTTATTACTTATTGCTGACTCTCTTATTACGGAAACATTTTGACAAATATTTCCGGTATTTTGATTATTCAAATGGAATAATTTTTTCATCTTGAAAAAATAGATTATTTTTACATGATAATTTTTAATTGCAAGATTGAAGACGTTATAGTTTTGTGCTGTAATTATGTATAAACTAAAATTAATTTTTATTTTGTTAAAATAAGAATCAGTTGTGCCAATATAAATGCATCAACTATGTTTAAACTGGATTCTTTAAAAATAATTGGGATCAGAGTAATTGGGATCAAAGGAAAATAAATGTGTTTCCTTTTTTTATATAGTGTTTTGCATATACTAAACACTATGTTGCACTATCATATGTTTTAATTAAGTTACAAATTTTTATGAGGTTTTAAAAAGTTATATAAAGATTTCGGATGTTATTTAGTTTAGAAAATTATTATCTGCATTTTTTTTCATGGAAATATAACTTAATTATTCGTTATACACATAGGCCTACACTTTAACATGTATTAATATTTAAACACTTGCATTTCCCCTAACTGAGGATGGAATATCTGCACTGTTTTCAACTGAGACTATAACTCAGTGAGTTTCACTTTTTAGTTTTTAATTAAACTTGTTTGAAAGACAGAGTGTTTATTTTTTACAAAACTGTTAGTTTTTTTATAAAAATTTTTTTATGTAATTAATTTATTTCAACGGACTAGTATTTTACACAAAAATTTTATTACAATGAATTATTCTTAGAACAAAAATTAAAAATTTGTATTATATTCTTGAAATTGTAATTCTAAACATAATATGGAAATTGTTTTTTTTAAATGACCACCTAATTATAATTGTTGTATGGGGATATAACAATTTATTGATGGTTGTTATATTCCAGGACATTGATGGAGAGAAATGCAAATTAACTGAAGATGACCATAATGTTCTAACAACCGTAGCTGCTCTCTTAGGCCTTCAGCTGGAAGATATCATTCAAGTAGCACTTCTAAGACAGATAAATGTTCGAGGAAATATTACTGAAATTCCACTAAAGCTTCAAGAGGTATTTGGAAAAAGTATATAAAAAGATTTAAAAATATCAAGTAGAGATTTATTTATTGTTTAGTAACTACTAAGTAAAGTAACTACACATTGTTTAAAACTACATATTACATTGTATAGTAAATTACAACTAACAATCAATTTACTAGCCTGGTTATAAATTGCTACTATAACCTAACATTATGTATGAATTGTAGTAAAATAAAAGCCATTAATACACATTTTAGTACTAGCATGTATTGTTACTAGTAAAAATAATAGCCTACTGTATAATAATAACACAGAACACTTTTTACACATCATTAAAATTATAACTGTCTACACAACCCAGTAAACTCATGAATTATTGACTTTTGTTTTTTTTTAGTTTTTCATTTGAGTGATTAATTTTTTGTTTTTGACTTAGTTTGATTACAATTTAATTAAGACGTTCATTGCCGATATTTACTATGGATCATTTAGCGATTACTTTCTTGCAAATAGCAACAAAGTAATTTTCTTCTTGTCATTGTTATACGATGTAAATTTTATTTTATAAATCAACTATAATGAAATATGTAACTATTTTTAACTATTCTAATGTTTTATTGCCGCTGTGGTGTGGTTGATATATCCTGCCTACAATATCACAAACTGCCACAGTATTGGGATATATCTTTTATTTATTAAGATTCAAGGTCTGTTTTTAATTGAAAATTTCTTTAATAATATAATTATTATATTGTGTACTTATATTTTAAGTTTTTACTTTTAATGGGTAGAATTATGATTTAACTCAAAACTATACTCAACTCAAGTTTTGGATTTTCCAGGAAATTAATTGCAATAATATACTGTGATTTTTATGTTATCCAGCTTTACAATGTGGAATATTCCACTGGTTTAAATCAAATTTTAGAATGAAAATTATGTTATCTGACATCTTGCAATATTTTTTTGGAGTAAAGGACTCTAAAATATTTAACATTCACTGAAACAGCAATGAAAGAATATAACAATTTTATTGTTAAAATTAACAAGGCAATGCACCAGTTAAAATTAACTAAAGCAATGTCTACATATTCCAAATCTGACTCTTGTCACTACAATGAGCGAGGATTAATATCTACTAGCTATAATAATTAATAACGGCTTTATTGTTTATATCTTTTTATAAGTTATTGGTGTATTTAGTATATATTTAAATTTATTTATAAATTCTGTCATTTTGTTTTAATATATATTAACATTATTCATTAGCCATATGTACAATTTATTTGTTTCTTGATTTAATCATCTTGAATTCACTGATTAAATTAAATTTAAACTACTTAACCAAGTGAATATGTAATTGCATACTTGCTGGCGCGTTTCAAAATGATTGTTCCTTTTACAAAACAACCCAGCTTTACGGTAGAGGGTTAGCTTTGTAAAAGGAACGATCGTTTTGAAACGCGTCAGCAAGTAAGCAATTACATATTCACTTAGTTTAGTAGTTTAAATTTAATTTATTTATCTTGAAATACAAAACAAAAATCTATTATAATCACATTTGTGTATTATTATTATTACTGTCATCGTTTGTGTTTATTGTCTATAACAGTAAATTGCCTATTTAGAAGTAAAAGATACTTTGATATGTAACAAAGCTGAAGGTGTTGAAAAAAATATGAAAATAATTTACAAATCATTGAAATTGTTATTGAGATGTGGTTTGATATTTAGTTGCAACAATAATCAAAAATAAAAGTAAGATTTTTAAGTAAAACTTGAAAAAAAATATTCATATTTGTCTGTTTTAGCTATTTATATTTTCAATAGCTCTTAAAAGATGATAAAAATATTTTAATGTTGAATTCAATATAATTAAAAGTGACTGAAGTGTAGTGCTGGCCACATTATCTTTTTAAAACACTCTGTAGCCTAAATAATACAGCTTTACCTAACTTATATTCAAAGCTATCCCCATGGTGTGAAAAGGAACATTTATTGTTGTATAATTCTGAATTTTCTCAACATGGTTAAAATAGTGTTTGTATATATACATCACAAGTCTTCGTATTAATAAAAGGCCGTTGATATATGAGTCAATAACATTGTTTTTTTTTTAATAATGCGAACGTTTTTACAGTTAGTTTGTCCTCTTCAAGATGGAAAGAATGAGATTATATGGACCACCATCAGCTTCATAAATTAGGAACAAGAATAAAAGAAAGCGAATAAATAGTTTAAAAAAATAATATTTCAACACCTTATACTGAAAAATTATGAGGAAATTCGTTTTCTATTTTGCTACTTAATATTGTGATTCTGTCACATATATATTACAGTATATACTATGTACATATAATTATATACATATTTATATTAATTGTAATTATAAAATAAAAAGTGACTAAAATAAAATTTGTCTTTGTTGACTTCAGAAGGAATTGACTTCAAAAAAATTTATATTACTTGTTTTTGTCTTTAACAAATATATACTCAAAAATTTTTAATATTGCTATGAGTGTTAATGTATGTACTACATGAATAAACATTTTGTATTTTTTAAACTGTTTTTAAATAGTAATGAAGTATCTATTAAAAGTAATAAATTATAGAATTGGTTATCGTTATTAATTTTACAGAAATATAAGTTTAAATCAAATTACTATACTCAATATTCAGTTTGTAAAAATTATTGATATGAATTATAATGATCAGTTGCACTCATTTAATGTAAGGTTTGTCTTTTTTATAATTACAGGCAAAAGAAAACCGCCATGCAATGGCTAAAGCGTTATACTCACGAACATTTGCTTGGCTAGTGAACCACATCAACAAGTGTACCAACCCTGGTCTTGACTCAACACGCTTCTTAGGGGTGTTAGATATTTTTGGTTTTGAAAATTTTGCCATCAATTCTTTTGAACAACTTTGCATCAACTATACCAATGAAAAGCTTCATAAATTTTTTAATCACTATGTCTTTGCACTTGAGCAGGAAATAGTTAAGTATTTTAATGATTTTTTTAGAGAAACATTTTAAAATTAAAATTAAAACTTTAATTAATTAAAACTTTAGAATTAAAATCACAAAAGGTTTATGATTATTTGCTTTACTGTAAAACTCGTATGTATTAATGACATAGATTTCAGTAAATACTAATTAAAAAGTTTTATTTTGACTCTGGTCTACAGTTCGTTAAGATAAAGAGGAAAATGAGTCATATAGCCCTAACAATTTTTTAATGCAAGTAAATGTACATCACATTTACTCCTTGTGTGTATAAGGTTGTGCACATAAATTTAGGAATTGAGTTTTTGGGTTCACATATATTCAACTTGTATTTTCAACTTGTTTAAGAAAACTATCTGTATATTGCTGCAATCTGTTGTTTACAATGTGACTTAGTTTTTTCACATGGCAGTAACAGGTTTCTGTAGTAGCAGTCCACATTTTCAGTTTTGAATGGCCAGACACAGTAGTATTTTCACACACAAAGTCGTAATATTCATTAGTTTCTGTAACAATTTTGTTGACCAAATCTCTTCTGAAAAATGTTTTGAAAAAGTCTGGTTCCTTAGGTTCTTGTGAGAAACAACTTAGTTAGAAATGCTTGACTTATTTATATCAAAATCATGTAACAATCTGTAAACCATAGACTTTGCACACAAAAGAATGGCGACTATGTACTCTGTGTTGCATTTGTTGTCCAGATAATATCAATTATTAAACTTAGTTTGTAGTACAATAGACAGAAAAATAAATCGTAACATATGGGAATGCTAATCTGAGAGAAATGATAGAATGTTCACTTATGGGAATGCTTCCCTGTCCATAGCGGGATCTCACGTACTTCTACGTGAATGCTAATCAAAGGGTTAAAAAACCTCTCAATGATGTTTATTGTTTTAATATGTTACTATTTTCTGAAATTTTTTTTCAACATTTTTAAAAATTTTATTTTTATACAAAGTTATTTTCTAGCTATGAACAAAAAAAAACTGTATTCACATAAAATGTAATGTACATTTTGCTAATCATTAGTACCTTAGAATGTTACATTTGTATTGAACTTATATTAAAAACTAAATAAATTACAAAACTAAATAAAAGTGTTTTGTAAAGAATCAGTTGCTGGTATTGTTATTGTGATGTTATATTTAGGGGCCTTATTGGTCTAAAGTTCATTTTTCTTTTATGATTACATTTTAACTTTACATACATGATGTTTATGAATCTAATTCAAATCTAGATATAAGCTTCATGCTTAGGTATAAACAAAACCTGTTTTTTGCATTGCTAGTTAAGCATTATACATGGTTTAGTATAAGTTTGTATGTTTTCTAATCAGTTTATGAACTCTTACTCTTTTTAGAGAAGTGTTATTTTCTTAGTTTGAAAAACTAATACCGAAGTTTTATAAGTCAATTTAATTTAATTTAATTTAATTGTTTTATGTAATCAACACTGCTCCGACCCAAACATAGAATTATTTAAACATACAGGTAAAAAATGAAATAAATAATGTGTGATTATATTCTGTAAACATCATTTCATTTTCATATTAAATGCTCTACAATGAACAGACTTAAGTGAAAGTTAAAAGGTTGAAAATAATTTTTTTTTAATTGTTGAACAAATCTAATGTTCTTTGGTATATTTCTACAAAATACTTTAATAAGTTTTTTTTATTGTTTTCAATTGCAAATTATATTTTTACAAAAAGTATAATTCTTATATTTCTTTATTTAAATTTGAACATTGCAACAAATAAATTTCTTCATATTCACATATACAAAAAATTAAAAGCTGTTTTTATAAGTAGTTAATTTCTAGTTATTCTCAATATGACAACAATATTCTGATGTACTTGTTTTTGTTTCTTAAGTATCGACAAGAAGAGATTCAATTTTCACACATTCAGTTTACGGACAATACTTCCTGCCTGGAATTGATAGAAAAACCACCTCGCTGCATATTGAAGCTGCTCACTGAACAATGCCATATGCCGAAGGTAGAATTGTCAACCTATATTATTTTTAAATATAATAGAATTATTGAGTATTATAGATATTTTATAATTTCAATAATTGCATTCTTGTGTAATGGAATAATTTGCTTTTAATCTTACGGAAACAAAAAACGTTTTTACACTGAGTACAATTACCTCGTGCAGCTAAAAAGCTTTTCTCACAGTAAATCAAAAAAATTGTTTTTAATAATACCAAGTTCAAGCAATTATTGATTAATTTATAGACATGTGTGTAATATGTGTTGCAACATACTTAATATATATTTTGTGTTCTAACTGCAGTAAATAATATGTCATAAGATAACTATAGTAGAGTCTCGATAATTCGAGGTAGATGGGTCAGAGACTCCCTCGGATTACCCAAAACTCGGATTAAATGGAAATACGTTCCTGTAAATTAAAAAAAAATAGTTTTAATGAACCCTAATAATTAGGTAATTAAAAATCCACTAAATAAGTTTATAGAACTTTATATGAAAACATCTTGGAAGCCCGGCTCATTTATTTTGCATACCGTATTGATATAAACATTTCTTCAAAACCTGACTCATTACCTCTGCATACTATACTGATGTAAAGATATCTTGGAAGCCCGACACAGTTCCTCTGCATATCATATTGTTATATACAATTCTTGGAGCCCAACTCATTTCCTTTGCATACCGTATCGATATAAACATTTTTCGGAAGCCGGACTCATTCCCTTTGCATACCACATGACTATTAACATTTCTTGGAAGCCCGACTCATCATTTTCTTTGAAAATGATACAATAGGCTCAAATAGGAATAGGCTCGAATTTAACAGAAGCTCGAAATATTGGGACTCGGATTATCAAGACTTTACTGTATAACCATAAATAAATCAGGCAAATCATAAATTTTCTTAGAATTTACAAATTTGGTTTATCCACTATTTAAATAAAACTCATTTTAAATTCTTACAGGAAAATTTATAATCTTACTAAGTGCTATTTAATATATAAGTGTTATTAATTTTTTTCAGGGTTCAGACACTGCTTATTTAGTAAACCTACACTCGGAGTTTGAAAGCCATCCACAGTATGTTAAGGGAGATGATAGAAGAAAGTGGGAAACAGAGTTTGGAATTCAACATTATGCAGGGAATGTAACATACAATGTTCAGGGTTTTGTTGACAAAAATAGAGATGTACAGCAAGATGTATTTTTTGACTTTATGAGTCGTTCCACAAATGAGTTTGTTCAAGAACTAACTATGTATCAGGTAAATTAATAAACAAATGTATATTTATAATTAAATGACAATGCTAAAACTACTTTCTATAATGGAGAAGGATAGGGTAAAAAAAATTGTTAATAAGCAGTGAACTGAAATTTAGTGAAGAAAGTTTATGAGATAAGGATTTAAAGTAGTTAAAAATGGCTGTCAGTAGAGAGCTTAGGACGATTTGTTAGCAAAGTAATGATTCAATGAAAGACAGTAATGATGTTAGTAATACTGTATTAACGCCTATATATTCCTTAAACGAAATAAAATAGGCATAATTGTAATGACAAAAACCAAGGGGTTCACCTTATAAAACATAAATCAAAATTAAAAATTTTATTTGTAAAACATGCAGACGGAAATGGCAATCTGGCCTCAAATTTGAAGTACAGGAAATGAATGTTCAAGAGTGGTAAAAGCAAAATTATGCCTTTCAACTCGTGATTGGCAGTCTTTTTGTAGCCAGAAAGATGTATCCAAATGTTGAACACAGCTAGTCGAATTTATACAAAAAAGTGCAGTTTTGCGGTGATTACGGAAATGATACGAATTCAAGCAAGGCGACTTGCTGAACGTCTCAACATCGATAATACACAATTTCGTGCAAGTCTTGGTTGGTGTGCAAGGTTTCATCGTAGACATGATCTTTCATTTCAATGGCGATCCACTTTAGCTCAACGTCTACCTGATAAATATGAAAATAAAATTATTGCGTTACATCGATTTATCTTACAAGTGAGAAGGAGGAATAATTTTGAATTGTCTCAAGTTGGAAACGCCAACAACAATACTTTTGCACAATTACTTCAAAATGAAAAGTTAAGGTGGAGTCCTGTTACCTTTGGAGCTAAAATTTGATTTTTCCCACTTACTACTTCTTACTTTCTTAGGCATTGTCAACAGCCTAATAGCTTTTTTGTAAGTCATTTCCGCTGAAAAATTTTAACTCCTTAAAGGCAACAATAAATCAGGTTTTAACAAAAAAATTTTACTTATATTTTTTTGCTGCTTTAAAACCAACAACATATGCCCAAAATTAAACATGATTACCATTTTTCAGCATTAATATGTTGTTTCTAGATTTCCATTGCAATTTCCAACATTACTCACAAGTTTAAATTCATAGTGGTAAGCCTGGTTATTTTTCATGTACTCTTTATTTAAATTGTCAAGCATTATTATTTAAGGCTTGCTGTGAGAGATCGGATAAAAAAAGCTTATTCATCCCTATTATAAATTTAACCTTGCATCAATTTGACAAATTCTGTGTTGAATCTGTTTCAGAGTCTTGACTATTAGTAAAATTTACATTGAATTTGCCGATGTTTAATCAAACTCAAAGCATTTTGGACCAAAATTGGTCTTGACAACGCACAACAGATTTGTGATGAGCACTGTATTACATGAATATTGTTTCATATAGAGTTTCATTTTCCATTATTCATCTTCCCTCCAAACTATTATTAAATTATTTTGAGGTTAAACCTCAATTCCTTCCATTCGCATCTTGAGGCTGGAATCCGTAGCTATTTTTTTAAGAGCTTTACTTTTCTAATTTGATAGATGATATACCACTTACGCCCCTGTCAATAGTCTTCTTTGGCTTTAATTTAAACATTGTTTTAAGTCTTTTAATTTACTTACGTTGCAAAACCAATCTAATTAAATTTTACTGCATTGTAAAATTAATGTAAGTGTACAATTTAAAACTTTATAAACACCTGAACGGTTTTCAAAATTTTCTGGTTTATATGAAGATTACACAGATTATAAACAAATGACAGGTTTTAAGAGACAATACTGTACTAGTGATGACCTAAGCAAGGGTGGAGAGTGGCATAGGCAAGTCTTTTGTCGCAAGGATAACTACATTACCAATTCTCTATTATCGAGAATTCACTGTGTTGAGTAATTCACTGTCTGTACCCAACACAAAAAATGATTAAACAGCGTAGCTCAACTTCTTATCAGGTACTTGCCCATTTTGGTCTTCAGAATTAATCTTGATGCAATACATTTAAATCTTAATTTATTGCCATAATTATACAATATATTTTACTCAATACATATACTGTACAACGAATAATTAACCAACCATTCGATGTAATACATTTTAGATACCGACTAGCATATTTAAAAATTATTGAATGCTGAAAATGGAACAACTGTATCATTTAAAAAAAACTGATTAGGGTTCTACTGAAATTCAGAAAAATGACCGAATAAAAATAAGAGTTTCTAAAAATGAATTCCTTTTTCATTAGGACTTGCTGGGTACTACAGCTGCCAGGATGGGAAACACGGCTAATACAATGGCTCGAGGAACAAGTAAAGGAAAACCCACTGTTAGTGACACATTTAGGCACCAACTTCAAGCATTAGTTGACGTTCTACAAGCTACAAATCCTTGGTGAGTAAGACATACGTTTACTGAATTCTCAGTGTTTATTAATATTCTACAATATTAAATGAATATTGTAGAATATTCATAACAATAGTTACTTTGAAAAGATATAGAAATAATTTAAAAATATATAATTTCTGTTATTATATTATATTGGCAAAAATACTGAATTTCGATTTAATCTTAAAGTTTTGTACAATAATTTTTTAATTTGTAAGGTTTTGTTACTTTATGTTGAGTTTTTGTGGTAATTTTTTTAAACTTATGTATTTTAATTTAGTAATATTTTTATATTTCAACTTGTATTTTACATTTACTTCAGTGAATTGTTTGACCGGTGTGATCTTATTTGACTGCCTAAATTAAATTTCCAGTTATATTTGACTTATAATGTTACCGTACATTTATGGACCTGTAGTCTAAGAAATGTCAAAACTGTATCTACTGCCTGTAAAGAGAGCAAAGGAATATCTACAATAGGTGATATTTTTTATTTTTATATCAATGTACTGTAGACCCTCGCTATTTGCGGTTTCGATATTTGTCGATTTGCTTATTCACGGTTGGCAAAACTATAGGATATCTTGCTAATATGTATTGTATTTTTTAAAAATACAAAAAAGACAGATTAGTTACCATGCAGGTTGTAGGGTAATGTGTTCTCACCTTACTCCTATTTATTTTTTTACAGTACTCTAGTTATTTGATTACACACAAAGAGTTATTTCAGCACAAAGAAATTTGATTATTCTGCAAACATCCGTTTTACTGTACACTACTAGGCCTACTACTCAAAAGATTGGCATTCCTTATTTATAACAATGACCGAACTTCTACCTGTCTCGGATAAAGAAGATGAAGAAATCATAAAAAGTTTATTGCTGAAGTTCACATTAAAATCTGTTGGTGAAATGTATGTTTAGGGAAACAGCTGCAGCAGTTTTTGAAATTGATCCCTTTTAAGAATGGGCATTCAGGTTTAATCGAGAGTTGGAAGAAGCACTATCGCCATATAAAGAAGTATGTAAAGAAATAGAAAAAAAACAAGCACAAAGTATAATATCAAGTATTTTTTAAAATCAAATTAACGTTACTTAAAAGGTTACTTGTTTAAAATTAGGTGTTTAAAAATGTACTGGATAGGGTTTAAAAATAAAGAATATATGTGTCTATGTGTGTGATCGCACATATATATTTAATAGAATTTTTGTGTTTTTGGATTGAAGGAAAACATAATTACCAATAAAATTATGTATATAATTATGTACTACGTAAATATACCACACCGTATTATAAGTGTACAGTATAGCTTTAGTTAATTCCAACATTTTTGATGTGGATTGTAACCCTCTCCTTTCCATATATATTTGGTTTCAGTATTCGCAGTAGGTTCAGGGAATGTAACCCCGGCGAATAACGAGGGATCACTATATTTAATATTTATTGATAGTGTACATTATTCTTTATTTTTACAATTTATTATTATCCTGCATATACAGATTAAAACGGATCATATAATTAATATGATTTTTAGATCCTTAGCACATTAAGGATCCTTAGATCATCTGAGTCAAAGATATTTTTCAATACTTCTAGTTTAAATTTTTGTAAATATTCATATACCTGTATATAATATATAATCAAGTTTATAAAACTATTTTATTTCCATAGGTATGTAAGGTGTATTAAACCAAACATGGTAAAAGCTGCCAATGACTACAATGAAAAATTAGTATTAGATCAACTGAAATACTTAGGAATGCTGGATATAATCCGAATCAGGAAAGAGGGTTACCCAGTTCATCTACCATTTTCTGACTTTGTAGCTCGTTACCGTTGTTTAGCAAATAAAAAACTACCACCTAATCCAAGAGATGCAATTATGTAAGTAATAAATATACTTTATAATCCAATATAGACAATTTTAAATAAATGTTTTTTTTTCAATATTCTTTAAAACTTGTCACTGTGTTGTGCTTTATCTTAGTAAGGCAGATAGGATACACAATTCATTATTTACAAGACATCAGTTTGATATATTTGCAGAATTACATATAGAATTTTAAAAGATTTAGTAAAACCAAAATCATTTTTATCTTAGTGATTACACAGAGCTCTACATATTTATTTACTCTGTACAACATTTGTGTTATAAGCCATTTAGACTATAATATTTTGGAGTTTTTGTGTTGTATATCTTGTGGTTTTTCTTATAAATTACACTTCTGGTATCACTTGCCAAAAAAACCTACCTTACTGATATTTTTCAGCAGACGCGTCAGTGCGTTGTCAGTGCATTGTTCAATGCATTGAATACTCAGCATTGAACAATTATTGACAGCATTGAACAATACATTGACCTAGTATGAAACATGCCTGTTGAAAAATATCAGTAAGTAGTGGTTTTTTTGCCAAGTGATATCAGAAGTGTAATTCATAATATTTTTACTTAAGTATGTTTATTCATCCAGTAGAAATAAAAATATCAGGTTATATGTTAGTAATAAAAGATCCTCAAGAGTTTCATAATTTCCGACCGGAATTAACTTTTTTATATAGTATTAGAATCAATGAAATTCATTGTACATGGTTTTCAGTATCAGTGAATAAAAAATAAAAAATATTTTCAATTAAGGTCTGTTCTTAACACATATACTGTAGGTGGTGACAGCGTGATGTCATTACAATCTTTTTCCTCAGGTGGATAACAACATGTGGTTATTACTTTTTTCTTTTCTTTCTAATCCCTTCTCACTAACTGTAGCATGAAGCAACAGCAATTTTCTTGTGTTTCAAGTGAAACAATAAGTGTCCAACAACTTTTGCATTAAATTCTACCTTTATTCGTTGATTCTTGTAAAGGATTGTTGTACACAAATTATTAATTATTGTATATAATATATTTATGATTATTTTCATTAAAATTAGATATAATAAATTTGGTTATAAAAGTTGTATAATGTAAAAGTCTGTTATCTTTAAAAATACCTTTTACTTTTAATTTAATTTAATTTTGAAAGTTATTTTTAAAAAATTAACGGTGTTTTAGAATTTTTGGACTTACCCCAATTTATGGATTAATTTTTTCAACCAGAAAGGTTGTTTACATTTAGGAAATTAATACGAATTAAAATTTTGACTCAAAAATAAAATATGATTCAAAAGTATATTTTTATGCAAATGAATTAATTGTATTTTTCCAATTCTACAGATAATTAAATATTTAATTCTTCTGCAGGTGCATAATGAAACAATATTCTATTAATAACAAAGAATGGCAGGTTGGAAAAACTAAAATGTTTTTACGAGGGTGTGCCCATGAGCCTTTAGAAGACAGCCGAAGTCAAGTAATACATTCTAAAGCATTGTTAATCCAAAGGATGTGGAAAGGATACGTTAAGAGAAAAGGTAATTTTGATTAATCAATTTATTAGTATTTTTTGTTTGATAATTTTAAAAATATTTTATATGTTAGTTACAATAACTACAAAAATAAAAGATATTTATTCAACATTCCAGAATACATTCAAATACGAAATGCTGCACTTAGAATTCAACATGCTTATCGGGGGTGGAAACAAAGATTAATTTTCTTAAAGAAGAGACGAGCAACTATTGTTATCCAATCTCATTTGAGAGGAGTTTTTGCAAGAGAAGTAAGACTTTTGTTTACAATAGTAATTATTGTTACTGTAATAAAAATAACTAGAAAAATATGTTTGATAATTTTTCTATGTTGTAAAACTGTTGGTTGTATACTTGACGTTATATGCTGAATGGTTATATTTCTGAAGTTATATACTGTATATTTATACTTGCTTGAAAATTATAGAGGTAATTAACAAACCAAATGTTCAAGCTGGCTGAAACCAGTTGTATTCTTTGTACAGTAATCCCTCCGTATCCGCGGCAGTTCGGTTCCGGCGGGTTGCCGCGGATCGCGAAACCGCGGATAACGGGACCTTATTTGAATGGTAAAATGAGGGTTAGGTTTCCAGAATAAATTTACAAAGGCAAATGTATTTTAAGTGTACAGAACTATATTTATTTATCAATTTTTTAGAAGATTATGTATGTATAACTATACAAAATAGGCCTAATATTTACGAATTTTTAATAAACACAAACAAAAAATTACATATGTTACATATGTACAGTTAAGTCTTTGTAAACGTGTACGGTACAGTAAGCCGAATTTAGGCTGGCTTGAAAAACTTCGTTATTGGAGCTTGTTTCTTCTCCTTTTCAAGTTCCTTCTGGACTTCTTCATACGGTAGCATCAGGTTCTGGAGTTTTCTTTTAAAACGAAGAGCCCTTTCCATGAGAGGATCTGTCTGCAACACGTGGTCTGAGAGCTGTGTTGCCATGCGGAGAATTTCACCGACGGATTTAGGAGAAAATCTTGTCATCGTTCTAGGATCATCAGGATCTTCATCATCGTCGATCTGTTTGGCTTCTTCATTTTGGGGTATCATCAATTCCTCCAACTCTTCCACTGTCAATTCTTGATTGTCCCCTTGAATCATATCTTGAACGTCCTGGTGGTCGATTTGAGAGAAACCCTCACCCTCCACGTTGTGAGCGATTTCTAAAATTGAATCCACCACTTGTGCTCCAATTCCATCCATGTTTCCTGCTACATCTCCAACGACTTCAGGCCACAATTTTCTCAAACATGCGTTAATAGTTGATGGCTTCACTTCATTGATGGATTCCTTTATGTTAATCAAACAATCTGCGATGTTGTAGGTTTTCCACATCAATGAAACGGTAGAATCAGGGGCATCATCCATTCCTTTCAAAAGACGCTCAAATGTTCTGCGCACATAATAAGCCTTGAAAGCAGCGATTACTCCTTGATCTAAAGGCTGTAGGATTGATGTGGTGTTGGCGGGAAGAAACATGAGTTTAACGTTTGGATGGTCAATTTGAGGATGCCCAGGGGCATTGTCAACCAACAGTAAGACTTTAAAAGGCAGGTTTTTGGACTCAAGACAAGCTTTCACCTCAGGAATAAAACAGTTGGTGAACCAATCACGAAACAATTCCCCAGTAACCCAAGCTTTTTTGTTAGACCTCCAAAATACAGGCAGGTGATCTTTATCTTTACCTTTCAGGGCCCTTGGGTTTTGAGACTTATAAACAAGCAGGCTTTTAATCATAAACCCACTAGCATTGACACAAAACAATAGGGTTAGTCGATCTTTGGCGGCCTTGAAGCCAGGTGCTGTTTTTTCAGATTTTGATAAAAATGTTCTTGAAGGCATCCTTTTCCAAAAAAGGCCTGTTTCATCAGCGTTGAACACCTGTTCCGGACAGTAACCTTCCTCTTCCAAGACATTTTGAAGCTTTGGAGGAAATTCTGCAGCAGCTGTGTGGTCTGCAGAGGCTGCCTCGCCTACGAGTTTCACATTATGAAGGCTAAAACGATGCTTAAATCTTTCAAACCACCCCTTACTGGCTAAAAACTGTACCGGATCTGAAGATTCACTGCTCTCCATCAATGACTCAGCAAAATGCTTGTGAAGATGCTTGGCCTTTTCTCTGATAATATGCGAGCTTAAAGGAACTTTCTTCCTCGTTTGATCCTCTATCCATATGCTCAACGCCTTTTCAGTTTTTTCAATTCTCACGTCTCGAGAAACAGAAGCAGTTTTTGCACAGAGAAGTCCACCTTCTGTCACACTGTCTCTAATTTTCTTTTCGTTTTTTCGAATTTCCCGAACACTGGACTCATTCAATCCATATTTTTTTGCGACTGGAGCAACTTTGTCAACTTTCAGTGCATCAAGAATTTTTATTTTTTCAACTAAGGACAACACAACACGTTTTCTTTTCTCAATCTTAGACATGTTAATTCACTCAACCGAAGAAAACAGAACAAAACTCACACTCGAATACTCAACGACACATCGAACACACTTTTACTTTTTACACTCGAACACTGTCACAAAGAGCTGAACGCATACACGTCTCTGGCGAGTGATACTAACTGACTGACGTGTTGTGTGGCGGATGGCGGGAATATGTGCGCGCAGACTACAAAAGCAAAGCAGACGAAGGTAGTGAGTGGAATGGGAAAGAAGCTGGCGGGTAGGGGTGGTAGGGGGATGGGTACCACGAATTGCTTTATAACTACGCTCCTAAGAATTACATACTGAAAATTTGTATCAGCTCAATTCGCGGATAACCGAATCCCGCGGATGCCGAACCCGCGGATAAGGAGGGATTACTGTATTTTCAATAATGCATCAGACATATTTCTTGAATTAGCCTCTCATGTTTATTACATCATGTTAAATTTAAAACTAACTACTTCCTAAATTTATAATTCAAGTAAATTTAAGAAAAAGTTACTGGAGCATAACATTTGACTTGTATACTTCATTAGGGCCTCGACAGTGAGGTAGGAGGATCATTTAGTGAAATCAAAGTATTATGCCTCAGTTGGTTTTTCAAAAATTAACCTAAATTATAAGTTTGGGCAAGTCATTAATTTAATAATTTCAATAATAAAAGCTTTTCTGTTCCTCAGGGAAAATTTCTCAACAAAATTCATGAGTTTAAATCATCATTCTTAAATATTATTTTCTTATTTATTGATTCCATCTTCACGTGAGCACTAGTTTTCACTAAAACACTTGTAAATATTTTACAAACTTGCCTATAGTAGCAATTACTTATATTTGTTGAGGACGGCCGTTTTGGGAGATGTGTCCCATTGATATCTCAGACCGTAACTGATATCAAGGTTTTCGTAATTTAGGCTACTATAGGCAAGTTTGTAAAATATTTACAAGTGTTTTAGTATTATTTTCTATTGTGTGGGTGTGTTTGTTGCACCCGTCGCAACATTATCCATTGTAAATTATTTTTGTTGCTTTTACTGCTTTAGCAATTAATACTAAAAAACATTATTTTGTTTCATTCCTGCAGAAAACTTACTTTTTCAGGAAATAAAAGTAGTAAAAATTTATTTTTCTATATTTCAAACTTTAAATATTAACTAAAAACACTTATACATACATTAATATGTTACACTTGACTGTAGTAGTGCCTACTAGTATGATTATTGTGGACGGCCAATTCGTAAGATGTGTCCAATTGTCAACTCAAACTGCAAGTTATAGTTTAAGTTGAGAATGGGATACACCTCCTGAAACGAGCGTTCTCAATAATCATACAAGTTACTGCTAATCTAGGCAAGTGTAACATATGTTCAAGTGTTTTTAGTTATAAACTAGTAGCTCAAGTAAAGATGGAATCAAACATTTAAGTATTATTAAGAAAATAAACAAATAATTTTAATCATTGTTTTGAAACAAACTGCAGTAAATTTTTAATAACAAACATAGACCCTCTAAACACCTATTAATAATCCTCATATTTTGTATTAACTCTTACACACATTTCAGATATAAGCAACCATCCTCCGAGGCAACAAAAAACATTATCTTAACTTTATGTACATTTTTGTTGCAAGGAAACCATTTTAAGAGGCAACAAAAACATTAAATACCTATATTAGCATGTTCTTAGATATTATAGTTTATAACAATTTTGAGCAAAACTTAGAGTAATTTCTTTAAAATATTCATATTCATATTGTATTTTTTCCAAAGGTTGCTGCTGCATTACGGGAAATGAGAAGGGTTGAAGAAGAAATGAGAAAGAGAGAAAAACTAGAAGAAGAGAGAAGACAAAGAGAAGAAGAAATGAATAAAAAAGCAGAAGAAGATAAAAAAGCCTTGGAAGAATGTGAACGGTATAGAATTTACATTTTATTTTTTATTTTTAGAGTATAAAGCGTATTTCAGCCTGTATTTACTAATGCTGTAAATAAATAAATATAATTAATATTAAATGGAACAGTATTTAAAAAAATAATTTTACTGAATTAATACAAAATTATTTTGTTAAAGCACACAATATCATGGAATAGTTGGAATGGATAAGGGGTAAGAAATGTTTACTACCTTCGATTATTAAGTATGCAATGTAGTTATTTTGTCCCATTTGGCTTAAAATAAGTGATATATGATTTTGTAAAACAACTGATTTTATGTTATAGTTATATGGTGCAACAGCTGTTTTAACATATAGATTATGTTACTTTATTTATATTAATTGTAATTATTCAATAAAAAGTAACTAAAATAAAATTTGTGTTTGTTGGTCTAAGTAGGGATCGACTTAAAACACTTTTATTATATACTATGTTTGTATTCTGAATAAAATTCCTGAACTTATTACAACACAACTAATGAATGTGCTGAGTAAATTTTTGGTGAATGTAAATTTTGAAGCCTCATTTAAAGTGGCATTTAAATGGCTCATTTAAATATATTAAAAAATAAATCAAAGTTATTAAACCTAACAAATGAGACATAATTTTAAAAAGTACTAGATTAACATTTGAAAAAAACATGTTTGTTATAAGTAAAAATATTTCTATTTATTTAAAGGTTTTGTTATCAATACAATTTTAGGTAAAGTGTTATTGATGTACTGATATTTGTTTATGTATATTCATTTGTTTATAAACTAGGTTTACATACTCTTGGTATGTGTCATTTTTAGATAATACTGTAACCAATGAATTTTGTGTGGACAAAAATGACCTGTCATTCAATCATTTAAAATGTTTGTTGAAACCTGTCTCTAACTTGTCTTTATTATTTTCTCCTAATGTCTACATGTTCATTGCCATAAACTACCTTCCTCAATAATTCACATCCATTCATCACATTTTGACAAACTTTTGACAGATACCAAACCAAAAGCAATATGGTTATAATAAAATCCTAAAATATATAATATATAATATGGTTTTTCTTATCCTAAAATATTTGTTTTGTTATGGCTTCTCATCTTATAATCTTAGTACTATATACCATTGTAATTTTAATAATATTTGTATTCACAAGACTAACCATTAGCAGAAATATGTATTACAAAATTATTTCAAGAAATGTTTACTTTGTTAAATGTATTAATTTCTTAAAGATGATTTTACTACTAAAATCTTTCAACAATTTTTTTTCTTCTAGAGCTGCTCAACAAGAAATTGCAGCGCTCTCTCAGATTGCAGGGCAGCTTAACTCTAAGCTTCTGGAACCCTCAAATACAGGAGAATCTGTTGATTTGGATAACTTGTTTGCCTTTCTATCCGATGTTCAGACTGGTCGTAATCATATAATAGATGAAATAGGAGAGAAAATGAATGAATTAGTTACAGATTTAGATGTAGAGGTTAGTAATTTTAAGATAAATTCTAACAACATTTTTTTGTTTCTATAATAATCCCATCATTTCAAAATTTTTTTGTTCACATTATTAATTTTACATTTTCATAAATCATTATTTTTTAATTATTAACTATCCTAACTATTAACAAATTTCATAATTTTATTTGTAACTAATATGACAGCTTCAATTTATGTTTTTATAATCATATAACTTTATTTTATTGAAGTCATTCTTTCATTTATCATTTCATAAAAAGTTATCAGTTTGTATAAAAAGGACATAAAAAAACTAAAAAATATATAAACTTTAGTTAAAAGTTAATAAACAAATATGGTGTACAGACAGGTCATAAAAGAAACTACATCATTGATGAAATTGAAGAGAGAATGGATGAACTGGTTTCTGATCTTGATGACGAGGTATGTAGATTGTTTTGATTTAACCATTCTTATATAAAAACAGTGCTTAGTACGTCAGTGTAAATATCATTATTACAAAATACTTTTTCACCAGTTTCTGAAATACACTATCTCATTGCAGTACCACTCTTTCACTTATGCTTATGGATTTCTATTTCTTTACAGCAACACAATTAATTTTTGTACAGAAATTAGTAATTGCTTCATTCATGCATTTTTGAAAGTAAATGATTAAACTGTAATTATATTTTTATTTTAAAGTTGCAAAAGTCCAACATTTATTTCATCTTGCAGTTTTTTGTGTTGTACATCTTGAGGGTTTTTAAAAAAATTACTACGTTTAGTATCACTTGGTAAGAAAAAACACTACTGACATTTTTCAGCACACACATTTCACACTATTTCAGTGCATTGTTCAACGGTGATCTGAGTCACGCACAAGACACCTTGTTCGTGTGAGTCAATAAGTCTATTTAAGAATTTATTTTATGTGTATTTAAGAAAATAAAACTGCACAATTTATATATGTGCCTTAATGATGTGGACACTGTTATATGAATCTTCATATTCAATAATCTTAGGCACCAATAGATAATCTTTTTATCAACACTTCATGAATTAAAATTTAAGTGGGTTAAATTGAGCACATTAAAAAGTTTTACTTTAATCTGGATATTATTTTAATCAAGATGTAATTATATTTTACTATTATTATTTATGATTGATTTATACTTCTAAATAAAAAACGTTATCACAAGTAATAAAAGAAAATTAATAATAGTAATAATAATAAATATTTCAGAAATGAATAATAATTAATATTTTTATTGTTTTATGTGAAATATATATATATGCACTTTTATTCTGAGCTTAGAGTAGCATGTAAATTAGTTCAGACATAAATGATCTATACTATTACATAAAAATCTAATGGTGTATGAGACATCAGACAGACGTGTGTGTATTACTTAATCAGGTAAAAATTACTGGAGCCATTGAGCTGGAATTTAGTATTTATTTTCCGTTCACGTGTTTCATTTTAGCAAAAAAATTATACCGGACGACGAAGAAAGTCATCAGAGATACGAAAAACATTATGAAACCTCTTGCTCATACCCCAAAAATTTAGAATTTTGAAGAAATGTAATTCCCCCTAAACGTCGTGCTGGTAATAGTGTTGGTAAAAATGCACATTGCCCACCCTCAATACAATGCATATAAAATGAATCAAAAACATATCCTGAAGCTATATTGACAATTATTGTTTGTTATTGCCACGGAAGGTTAATTTTATATACCTATAAAATATCCAGTTAGGATAGATTTGGTAGTTATTTTATACGTTTAACATAATGTACACATTTAAGGCTAGAATAGAGTTCATGTGCCAAAGTATTACTCTGTGGAGTAGATGTTTAATTAGGTAATGTTGTATAAAATTACAACCAAATATCCTGACTGAACACTTTACAGGTATATTTCAATATAGGTATATAGGGTTGTATAAAATTACAACAAAATCTTTAATTTGATAAAAATTTTAGTTATTTCCCTGAGCGAGAGTTTTCATTATTTTTTTTGAATCCCTGATGACTTTCTGCGTTGCCCGGTATAATTTTTTCCTCTATCTAACACGTGGGAATGGGAAATAAATACCTGAAAGTTTACATAGACATTCTTAGGGTCTCTGGTTTTCACATGGGCCTATTTTTATTTCTATCACTTTCTATTGAGGTGAAAAGGCACCAGTTTCTTGGAATTAAAAAAAAATATATCATTCACTTTTCCTGGTCTAACACCCAATATAGATTAATTTTTCTTTATGTCGTAGTTTTATCTTCAGTAAGAGAAAGAGTTTTTGAAGGTATTCTAGACAGTTACAATATATTGTTGCTCCAAGTATATGCAACTCTCTTAATGAGTTGGGAAGATCATTGTTGCAATATGTTACATAAACATATATCATTGTTACAGACAAGACATAAACATGAAAATATAATTTTGGGATAAAAAATGAAATATACTTTTATAAATAACGTTTTCCTTATCTGTTGCATAGTGTTTGTATATTATATATTTTTCTAAGGTTGTTAGTTTTTTACATTGTTTTAATTTGTGTAGAACATTTAAATTAGTATGTATGTCCGTGTGTGTGTGTATTGTATGATTTTTAGGTGTTTTGCTTTGCTGGATTTTGGGTTTGTTTGTTTTCTTTGGGTAATGTGTTCTTCAAAGCATCTATAGATTGACCTGCCGGTTTGGCCAATGTAATAGCTGGGACATTTGTTACAAGTTAATTTGAATACCTGAGAGTTTGTATTTGTCAGTTTCTTTTTGAAAAGGTTGTATGTGCTGTCTTAAAGTGTTTGTTGTTTTGTAGGATATTTGGTAATGGAGCTTTTTAAATGTGGAAGTAGGATATTTGGCAATGGTGTTTTTTGAATATGGATGTAGGATATGTGTTAATGGAGTTTTTGAATGTGGAATTTTCTACCAACATTAAAAATGAATATATTTTGTATATCGCTTACATTATTTTCAAAAATATGAACAAATTTCAGTGTACAAGATACAATGTAATGGTGCTAGACACAAGTAACTATGATTTTATTTACATCAAAAGGTTTAAGTTTTAACCATTGCAGAAATGTTACAGTCTTATAAAACGTTTATGAAGCAAGCTATTAAATTACTTGTGTTTTATAATAAGATTACTATTTACCTAAAGTTAAGTTACTATTTGATTAAACTTGTAGTGTTTATAATATTTTAAAATAAGGACTGTATATTGACTAGTAGTATTTAGAATAATTAGCATTTAAAATTATCATCTACTTCAAAATTGAACATTTTTTTTCCATTCCCTTTAGCATTGATTTTGTTTACAGTTAGAGACTGTAATTCAACAAGAGTTGGAAGGCCTAAGCTCATGTAATAATGGTCCTGATGGAAACAATTCATACAACAATCATGATGGAAGTAGAAGCACTAATCCTGCCAAGCTCCTCAAGGCACCATCATTGCCTGAGCCTACATGTCCTCCTCCACCTCCTCCATTACAAGAAACAAACGGTACTTCAGAACCCATCTATGAGTCTGTGCTTCCAAGAGAAGAAGAATGTAATTCACCTCCTCCCCTACCAGCTCCTCCACACAAACTTCGACCAAAATCTCCAGGAGTTGAACGGATTCAGAGAGTTGCTGGTTCACCTACAGTGGGATCACCACGCCAGAGTCGGCCTAGCTCAAGAGGATCATCTGTTTCTGGGGTATATATTAGCAAATTATATTAATATTGCTTAAGATCATTTATACCAATTTTAATAAATTTTAAAATATTTTACTTACATGTGTTAAGATGTGTGACCTTTTTTTAATCGTTGTCAATAACAATAGGATAATTTTAATGTTACTTGTTATTTTTCTATGCAGGGTGTTCAGTCATCTTATTCATGGCGATATAATGGACAAGAGGATCCAGAAAAGGAACAGAGGCGAAAGTTCAGAGTTGAAAAGAAATTACAAGAAATGGAAGAAGAACACCAAGAAAAGACTATGGACCCGTTGCAAGATACTTACCATGATATTGTAGAATTTGCACAGAAGTATTTTAATTCACATGAAAGAACACCAGAAGGTAACATTTAACTGATCAGATCAATATAGTTTCAACTATTACTTTTTTTAATATTATTTCTAATTTTCCTAAATATTGCATATTTTCTTTCATTTAAATTTTCAACCTCTGTTATAATATAATTTTATAAGAGTGATTTGTCACCTCGTTACTACCAATTTTCAGTAATTCTTCTAGGTAAATTATATTTATCCAGCAATAAATATAAAGGCTTTAATGAGAATAGAATTATCCATTAATCAATTTCGTTTATTATTGTTGTAAACTGTTTGAGTAATTTATGTTAATTGAATAAATTAACTTTTCCATTAAAACCCTTGTTACTATAATCATCAGCAGTTCTCACCAAGGATAAAGAGCTTATTCAACTTGAGGAAATTTCCCTTTCTTTAAAGTTTACCTTACAGTTTTTACTTTGCATTGGTCTTCAATAAATATTTAATTTTCTCACTTTTCTTTCTGATGACATGAACGGTAGTGTGGCCAACCTCATACTCTTTAGCATGTGTAACCAATCTCTCTTCTTTTGTTCAGTCTGTCCAAAATCTCCTTTTTTCAACTAAATTTGAAGTCTTATGTTTCCATTTACACTGCAACGGTATTGTTCACTCTTACTTCAGTAACAGTCACTGTACATAACTACTGCAACAACATACGGCTCGAAAACATTTGTATATCACAAGCTACACAACCAGAAACAGGTGGTGGGAAGATCACTCGGTCACCAACATCGATATGTAGTAAAAAAAATACAAGTTATGTTTACATCTTCCGTCCTTGAAAGAAACACTGGATTACTAGAGGGGCTGGTTAGCTGAAGGGCCAAATTCTAGAGAGTTTACTATACTTTGTAATATAACTTTATCAGTATGAAAACTGTAGTAAATGACCTAGTAAAAAATCACTTATTGCAATAAGTTTTTTAAAACACAGAATATGTTTTTAAATATAGATGTCCAACTGACTAACTAGGAACTGTGTCATTGTTCAGATTTTGTTTGATTTGCTTTAAATGAACAGCAATGGCTTGAAGAAAATTTAAAAAATACTGAAACATAATGTTTCACTGAAAACAAAATATATGGAATAAAATATTTTTGTCCAAGCTCTACATGGACTTTTTTTATAATCAAATTTTTGTATAACTCAACCAATACTCACGCATAGTATACAAAGTGTTTACCAATAATATCTTACAATGTCATAATTTAATTTTTTTCACTGTTAATTTCTGTTTAGGAACAATAATAGCAACTCTTACTAGGAAGAGCAAATTAGTAGAGACCATGCCAAAATATGAAATGGTTACTTACTACAAAGGATCCAGCATACCAAATTCACACATCCATATGTATGACCCAGACAACATAACGCTAGCTTGTTCAGTGTTTCGAGTAAGTTAATTTAACGCTTGACATTGATTAATTAATAATTTTAATTATTTAATATTTTTCTAATAACTAAATTTCACTGTTTAGGAACTGTGTAAATATATTCGTGGAGAAATGAAGTCAGAGCTATTAGAACTACAAGCAATCCAGAGTATTATAGGTTCTGGAATAGAGAGAGAGGAATTAAGGGATGAAATCTATGTACAGTGTATGCGTCAAGCAACTAACAACCCAAGTGTAGAATCAACCGAGAGAGTTTGGCTTCTACTTTGTCTGGCGATTGTTTCTTTTCAGCCTACCAAAGTTTTATATAAGGTGTTTATAAAATTGTAGACAGTTCAAACATGTATTATCTTTAGAAAGCTTCATATAATAAAATATTTTAAAATTATATAGTCCAGATCTTTTTACAAAATTTTATTTAATACCTACGTACTTGTGCTTTAAAAGTTAAAATTTTAAAAAGAAGGATCAAATTCATCTAAAGTCATTAAATAGACTTATTTACAATATTTTGAGTTTGTAGTAAAGCCTTTTGAGCGTAATCATTAATAATACTATAGTATTTATTTGTATCATGCTTGTTTAGAAACAGTTTGTTTAATTACTAAATCCTATGTTAAAACTAACTTTAAACACTTATGTCTACAATGTGTCATAAACCTGTTTGCAGCTTTATGAACTAACTATATATAATATAGGTATTATATAATCTGTAATTTACACTTACATTTTACAATATTAGAATTTTGAATTGTTAGTTTTTGTATGTGTAATAGTAGGAAATAATAGTTAACTGGATTATAACTTGTTAGTGTCATACGATTTTTTGTATAAAACTTAACATTATGATTAATCCTCTTTTAAAACGCAAGGTAAATTACTTAACAAACTTTATGTAATTAGAGGTGAATAATATTAATATTATATTTATAAGTAAAACATTACATTGATTGATTCTAAATTAATTTTTACAAAATAAATATTTTGTTTCAGTATTTTGTATGTTTTCTCCGTAAGAATTTGCAAAGTGAAGGAAAATTACGACAGTTTGTACAGTGGTGTCTGGATAATTGCAAAAATACTAAGGTTACATGTCGACAGTATCCACCTTCTAAAGTTGAAATAGCTGTAAGTAATTAGTCCTTATTAAAGAAAAAGAAAATTTTGGAATTTTAATTTTTGTGGTGCAATTATTAAGTTAGTTTTATAAATTTATTATATTAAAATACAACAGCATGTGTAACACATGGTGTTCAAAAGTAATATAAACTTAATACATGTATCACAAAAAGAAATTTATGTTCTTTAACAAATGTAACAATGCCTATCAACTTTTTGATATGTTTTGAGGTTTAATTTTATAGGCTACACACTCACTCATTATTGATGGATTAATATTCTTTAAACTTCCCGTTCAAACAAAACTATTTTCTATAATTTGGGTATAATTAGGTTATTACAATATAATTTAATATATGTAATATTGACATGCACCACTACATGCATTGTAAGTAAGCATTGGGTTTTGAAATTGTGATTGTATTCTATTTAAATTGAACTGAGTTATGATTGTGTTTTGTTTGAAGTCAACTGAACTCAAAATCACTATAAGTTTTAAACAAACTTGTAACTGCAATTCACTTTTACTATAAATTGAAATCTTACTGTTACAGAATTTTTTTGAAATATTTCAAAAACATAAGCATATTGTGTTAGAATTTACTAAAACATTTCCAACTATTTTGTAAAGGTGAAAGTACAAGCCATATTCCGCAAATTTATGGTAGTAAACGAACAACTGTTAATAACATGTAAATGTAAATGCAAACCACAGGGGGTGATAAAAAGGAATGAAAAAACAATAAAATGAGCTAAACTTTATAAGTTGGATACTATGATGTATCAGGGTTCAGATCCGCAGTAAACGGATTCCTATTTCAGGTCTTTTAGTAATGATGAAAGTTATTGATATGAACCAGAAGCTTGGAATTGAAGCTTTAAAGCTTGCCTTTAAAGCTACCATGTGCTAGCTTCATAAGTTTAAATGTTGTCATGGGGTTCGCCAATTAGGTATTACAGCGGCAAACCTAGGCGAATTTATTATTGAAATCAGGAAACAGTTCTTGAAAGATGTAACAAAATTTAGTAAAAGACCTAATATCAACTGTGTCAAAACCAGCCTTAACTAGAAGGAACTTCCTAAAAAGACATTGGCTGTATTTACCAAAAAAACTACCCCAGGATTTAAAATGCAAAAAAATCGGATTGCAGCTATGGTCTGTGCTAATGGAAGTGGAAGTTATTGGTTCCGTTTCTATATCATGGAAAATCAAATACCACTTGTGCCAGTAGGGTATTAAACCCAAAAAATGCATGGATGAGCCAAGATATATTCAAGGACTGTTTTCTAACCGAGTTGGTACCAAGTGAGATGACATTTAAAAGAATTGGTCTTGCCGAAAGAAGCTACGTTGTTAATAAACAACGCACCTACTCCTACATATAACCTAAAAAATGAGATGGCAAAATTACTTGACACTTTTTAGTGGCAAACACAACTCTTAACCAATGGTAGATAAACCAGCCAATCAAAAAATCATAGAGAACATGAAACGCCAATATCGGAGAACATTTATTCTGAAAATGGTTTGGTCAAAAGATTACTTTTGTGAAAAGAATTCTAGAAATTATACATCATGACTAAAGATGCAACTTTTAATATCGCTGATGTTTAGAATGATTTTCCCACTCAAACTTTTTAAAAAATAATGCAGGAATCTGTGCCCTGAGATAGAAGTGAAACTGAAAGTGAACCAGAAAATAATGTTGGAATGATATTGACATTTTACAGATTTGTTTTAATATTTCTGGCAGTGAAAAACTCTCAGAAAAAGGCATAAATGATTAACTAGAAGTGGACAATGGAGATGCTGGATTTGACATTTTAAATGACACTGAACTAATGTAAAATGTTACAATGTCAATGTATTGAATGATGAAGATAAGATCATTATACACAAGGAATCTTCTAAAATAATTAGCAATCATGAAACAGATATGATGATGTCAGAAATTATTGACTGGTATGAAGTGCAAGAAGAAGCAGAGCTAGAGCCCTGCAAAGCAAGTGCACGTTGTACTGTCATCTGGTATGATGTTACACTATGTTAATACAAAGCCATGTGTGCACATATACAAAAATCTAATTGTGTTTTTTTAGAAACTAACAACTGGGTCATCCATGTTATAATCTGAGCCTTGTACCAAGTGTTTCTCTCTAGTTTATGTATTTTAATTACAAATACAAAAAAAAAAAATGAAAACTGTAGCAATGGACTAGGCTTTTTCACAGGTGTCAGAGATCTTTCAGAATTTTAAAGCTTGTTGAGAGATGTTTGAATAAAAATGGAAGTTGTGTAGAAAAATAAATAGAATTTTTTAGAATATGTAAAAAATATACTTTAATAATATTTTTAATATATCTTTTGATTTTCTTTAATATTAATATTATTTCTTTTGATTTAAAGCCAGTTCTTATTTTAAATACTCCATATCTATCCAGAATCTATCTAGTCCACAACAGTCTACAATTAATTTCAATATATATATATATATATATATATTTATATATATATATATATATATATATATATATATATATATATATATATATATATATAAAGTTATTATTGTTAATTGTAAATAATTGTTCCACCACTAAGTGCAATTAGTTTTTATCTTGTTTGATGAGAGACCTTTCGGTTTAAAATGACTTCAACACATTTTACACAGAAAAAACAACTAGATCATTTAAAATAAGATTTTCAGAACATTACAGAGCACTTATAACTAAATATAAGAAATCATCAAATGTAACAGAACACCTAATATCACACACCCATAATATAAGAAATTATGAAAATAACCTAACCATACTTGAAATAAATAATAATCCAATAAAAACTAAAATCACTAGAAAAATACCACATCTATAGGAACAAACACAATAACCTAATTAACCAACAGACTGCATATGCAAACGACACACTCTTCAAAAGCATCATATTTGGAACACACGACGAAACGTATATGATGTCAACAAGTACCAACATCACGGACCGAATAACGACATCAGAAAAATAATTCAGTGATTCGACAATGGACAATTGACTGAAAGGTGCCTCATCGCACAAGTTAAAATTAATTGCACTTAGTGGTGGAACAATTGTTTATAATTAACAATAATAACTTAATAAAGTCAGTGCAATGAAAAACTTATGGATAACGTTAAATATCACAATATATATTTGTATATGGTTTATTGTATTTTGAACTATAATATAAATGCAAACAGAAAACAATTTTAAAATATAAAAATTAAAAATTTCAAAAAAATTAAGATCCATAAGCTACTTGTGCAAAAATAGTGATGCATCATATCCGTTACATTCGCACATTATGTATTAATGATAGTATGCATACCTGAAAATGGCTGCTATGAATCCAACTCTACTGTCATATCAAGCAACCAAGGACCTATTGCATTTGTTTTACAATTTTGCAATAAAAATTCTGTCAACTATCAACTGTGTTGTAAAGCTATTGGTAACCTACAAGTATATAACTATTTTAGATCTCATTTTGCTTAAATTATTTTAGTTTGATTTAATTTTTACCTTTTTTATTTTCTTTTGATGTACCATGTTTTTAATTTTATCTAGGCAATGAAAAGGCTAGGTACAATTGTATGTAGATTCTTCTTCCTGGATGCAAGAACTAAAGCAATTGATGTGCATCCAACTGACACAGCTAGTGATGCAGCTGCTAAATTAGCAGAAAAACTTGGCCTTCGTAATCTAGAAGGCTGGGCTATCTATCAAAGTCGACCTGATGGAGAGGAACATGTTAGAGGTCATGACTACCTATATGATGTGATAGCTGCTTGGGAAATGTAAGTAGATGATAATATTTTAAGGAAAAGTTGCATTTTAAAAATAAATATCTTTCTTAATAACTTTTACAGTAGTTTATAGTCCAAACTTTAATTTTTTGTAAATTTGTAAAAAGTTACTGATACAGAACGTTTTCAATCGGTCCTTGGCGATCTTCATCAGTGCTTCTAAGCGTATACCGAACATAATGGACTACCAAATTCAAGAAATATCTTTCATTCGATCAACTGTATTCTCGTTTAGATAATATTAACCGTATTAACTGTATTCTCATTTGTAATTATTAACCACTTAATGGACTAATCTGTGTTATCTCAGACAAGTGCTAAGTTCTAAACCCGACTAACCTGAGTAATCTCAGGCAACCACAAATATCCATTACCACCTTAAAATAGCCCTAGTTGACTTGTTCCTCACATTTTAGTTTTCCGATCTTCCCCATTAGCAGCATCTGACACTATAGTTTCTGTATTTTCCTAGTAACTCTGATTTCTCTATTTCACTTAAGGGCTGTTGTAGATTTTTAGGCTTACAACTTCTCATTTTTTAACTAATGTAGTTTTATGCTTTTGTCTGATGAACATTTTACTGTTTATTATTAATTGTGAAAATGAGTGGTGAAGAAGATGACTATGAACTTAGAAGTGAGGATGAAAGCAAGTGTGAAAGTGAGACTGACAGTGATTCAGATGCCCAGTTGATGTAGCACAAGCCCGGCAATGGAGGGAAACTAAAACAGCTTAACCCATGCTCCTCCATGTTTCTCATTTACTGGCGCAGTAGGTACCAACTCTAGCTGTGTTACACGACACTGTAAGGAAACCTGAAATGGTGCTGTTCTGGTAAAAAAATTCCCAGTAAAACTGGAGGAATAATTCAAACGTAGCTTTGGACAGAAACTATAATTAGAATTTTGCATATATTTAAGGGTTGTGTGTCTTAGAAATATTTTATACCTCTAAAATGAGCTAATTTTGGCTTGAAAAACTATTAAATCTTTGAATATAGAAAAGGTTATATTTAAGATTTATTTCCCTTTTTTAAATTCCTTCTATTAGCTCACACTCTCCTTATATATATATATATATATATATATATATATATATATATATATATATATATCTTGTACATGTTTTTCAATAGTTAATAAAAATACGTTTCAGAAATGAATGTCTGAAAGACGTAGTTATATGAATTTTTTCCCCCATCTGGTTGTCATTGAAACCTCCATTATACAACCTCAATCTGTTGCCATGGTTATCACAAATTATCATAAATCCTGGTGTAATGTTAAAAATGAGTTAAAGGAATAAAATAAACAAACAAACTGGAAATAAGCAAACAATGATAACAATTTTTTTTTTACCTCAGTATGAACTTACTTTAAAAAAAATCTTTTTATATTACTTGTTTTGTTTGATAAATAGAAAGGTTATAATTTTTTGTTGAGAAATAAAAATCTTGGGTAAGAAAGGTTACATAATAGTTCAGGATTTTAAATTTCTGAAGAAAATATAATTTTCATGGTTTCCTCAAAATTAAACAAAAATGACCATTCTGTAAATGTTGATAAGTATTTATTTTTCAAAATTTATACATAAAATGTTCTATGTATGATGTGTTTTCGAATAAATGGTATGGATAAGTTATATATTAAATCCATTTGTCTCTTGTATTTTTCAGTAAACAAACTAAAATAGAAAATTCAACTTCATCATTCCCCACTTTAACAAGAAGAGGTACCAGTACTACTCTTGGAAGCGGGGAAAATAGATTTATTTTTAAGCGAAGACTGTTTAAAAGTTCAAGAGAAATATCACTGGATCCCGTAGAAGTCAATATGTTATACGCTCAAGCAGTTTACCATGTAGTGAAGGTAATAATACACAGTTTTAACACTTTCAGCACGACGGCGATATTGATGATCTCATCAAATTACTGCCTGTTTTTCGTTAACTTCCACCTCTGACGGCAGTGGAACGCTATGCGGGTTGCATAGCTTGTCATAGCATCTAATTATCGAGCCCGTTGTTTTCATCTCAATAATTTTATTTCTAACATATACATGTTTATTGGGGACATCAGATCAGTGTATTAGACACTAAAATATTGTTTTATTTATCGTGTCACAATTAAAAAAAAAAGAAATACAAATGATAAATTACTGTATGACAAATAATAAAACACAATAAAAAAGACAGAAAAAAAATAATTTACATACAAAACTAAAGACCCTACTACTACAATATACTACATACTAAATTAACCACTCAATGTTTAACTCGGAATGTTTGTTTCTGTTTGTGCCATGTGTTTCATAAAGCCATAGAGATCGATAATGTGAACGGAGACATAGATAATACATATGTCATGTCCGAGACCATTTATAGCCGAGATTAGCTGACATTTTTTTACTACAATCTTATGTTGACACATTAGGTTTTCGGGCGTTCAAGCATTTTGTCAATGACTCATATTTACAATAGTCTGTTCCCACCTCGAGTTGGTTCATTCACTCTAATAGGGCAATTATCGTTTATTCTTGCGTTAGTTCAGAAAGGTTAGTTAATTTTTATGGTCGTAAATTTTACTGGATATTTTGCCGTGTTAAGTGGTTCATACTAAAAAAAAACAATAAAATATAAAAGTTAAATCAAATTAAAACTGTTCATAAAACTCCCTGAAGCATTGTTTCAGTTGAAGCATCAAAAGTTAACTTGGGGTAGTCGGATTTAAAAACGACTCAAGCACAATGTTCTCCAATCTCTTCTGAAGTACTGACGTAAAAATCAAATCTTTATACAAACACGTATCGACACTAGAGAAGTTTCAATTAGCCTGGGAGTGAGCATGCCGGTGAGCTCGCCATCTCTAAGAAAATAAGCTGGGAGCACACAGGCACGCTCTCTGAGCTTCGTAAGGGAATCCAGAGCATGCCGGTACGCGAGCCGTGCTGAACTTGTTAATAAAGAAAAAGCATACAGTATTACTAACATAGGTAATTATAAGATGTTTTTAAAATTCTATAAGACTAATTTAATTGTTTAAAAAACAATATAGTCTTGAATTCACTGAATAAATCAAGTAATTATTTAAGTAACTAAGTAAAAACTATTAACTTACTTGCTGATGCTAAGTTAATAGTTTCTATTAGTTACTCAAATGAATACTTATGAATAATTTAGTGTCATTACTTTTAAAATACTTGTATTTTGAAAAACTGGTTGCCATTGGTTTTACTGTTCATAAAATATTTGGTATTGGTTCATAACTAACTATGGTTATTATTGGCCAGTGTTGGTTTAATAATGTAAATACTTGACTAAAACTACTAACTTACTGAAATAGTCAAATATTTAATTTATTAAATGAATGATTTACAAAAAAAAAAAAAAAAAAATCAAGAGGAATAACTAAATAATAAGCTTTGGGCAATTTTGAGTAATTTTTTTCTACAGAAACAACTTTTGTTATCCTATAAAAGCATTTTGCATGAATGTTAATACATTCAACTGCTGACAATTGGCTTTGTGAATAATTTGTTATAAAAGTTCAGTCAAATATTTGTCTTGATAGTACCAGCAAGCACAGAAATAACTAGGGAGGACATCGTAGCCAGCTTTCGTGGCTACCCCCACCAATATGGTGGCCTTGACCGTTGAGTCACCCTAGTGGAGAGTGTCAAATCGCTTTTAGACCATGTGATATATGCTTAAAAATATAATAGTAATGTCTAAGCTACTAGACTGTTGGCCTAAATAATTGGCCTCATATAAAGATTGTATATAATAATTGTAATTGTCAATACATTTTAATTAGTAATAAGTTTTATATAATACATCAATAACAAAAATATAATATTATTGACTACATTACTAGACTATTTGCCTAAATAATAGGCCTATTATAAATACCGTATATAATAATTTATTGTAAGTGCCTATAAATTCCGATTATTAATAAGTTTTATACAATAAATCAATAATACAAATATAATATTAATGGCGAAATTACTAGACTGTTGCCATATAAATGTATAGAATTATTTTGTAGAGTTATTGTGGAGCAATAAGGTATAGCAATATGGAAAACTTTCCTCGATTTTCATGCTGTTTAGTTAACAGACAAATTGAATATTTTCATATGTATAAAGTATTTTAATGTGAGGCTACATTAATATTGTAAAGATTTTCATTTAAAGTTGCATTAAAAAAAAAAAATAGACATCATCTTCCCTAAACAATAACGTTTTTATGGCTGCAATGTAGGGTCTATAAATTTATTTTCAATAAATTGTATTAATCTATATAAAAATTCTATTTTATTTCAGTGACTTGATTGTAACTTGTACAGTATAGTAGCTGTTACAAGTATTTAAGTTTCTCCTAACGTTCAATTTGAATGTCAGTCATATTTTACTGTCAATATGGTAATTATTGTTCGATGGTAATAAATGTTGATATTTATTGTAAAATATAAATCTACTTCTAAAAATGTACATATTTTGTATTATTGTGTATTTATGGTGTCTGTATAATGTTGAAATTATCATTTAATGGGTCTTATTTTTGTCATTTGTTCTTCATTATGTAAATTTTGTAAGAGAGATTAATTAAAATAACAACTTGATACAAATTCAATTGACTAGACAAATAACTTAACATTATAAACCCCCCAGCTCCCAGTATGGTTACTCGTTTGCGTTAACAAGTCTCACTTTCAGACAATAACACGTAATGTTTGCGCTCAAATACACCAACGCCACAACCAAACCGACGGTTGTAGTGAAATAGTTTTTTTAAAGAAATAAAATTTGAAATCATACCTCCAACTTTCCCATTGACATCATTTACCTGTCTAAAAAAAAAACTTCACTGCCTGACTTATTTGTGTCAAAACATAAATCTATTTAGAGAGATTTTAATTTAATGTTGTTAAGATAAGAGAAGTATTTTATAAAATTAAAATTTTTTCACCATTGTAATCTCTGTATTATATATTACTGTGAAATCAAATATTATTATTTTCGGACAACGGTAACAGGTTTAAAACGCTGTTGGAATGAAGCGTTAACTATTAAAGTTAGGCGCTAACCAAGTATTGTTTTTCCGGTCAGATCCCTCTCCAAGATGGCAGATCCGGCTTCACCAGTGATATAATATGAAAATACCTATGTCCACTCTAGTTATTTCTTGCTTGCTGGGTAGTACAGGCTATGTAGGCATTTATATTATGAAAGTAGTTTCCATAAATACCTATGTCAAGCAGAATAAATAAAAAAATGACTTATCACCAGGAACATACATTAGTTTAAAATAATAGATTTTTTACAGACATTAGAAAGTTTACAATCTCTTCTAAAAAAAAAATTAAGAATAAATAATGCAGAAATATTAAAAATGACAGAATTTATAGTTATTCCTAATTTTAGTATTATTCAGGAGTCTCTGCCAGATCCTAAAGGATTCCTTGTCAAATGATATGGTCTGTTTTTTTTTAATATAGGCAGAGAGATGATACAAATGAATGACCCACAGGTATGTCTTTCTAATGTGTATCATATTAACAACAAACTATTTTATTAATATAAGTATGTCAGTGTCCTGGCTAATAAAAAAAATCATTTATAAAAATATTAAATCAGTATTTTTATAGTCCATATAATTGGAAAAATCATATAAATAACAGAAATAATAAAAAAATATTCTATAGGCAACATGAATTTTTTTGTCCAGAAAATGTATGTTATCGTTTTTATATTAACTTCGATCTGAAAAAATATAAAATGAAAGGTTGCTCATATATTTTATATACACGATGTGTCAGACAGCTGCAAAGAAGGCCTGTTAAGGCCGGTCATCTGTTATTCCAGATGCATGAACCAGATAAGATTAAGAGGCTGGAATATTGTTGTTGGTTTAAAATGACCATTGTGTAAAATCCTGGCATACTGTCCACTGCATGGTTACAGACGAGGCAGGGTACTTTTAACTGAACGGTGACACTTGCCATATGTCATGTGAGTCTATGGCGCTAATCCAAAATTACTTTGAAGGCCATTTAATTTCCAGGCATTTCTAGTCCCAAGATCAACGAACTTGACCACACCAGACTTTTTCCTGTGGGATTACCTAAGGGGAATACTCTTGTCTACACTAAACGCCTGTGACTTTGGATAATCTGATGGACAAAATTACACGCAAAATCAACAGTATTGACAATACAACGTTCCAGCAAACTGCCAAAAATGATGTGTTCAGTCATGCCTAGAGCCTGACAGAGGACATTTTCAACACAACCTTTAACTACCAATTAATCTCCCAGATATCCTGTACATGTCAAACACAATAACAGGTTACTTGTACTTTTCTTCTTAAAATGAACATTAAATGAAAATCATTAATTTTATATGAATCACCCTATATTTAAATATCCTGTTAAAATGATTTTATTTATTTATAGCATTAAATAAATAAAGCAAATTTTGACTCGATACTCAACTGACTTATCATTTATTCAATTGTTATTTTGAGGGGTCAAATAAAGATGAATACCCTATATTTAAATTATGAACAAGTATCAATGTATAGAAAATATTAATAACATTATTTAACGCTTTTTTAATGTTGATTATAATTGTCTTTTTCTTGTTTCAGTGTGATGATTTCCCAGTAAGTGAGAAAGTGGCTTTACAATTGGCAGGACTACAAGCACAAGTTTCTTTGGGTGATCCTAAGGACAATAACTGCTTGGACAACTATACTGACATTGATAGTTATTTACCTTATAGAGTCAGCCGTAGTAGGGGAGAAGATGTATGGGTAAGTCATACTCTTTACTTCTTACTTACTTACTTCTTGCTGTGGACGTCCAGGGTCATGTGACTCTGATGGTCCGTTGTCCATAATAAGTTGCTGCAGTCAAGGTCCAACACTGTTTATCGATCAATATTATTTTGATGTTTCCCTGGCTTCCCAGCGCAGACAGCAGAGCTGCTTTTGGTGGAATTGGTGAGGAGCATCGAAGGAGGATATGGTCTAGAGTCTCCTCCTCTTTTCTACAGTTAGGGCAGAGTGGAGATTCACTCAGGTTAAATCTGGAGAGATAGGTCTCAGTCACAATGTGTCCGATTCTTGCTCGTGCTGCAAAGACGGCTGTAAATCTGGGAACCCCTTGATACATTTCCAAATCATTTGGTTGTTTTTGAATGTCATAGAGGTTTCTACCTTTGGTTTCTTCTCTCCAACAGTGGATCCATTTTCTTCTAACTGATGTTTTCACAGCACCCAGGCATTTCTTTAGAGAGTACTGTGGTAAGAAGACTGGGCCCATTTCCGCTGCTTGTTTGGCGATTGTATCTGCTTTTTCATTGCCGTCGATGCCGCAGTGCGAGGGGATCCACTGGAGCTGTATTTGTTTCTCATCTTTGCTGAGAGTGTTGAGTAAATACTCCTTACTATCAAATATCTAATGGCTAAGAGCCCATAAAATTTTTATATGAAGTACACCAGTCCTTCTATTTTCCAGCCTCCTTTAAATAGAGAATAGAACTGTTTTCCTCTGCATCCCAGAAAATGATATGTTCAAATTTTGTCACATTTGTATTTATTATTGTTCTAAAACTACTACAAATAATAACTTTGTAGTTAACTTTTTCTGGAAATTTGTCAGTTATAATTAATTTTTATATAGTGGGATCAAGATTTGTCTAGCTACTGATTTCAAAAAAATATTCAGTTTTCTTAGAATTTCATTTTTCTATTGCAGGAAATAATAATAAATTTTAGGGGTTACATTTGTATAACAAATTATCTATTTGCATTTTGAATACTTATCAGGTATGAAGTTATAACCTCCATTTTAATTTAATTATAATCATACTGGCTGTAAACTTTTCATAATGTTTATTTGCTTGCATTGCAGGTACCAATAATTGCTCAAGCTCACAGACAGTATGGAAGTGGGAAAACAGACCTCACAGCCAAAGCTCTTTATCTATCATGTGTAATGCAGTATCCACTTTACGGTACAACAATGTTTCAAGTCACCTACAGAGGATATTGGTCTTATGGTGTGTATAAAAACTGGATTTTCTTATAGTATTTGTTAACCTGACAAATGTACAGTAGAGTCTCGAGATTCCGAGTGCTGATAATTCGAGGTTCCGTTAAATTCCAGTCAATTTATCCATTTGAAAGAAAACGATGAATTGGGCTTCCGAAAAATGTTTATAGACCTATGGTATGCAAAGGAAATGAGTCGGCCTTTCAAGATATGTTTATAATAATACAGTATGCAAAGGAAATGAGTCGGGCTTCCAACCATACGGTATGCAAAGAAAATGAGTCGGGTTTTCAAGATATGTTTATATTAATACAGTATGCAAGGGAAATGAGTCGGGCTTCCAAGAAATGTTTATAACCATACGGTATGCAAAGGAAATGAGTCGGGCTTCCAAGATATGTTTATATTAATACAGTATGCAAGGGAAATGAGTCGGGATTTCAATAAATGTGCTTATAAAAATCTATAAACTGATTTTGTACATTTTTAATTATTGTACTGTATTAGGGTTCATTAAAACACCTATTTTTTATAATGCACAGGAACGTATTTCAGTGTAATCATAGTTTTCAGTAATCTGAGGGGGTCTCGGTCCCATCTACTTTGAATTATTGCGACTCTACTACATTTGTTTTAATTTCAACATTTTTTAATAAAATGAAAAAGTTTTAAATATACCATTTACATTATAATACTCTCCATTATTTCCATTTCAGATTAAAGATTAAATTTAATAAACCCATATCAAATTTAGATACTATTCCTAACTACATGCTAAAGGCTCATTATCACATTTGGTTTAGAGTTATAATGTATGTGTATAATGGTTTAACTCATAATAATTGAAACTTTCTACACTATATTTTTGTATAATGTATCAATTTATTTAAACTGAAGGCAATCTTGCTTATCTAATTTGTTCAAGTAAAACACTCCATTAAAAAAGGTACATATTACAAAAAAGTATTTATTCCTACACAAATTATAGGATGGTAACAAAATGTGAATTTAATGAAGTGAGAGATATGACAACACTTTTTACAGTATGACTAATCTTTCTTTCATCTGTGTGTGCCTCTCTTGAAAAAAGGTAAATTTGTCCCTTCCTTAATAGTAGGCAATTAAAGTACGCACAAGAAATGTGATAACTCCATTATTATATGGAGATTACCTGGATTCAAGCTAAAGCCTTAAATAATAATCTGAGGAAGACCAACATTTGGACTCTGTCGTTTGAGATGGTTATGGTCGATCAAATTGTAGCTTCTGTAAACAATTGAATCATTGTGAAAAAATTTGCTACTTTTGTGCAGTTACAAACAAGTCAAACTACAACATGGATGCTTAAAAAGAAATAAACAAAAAGTAGTCATGTAGAGCGTAGTGGAAAAGATATGTCTCCATTGACGTCTTGCCTCGAACATTTGCACCGAACTCGTGAAGAAACTACGTCATGTAGAGCGTGACAGGAGAGATGTGCGATTAAGACCAAACCTTGTTTAGACCTGATAAAAACTACGTCACGTAGCACGTAACAGAAGAGAGGTTTTGCTTAGAAAGATTCTTGCTCTGAACTCACGAAGAAACTACGTCACTTATAACGTAATGGGAGAGGTGCAACCAAGACCGAGTCTAGCTTAGAACTGGAAAAAACTACATCACATAGAACGTGACAGGAGAGATGTGGGATTAAGACCGAGTCTAGCTTAGAACTCTTTTGCCAATATTGTAAGGGAGAAACATCGGCCGATAAGAGTAGCTACCCTCTCTGAGCATTTACATTCATTTTTAAGAACTTTAACATTAACCTTATCTTTACTAAGAAAATACGTAACAAATATATTGATTACACTGATGAAGATCGACACACATAGCGATCGAAAACATTCTGTCTCAGTAAGTTTTAACAAATTTACTAAATTTAAAGTTCAGATAATCATAAACTATTGTTCAAGTGATTAATAAGATTCACCGAACGTAATGGACTACAAAATTCGTGAAATATATTGAAATAAAACCTTCTTGCTAGTATTTTTAAAACGGATTAAGAAAACCCTAATTCTTTAATAATATTATAAGCCAGCAGTATTTTATTATCACTGTGTCAATCAGTGCTTTGAAATTTTGATATCTTGTTTGACATTTAGTTACATGAAAACTTTGGGTGAACAAAAGAGGCAAGACAAACCAACTCCAATTTTAAAAGGTATTTCACAGTTCATCTCAAGGTTTCAAAGTAACTATTGCTAATTAGAACATGTCACTGTGGATGCAAAAATACTGAACATTTTTAAAAGATAATACAGCTGAAACAAAGTTTGGGCTAAAGTGTTAATTGTAAATATAACAACAGTTAAAACCATAGACACTTATTTTGCTAAAATAACTGTATTTGATTCCCAAATGTCATTGAATCATTAAAGTTTTTGTATTTTTGTGTGTGTTTTTCTTAACAGGAAACAGTCTAATATTGGGAGTAAACCATGAAGGACTTATGCTTATAAAACCAGATGATAAGTTTATTCTCTATGAGTTCAGGTATCAAGATGTAGAATCAATATTTCTGGATCCTAGTGACAGTTTTCTTACAATCAATCTAATGAGACATCATGGAGACAATGGTGCACATCGTTGTTTTGTGTTTGAAACCCCACAAAAAGCTGAAATTGGCTCTCTGATTGTCAGTTACTGTCCGACTCTGGCAGGTTGGATTACTGAGAATGAAGCGCCGGTAAGTGGTAGAATATTAATTTTATGTCTGACAATTTTAAAACCTGGCTGATTTTTTCAGGAGTAATAGCTTCAACACCATTATTTTGTTTTAAAAGGCAAATAGAAGTGAAAAATTGTTTCAAAACAGAAAAACAAATCAATTATATATAAATTAAAATTACCTAATGCAAGTATTTCAATTTATTCTGAAATGTATACAAAATTAATTCTCAAGCGTATAGAAAATAGCGTATATATGTACATATATTATATATACAGGGCCTTAGCCAGGGCTATGGTTAGGGGGTGCAAAACCGAAGGGGGGGGGTCAGAGAAAAGAATTTTCCTGGGAAGATTTTGAACATTTTTATCTTTAGAAATAATATTCTATACTATTTTAGCACTTAAAATTACATTATTGAAGTTGTTATTGAGTCGTTGTGAAACTGCTTTGCTAAAAACCTATCGGTGTTCTATAGGTTAACATTTTTTTGCTAAAATTGATTGATTTAAAAGGGGCACTTAAAAATATATATATATATATATATATATGAAGTTAATATATTACTAAGTAAGCAATTTTATCCACCATTAAGTGCAATAATTTTACCTTGAGTGATGAGGTACCTTTCGGTCAATTGACCATTTTCGAATCACTGATGCTTCTCTGTTGTAAATGTTCGGACTGTGGAGTTGACGTTACGCGCACTTTTTCTTGATCTGTGTGTAGGATATTTCTATATAGATCCTACACACAGATCAAGAAAAAGTGCGCGTAACGTCAACTCCACAGTCCGAACATTTACAACAGAGAAGCATCAGTGATTCGAAAATGGTCAATTGACCGAAAGGTACCTCATCACTCAAGGTAAAATTATTGCACTTAATGGTGGATAAAATTGCTTACTTAGTAATATATTAACTTCATAAAGTCAGTGCAACGGAAAAACAATGGATAACGTTAAATATCAAGAATATATATATATATATATATATATATATATATATATATATATATATATATATATATATATGAAGTTGATATATTACTATTGTAAATACTTTTATCCACCACTAAGTGCAATAATTTTACCTTGTGTGATTCGACAATGGTCAAGTGACCGAAAGGTGCCTCATCACACAAGGTAAAATTATTGCACTTATTGGTGGATAAAAGTATTTACAATAGTAATATATCAACTTCATATATATATATATATATATATATATATGAAGTTAATATATTACTATTGTAAGTAATTTTATCCACCATTAAGTGCTATGATTTTACCTTGTGTGATGAGGCACCTTTCAATCACTTGACCATTGTCGAATCACTGATATTTTTCTGGTGTAGATGTTTGGTCCGTGATGTTGGTATTTGTTGATGTTACACGCATTTTCTCTTGATCTGCGTGTATGATATTTTTATATAGTATGTCTTCTGTATATGTGGTCTGTAAGTTCATTAAATTGTTGTGTGTGTTTTTATAAATGTAATATTTTTCTAGTGAGTTTAATTCTATTGGGTTATTATTTATTTCAAGTATGGTTAGGTTATTTTCGTAGTTTGTTATTTCATGTTTATGTGATATTAGGTGTGCTGCAATATTTGATACTTTTGTATTTTTATTTTTGAATGCTCTGTAATGTTCTTCAATCTTATTTTAAATGATCTGGTTGTTTTCCCTATGTAAAATGCATTGCAGTTGTTACATGTAATTTTGTAAACTCCTGATAGGTTATGTTTTTCTGTATTTGTTTTGTGGTTTGTGTTATTAAGATATTTTATTATTTTGTTGTTTGGTTTGTATGTTGGAGTGTAGTATTCTTTGCTGTATATATTTGTTACTTTTTCAATTTTGTTATTGGTGTATTTATATTTTAGGTAGATTTTTTTTAAAATTATTTTTATGTTCAGGTTGTAGTGTTGTGTTGAGGTTAGGTTTTTTTGTAAATTTATTGTATATGTTTTTCATAAGGTGTTTGTTGTATCCATTTTCTATTACTATTTATTAGGAATATACTGTGGTTGAATTTAATAATAAATACACAAAAACCTCTTAACCACAAACTTTCTTTAATTTACCCTAATGTACATACATGTACATTAGGGTAAATTAAAGAAAGTTTGTGGTTAAGAGGTTTTTGTGTATTTATTATCCATTTTCTATTGCTATTTTTGTAATGTTATCTAATTCTTCATTTAATTTTTGTTTGTTATCTTGTGTTTATTTTATTGCTTTATTTATCATGTTACTGTAAGTGTTAATTTTGTGTGTCCAGGGGTGGTTAGATTTGTAGTGTATTGTGGTGATGTTGGATGTAGGTTTTCTGTGTACTGTAGTTTCTATTTTATTGTTATTTATATTTAAAGTGATGTCAATGGTGGAAAATGGCGGATAAAATTACTTACAACAGTAATATATTAACTTCATAAAGTCAGTGCAACGGAAAAACAATGGATAACGTAAAATATCAATTATATATATATATATATATATATATATATATATATATATATATATATATATATATATATTTGTAGCTTTGCAACAATGTTTCCTTGTATTCACTTATCACTTTCACTATATGTACTTAAACAAGAATCTTACTTGGAATTTATGAGAGCTAACTTTCAAAGACTGATCTTGTCTCCATCATCGGGCATACGGATCGAAGGTTGTAGTAGACTGCGGCTGTGTTGAATTTCCGTTATCACAAGGTGTGGTGTACTTTTATGTTCTATTTTAGGATTCTCTGCACTGTGCGAGTCTTTTAAGTTTGTTTTGGGGTTAATTTTGTCTATTAGGTTGAATAATTTATGTTTATAAATTTGTAGTTGTTCCCAGATTGTCATTTTGAGGCCTTTTTGTACTTTTTTTTATTAGGTTAACGTTTTTTAATGTGGGGAATAGGTGTTTGTTTTTGATTGTGTGTGTGGCTAAGTTTGAGTTATAAGTTTCAGGTTTGATGTATGCATTGAGGTGCTCTTGATATCTGTCTTTTAATTTTTTTTTTGTTTGGCCTATTACAGTCTGAGCATTCGATTTTGTATATTCCGTTATTAACTGTAATAAAATACAAATTTATAAACATAAAAATAATATCATTAACAAACAAATACAAATAAAATAAAAAAACGATAAATTATTCAACTTAATAGACAAAATTAAACCCAAAACAAACTTAAAAGACTCGCACAGTGCAGTGAATCCGAAAATAGAACATAACGGTACACCACACCTTGTGACAATGGGAATTCCACACAGCCGCAGTCTACTACAACCCCCGATCAGTATGCCCGATGATGGAGATAAAACCAGTCTTTGAAAGTTAACTGGCATAAATACCAAGTAAGATTCTTGTTTAAGTGCATATAGCGAAAGTGATATATATATATATATATATATATATATATATATATATATATATATATATATATATATAGAGAGAGAGAGAGAGAGAGAGAGAGAGAGAGAGAAAGAGATTTTTTGGACTAGGAGACTGACAGACTTACCTTGGTAAGAGTCCACTCTGTAGTCTTGAAATAGAAACACATAAAAGCACTTAAACAATGATATATTTCAACCACACAGTGGTCTTTGTCAATCGAAGAGAAAACACAAAAAGAAATATGAGAGAATGAAATAAAATAATTGTAATCACAGATTAGCAACATGTGCCTGCCCTGATGTGGCCCCTGGGAGCAACATATTTTTGAAAGAATTTTACACTTTCTCTTTTTTCTAATTTTTTAAATTATTTTTCTCTAATTTTATAAATTATAGCAACATTTGTAAATATTATTTTTATTTACTTATTTTCTCATGTTAACCAACTCTACCTTACGTTTAATAACAATTTCTTTTCTAAAAATTATCTGTTTTTTTTTGTAAAATACTTCACAAACTTCAAGACTATGTGTAAACACGTGGGAAAAACCAAAGACTTTGTACACAAAAGAATTTCTTCATTGAACAATCTCTATTCATTGTAAAATACTGCACAAACTTTAAAACTATCTGTAAATACGTGGGAAAACCCACAGACTTTAGACACAAAAGAATGGAGACTATGTACTCTGTGTAGTATTTATTGCCCATATAGTTGCAAATATTTAACCTAGGATACAGCAAAATACACAGAAAAAAAACACGTAAACGTATGGCAATGCTAATCTGAGAGAAATGTTAGAATGTACATATACGGGAATGCTCCCACTGTCTGTTGCACAATCTCACGTACTGGTACGTGAATGCTAATCAAAGGGTTAAATATCTATAAAGGATTATAACCAAGGAAAATTACACTCACACTCTCGCCAATCACACGACAAATATCAACGATATGTTTTTGTAATGTTCAAAATAAAGTGATTGAACAGTTACATTGATTTTTGCTTATAATCTCATATATACCTAATTTCCTTAAAATTTTCAGGTAAAAGCAATAACAAATGAAGATAGAATACGATTGTATCATAATGTAGTAAACTGTAGACGATCTCTCATAGACAGTGAGACATTAAGGAAGCCGCAAGAAACTTCTGGTGGGTTTATCAGAAATACTCTTAGAAGGTTAGTATTTTTTATTAAAAAAAAAAATTTTACTAAGGATTTTTTTAAAATGTCTTAACAGAGTTAACCCTCTTTCTGGCAGCCCTAAACCATTATAAAGTTCTTATCTAGCAGAGCGTTTTTTCAGTAGTTGTAGTAGTTACATTAAATGCTCAATAACTTATTCATTTTATCTGTAAAGTAGACAAACCCTGTATATATTCTCTTTCATACAGTGATATAATATATATGAATATAATTAATTCTTAAAACCATTTATTACTGGTAAATTAGCACAGTTAAGCACCGTCACTTGTTCTTTACTAACTTTATGCCCTGGAGCAGTACATTCCCTTTAACTACTAAAGGGACAGCTTATCTTCTTGGCACAGCTTTCCAAAGAAGAGCGGTTTTATTAGCTTTGTACAAAAACTCAGGATCATAGGCATCTGCTAAAAGTTGAATTTTTTCAGTAAACTCTTCTGCCGCCTTGGAGACTGTGTAACCCTTTGGCCACTTAAATCTAATTCATGGACACTGTGCCTGAACTTAAAATTTCTAAACCAGAAATTTGCTTTGAAGTATGAACAACCAGGCTTCTGAGCTAAGATCTTAGCTTTTTCACAAATAATCAAACCCAAAATTGGGTTTCCAATAGAATGTGGCTGAGAAAACTACTTGAAAACGACATCTAATTTTTTGATTGTTGCTGCCTCCTTTGATTTTTTTATTGCCTTCCCAATCTTTATATCAAACTTTTCATCTGGTCATTTAGTTTGACCTCTTACTTTTATCAGTTTATAATTCAGTTGTGTATTAGGGACTGCAGTAAGAGGATGAGCATAATGATAATGGATCTAGGCCAAATAATAATTATTAAAATATATGTTTGTTAATATTTTGTACAAATTATTTTAGTTATAAAGTGACGAGATGATTTAATTTATGTCGTTTTATCACTCAAATGGCAAATAATTTAGTTCTCAATAGATTAATGTCTGAAATCTTTAAATGTCCAACATCATATATCTCAGTCAACTTTATCTGATATATCTATTATATTTAGTTTATTCTTAACAGTATGACAACTCGTTTTCTTTACAGAACTGCACTGAGAATGTCGCTCAGTATTCAAATAATATTCGCGGTGTGTCTTCACTAACTTTATGTAGGGCAATAGTACATGTAGACAGAATGATTATTTTTGAAATCGCAGTACATTTCCATCATAATCGGTTCTAATTTTTTCAGATAGTTGGAGCTCTACTGTAATTTTTATAATTTTTATTGATGGTTATATACAAAACAAATGTTTAAACCTAATCAAATTACAAACCAGAAAAAAAGTTCAAAAACCAATAAGCAATCATCTACAGTGGCCCTGAGTGTCATGAACAACAAAATCCATAATATAATTACTTGGTTATAAAATTCATGAACAACAACACTTTTTGTATACTGTAATTATAATTATTATATTTACTTAATTGAAAATTATGATTTAATGTTTTAAAAACTATACTTTTTTCAGATTAAGTAAGCATGGACTAGAAAAATTACGAGCAGAACATGGTGGAGTATCAGAAACTTATAAAGGGTTTTCATTGGGTTATTGGGCTTTTAGTAGACAGCCTTTGACACAGAGTCTCAGCAAAATTCCAGAAGTAGAAGAACAAATTGCTCTACAAATATTTCAGATTATATTGAAGTATGCAGGACTTGGACAGAATGGTAAACACATCTTATCAGTTATAAAATTTAACAATTTTTCTCACAAATATAATTTTTAGATTTTACTATCTAATGTAAAACGACATTCAAAACATCTTTACATATTACAATTAAATATAATTATCTTTCCTAGAAACACCTTTTATCTTACAGTTTTTGCTTACCTAAATAAAACTACAAAATATTTTAGAAATAAAAATATTATTTGTATTTATTGATATAAGTTTTATTTTAAAATAACTTTATGTATGAAAATTGTAGGCGAAACTGTTCGTCGAGCAGAAGATGAACATATCAACCTTGTTCAAAATGTAATGGAGCGAGCGATGAGCAAAGAGCAGTTACTTGGCGAGCTCTATTTACAACTGATTAAACAAACTACCGAACATCCAGATCCGAATTCCAGGGTAAATTTGCGACATTGGGCATTGCTGTCTCTTGCTTGTTCGGTTGTTCTTCCACCGCAAAGGCTCATAAGGAAATACTTGATTGCACATCTGAAGAGGTGTGCAGGAGACTGTGTTACCGAAGAAGGGAAATATGCAAGATTTGCTGAAAAGGTGTGTAGATATTTTTAACTGAAACAAGCCTTTTTCTACTGTATTTTGACACTTTAGCTGCCAGCCACAATATCCGCATTATCCGGAAAATTGCAAAAATATTTTAAGCTTATTTTTAAGTAATGTATACTCATTTATTGTTCTTCTATCAAACCTAAGTACAAAAATACGATTTTATTATAATATATATAAATACATTTGTCGGGCCAATTGTTTCAACTTAGTTTTTCGTATAATATAGTTATAAGTATAAGAAAAACTATAGTATAGTTATAAGTATAACTTAGTATAGTTACTTAAATATTAATATTATTTATTAATATTTATTACAAATTTAAATTTTTGGGAAATACTTTAATGTATTTACATGAATATTTTACTTAAAATTTTATTTTACTGTGATAGATTTCAAACCACTTTGTCTTTGGGTACATTTATTGGAACTTAACAGCTTAATAGTATCACTAAACTCACTTTCACTCTCTCGCAAATAAAGGTTCATCTTAGACAGCAGCAATGAACAAGCTCCCGTACAACACCAAGTAACAACTATACTGAGCTTCTCACTCCAGTTCAGATAAACATATTTGAACAGTTCTATTATGTTTAGAACATTTGACCAAAGGTCAAATTATAGGCTATAAATGTCTTAATTTATGTTGTAAGTTTCAAAAAGTGATAAAAATCCATGAAGGGTTGACCTTCCCATCCTACTGGCTAGCAACATTTCGTTAGGATTATCGATGAAGTACGATGAGCTAAAATATTTAGAACACCTGAAAAAACATGTTTTTTTTACAGATATAATAATATTTCTAATTGTATTTGCATTGTATTTTAACCACAAATTCTTGAATTACATTCAACTATTGCTCATATAAAAAAAGAATTCTCTATTGTTTGCTTTTTTCTGTTTCCTTGAAGTGTCTTATTCTACTATTCTTTTGGTTATTTGCATTTATAATTATGTGTCTTTTGGACCCTAGATTTTACTAATCCTAGAGTAGTTAGGTTAAAACTACATGTAGCTATTAGAACTACATGTAGTTATGTGGGCATATGTGTATCTATGATGTAATCCAAGAGAAATTTTTCAGCCTTGGGCCACCTACAGTAATTATACTTTTGTAAGTGTTTGTTACTTTAACCTAATTGTTGATGCCCTTCTATCAGTATTGTAGGTTCATGGCAACCTCAGTATATTTGTATTCTTATATCCTACAAAAATTTAATACTTTTGGTGTTTTTTCTGGTGTATAGTGTCAAAATGAAGATCAGATGTTGTCAGTAATGCAATTTTTATTAATTTATCCTATTAGAGTTGTATTTAACTCTAAAAGCATTTATCTTGGTATAGTTTCTGTCTACAGTCTAATTATATAAGTAATTTAAAAAATAATACTAAAATCAAGTGTATCATGTACATAATACCCTGTGCCCCCTCTCCTGTTCAATTACTGCATACTTAAAATACGCATATATTTATTGTTTCTTTATGTTGTTTAGTGTCTTTGTAAAACCCAAGGTACACGAAGAAGACAATGGCCTCCATCTCGAGAAGAAATTATGTGCACCATAAATCGAAGACCGATCTATGCAAGGTTTCATTTCATGGACGGTCAGTATCATGCTGTTGAATTTCATCCTTCAGCTACAGCTAGAGATGTGATGGAATTGGTGAAGAAAAAGATAGGCTTACGGGAATCAGCTATGGGTGATTGTTTTCTTAATCTATACATATCTTTAGTTATTCTATCTAATATGTAAGTGCAGGATTTCGCTTGGTTGAGAACTTTGCCAAATTTAGCTTTTTTTGAAAACTGGATATATATATATATATATATATATATATATATATATATATATATATATATATATATATATATATATATTTAGGTTAGTTTTGGTTGGTAAAGATTATTTAGATTTTTTGGACTAGGAGACTGACAGACTTACCTTGGTAAGAGTCCACTATGTAGTCTTGAAATAGAAACACATAAAAGCACTTAAACAATGATATATTTCAAACACACAGTGGTCTTTGTCAATCAAAGAGAAAACACAAAAAGAAATATGGGAGAAATAAAATAAATATAAATTGTAATCACAGATTGTGTAGAGTAGAAATCAGATGCCACAGATTAAAGATATATATATATATATATATATATATATATATATATATATATATATATATATATATATATATATATATATTGTTTCCATGAGCATATAAGTAATTAAAGTTTATATAAGTCTGTCAGGGGAAAGAGAATAGAGACGTCTGAGGCTGTTAGGGGGGAAAAAAAACAATTTTTATGAATGGATTTATCTGATGTTGAGGTTAGGGGATTCTCTGGACTTGGTATACCACTGGTATGATAGTTCCCATCTTCTCAGTTCTGAGGGATTGCAATCAGGGGGGAGTGATTTAATTCGAAGAGCTCTTCGATTGACAAAGACCACTGTGTGGTTGAAATATATCATTGTTTAAGTGCTTTTATGTGTTTCTATTTCAAGACTACAGAGTGGACTCTTACCAAGGTAAGTCTGTCAGTCTCCTAGTCCAAAAAATATATATAGAGCAATAAAAAAATTAAATAGTTTTATTAATTAATATGGTTGCCAAAATTAGTACTTATAGTCATAAAACTGTTCAAGCAATATTAGCTATACAATATCAAGAACTCAGTGGTACAATATATTACAATGAAAATATTGGAAACAACCCCAATACCTCAAAAACAACATCCTAACTCACCTTGTAACTTCCACATTTATTATGAAACCCTAAAGATAAAATTCCAATGTTGGAAAAATCAGGTATTCATAAGATAATTTGTAGTACTTGTGATGAAATGTATATAGGTCAAACCAAAAGAGAAATTGTAACTAGATATAAAGAACATCTGCACATATTAATTATGATAGACGTGAAAAATCAAGTGTAGCAGAACATATCCTTCATAATCAGCATGTATTAGATCAAAATGTTATATTAGTTAAAAGTCAACTTCAAAAAATGACTCAATAGTTGTGAAACTATTTCTATAGTCACATCAAACATTAAATTAATGAATGCAGATAAAGGGCCTATCCCCAACTCACCTCTATATTTTTTACTTTATTAATAATTTTTTAAATACGATGCATTAATTTAATTAGATTTTTATTTAATTTATTGTTATTAGCTGTAGTTAAATATCAAACTCTTGTTGTTGTTCGTGATGAGCTGGTTGTTAATTACTTATTACACTTTTTCTATTACTTGCGACCAGACTTTTTGTTAACTAAAAGATGTTAAATTGTTAACTTACACTTAGAGGAAACGTTTCCGTCTTACGACTTCTTCAGCCTTGTATTTTTCCCTCTAGAAATGCTGCAGTTGTGCTTCCTCGTACCATTTTTTGAAGTGATGTGATCTGTGCCGTGTTTGTTCATTTAGGATGTCATTTTTATGTGTGTTGCTATGTCTATATATTTCATACTGTTCTAGTGTGTTTAATTTATGGTCTTGCATGTGTGGAGGATGCTCATGTTACTTTCCATTCTTTTGCATGAGTGTTTAGTGTCTATGCGGTGATTTGCGAAGGTGGATTCAATGGTAGTGTGCAGTGCGCTTCTGTGTTCTTTATATCTTTCGGCGAAAGATCCGCCTGTTTGTCCAAAATAGAACTTATTGCAGTTGTTTCATTTTAGTTTGTATACTCCTGGGTTATTGTATGTGTTGGTATTGTTATTAATGCTGTGTCTGATAGCCGTTTGACTTTTATTTGTTGTTCTGTAAGGTACAGTGTATCCTGCTTTTTTAAATTGGTGTGCTATTTCATTTGTGAGTTTTTTTATGTATGTGAGGGTGATGAATTTGTAGCTGTAGTACATATTATATATTTATTATTATAGTGTAGTCTTTTTTCTGACATAGCCTATATGGTTCAAGATAGCCGATCTTTGTTTCTTGGTCTAGGGCGGAGAGGGGACAGAGCTTACCTCACGCCTATAAATAGCTACCGCAGAGAACGGTTGGTGTCACTCTAGTTTATAACTTCTTGTTTGCTAGATTGTAGTTTCTTATCAAGACCCTCTGATAATGAGGACATGGTAATTGAAACGTACATAAGAGTTTAAACGTAAGTAACTTGTATTATCTGTTATTTTTTATTATTTTTGTGGTATTGGGGTTGTTTCCAATATTTTCATTGCAATATTTTATATCAGTTGTAGGAAGTTAACATACGGTTTTCATACAAAATAAATCATATTGATAAACAGGAACATTAACTAGTTGTAAGTCCTTTTACAGCCATTGCATAGCTGATATAGGGATTAATTTTATATTAAGAAAGGATAAAATTGAATTAAAATAAATTCAATAATGTTAGTATTGTAAAAGCCTTGAGAATTGATAAGTTCAAACCTATTTCTTTAGTCTTTCCACTTCTTTTTTATGTCTTATGACCAAATCAGTATGTATCAATCGTTCCTTAATATATTTGAAAGTGAAGAATTTTGTTTTCTCTTTGATCGTTTTTTGCAATTGATTTATTACTCATTTATGGATATGTAAAAAAATTAATGAAAGTACACAATGTACATTCCCTCTTATTTGTATTGCTTTTCCAATATCTTTTCCCTCTCATATTTTTAAGCAACAAATAGAAAATACCTAAAGTAATTGGATTATACTAATTATTTCAGTATTATAAGTAGTTCAGGGTGCAGCAGCATAACTTCCTTTTTTCAAATGCATGCTATTCAGTCGGTTAATGTCGTACCGAAGAACTAAGTGGTCTTGTTTGATAGGCTGGAGTCTAAAGTTTTCCTCCGATACAGTTCAGTCGCCATTATGCGTTGGAACAGTGAGGAGCGTACTTTTGACGTTGAGGCCTTTTTTTTGAGCGGACGTTCTCTAATCAAATGCCAGCGTGCGTTTTGGAATCGTTTTAATTTAGCCCCGGATATTAGGTCACCGGACAACATTGAGGCAGTGAGAGCTTCGCCACGACATTCTGCACGCAAAAATGGGTCTGCCCTTGGACTTTCAGATCGTTCTGTGAAGAAAATTCATCATGATGATCCTTACAAGATGGTGATTGTGCAGAACATTTTTAACGTGATTTTAATTATCGGAGGAAAGCGTGTGAGGTTGTGCTTGAAGTCATTCCTGAGAACACTATTATTTTTTTAAATGATAAAGCCCATTTTCATTTATGTGTTTCTGTCAACAAACAAAACATGCGCTACTGGGCTGAGACCAATCCTCGAGAATTGCATCAAATTACTTTGCACCAAAAGTTACAGTAAGGTGTGCAATTTCTTCAGCTGGGGTTATTGATCCTCGGTTCTGTGAAGGAAATGAAGTCGCAGTGACAGTGAATTCAGCCTGATGTAAACATGTTTCAAGAATTTTTTCCCACTGTTACAACAGCACACACTTCAAGATCATCAATCGCTGTTTTGAGGAAACACTTACCAGAGCGCTTCATCTCAATTAGGGGTGATTTGGAATGGCCGGCCTGCTCTATCAATTTGGCCCCTTGTGATTTTTCTTTGGGGTTTTTTGAAATCCCATGTTTACATTAACCGTCCAAGGACCATACAAGATTTGAAGACCAACATCCACGAAAAAATTGCCAACATAACACCTGCTATGTTGGCAAGAGTCATGAAAAATGCTATAAAAGCTTCACTCAGTGATCGACAATGGTGGACGTCACCTTCCTGGTTTGATCTTCAAAAATATTTGAAACAAAACAAGGTATGTACCTGCATTTTAAAAAAAAATTATAATTTATGTTTTTTAGGAGGGACTCTATTGCGTTTTGAAAAAAGAAAGTTAGTCTGCCGCACCCTCTATAATTATTGTATGTATGCATAATAGGTATGATTTATAATATATCATTATATATATATATATATATATATATATATATATATATGATAATAGAAACTATTGTTTATGATTTCAGGCTATGCTCTTTATGAAATCCTCGGGAATTCAGAAAGAAGTCTAGTTGGAGAAGAAAAAGTTGCTGATGTTATGTCCAAGTGGGAACGCTATCGTAATGCGAATTCAAGTAATACAAACACTCAGAATAATAAACCTACTCGGAAACAACACCACTTCTTCTTGTTCAAGAAACACTTATTTTTGGATCAGTACATGGATCTTGAAGACCCTGTGGAGAAAGAATTATTATATCATCAAGTATTACACGGGCTTAGATCAGACAGGTTCCCAGTCACGGAGAAAGAAGCCGTAAGTTGAGTAGAATATATGTTAATTCTTAATTTTAATTTATATAAGTAAAAAAAAAACGTGAATGATAAAATCAATTTTAAACTCGTTCTTAATATTGTAATTAATAAAAGTATTTATAGATATATTTTATGCATATAAATAAATAAATCGTAACTCCGAAACGCATCAACAGAGGAAAATGTAACGTTAGGGAAGGTAGAAAACTGTATTGAAATATATAGAAATATTCCTAATAGAAATGAAGATGAGTATATTAAGTATTTATGGATTTTTATTTAATGCCATGAATATTTTAAGAGCAACACATACCTAATACAAATAAAGAGTTTAATTAATATTTGCTATAAAATATAGTTTTCCTGTTCCAACTTCATAACACCCCATTGTAGTGAAATTTGAAGGATTTACTTATCTTAAGCTATATTTTCATTAATCACTTAAACAATAGTTTATGACTATCCGAACTTTGAATTTAGTAAATTTGTTAAAACTTACTGAGACAGAACGTTTTCGATCGCTATGTGCCAATCTTTATCAGTGTCTTCTGCTTGGAGATAGTGGGTCAAATTCAAAGTTCGGATAGTCATAAACTATTGTTTAATTCAAAGTTCGGATAGTCATAAACTATTGTTGAAGTAATTAATAAGATTCAACCGAACATAATGGACTATAAAATTCAACTATATTTTCAGTTATGTGTATTAAGCTTTCACCTTTCACACTCTACTGGGATTACCCTAGCATCACTAGTTACAGGCAGCAGAAACTACAGGTTGTTTTCTATTAAGCTCAATAATATTTCATTACATTGTGGTTTTGTTATAATAATGTGCCAGCATCAAATTCTGGTTTTTCTGGAGAGACTTATAACATCTGTTTATGTTGATACGTATTTCATGAATGTTGCACAAACATAGAACCCATTCCAGATTAAATCATTCACATTCAAAGCAATCGAGCTGGTACAAATTATTTCCTCGTGTCAATTGAGTTACATCTTACTAAAAACGTATTCTCACTTATAAAGCCCTAAATATTATATATTTCATACAGGTATAATTTTATTATTCATTATTTTGTAGCTTAGTCAGCTTATTATTTGTTATTTGATCATTTGTAATCATAATTAAGTAGGGATGGGTCCATTCCTAAAATTTTCGATTCCGATTCCGATTCTAAAATTTTCCTTTCGATTCTCGATTCTTTAGTCGATTCTTTAGTCGATTCTCGATTCTTTCAAGTTATATTAGCTTACATGCTAGTTCTCTAATAATTAATTTAGTTAACATCTTGGTCATATGGCAAAACCTTTTAAAAGTTCTGTTTTAATGTAATAGGCTACACAAAACCTTCAACCGTGAGAGTGATATCTGTCTATAATATAATTTATTAAGGTTAAGTTTCGGAGAAATAATAAAGTGTTTCTGTTATCCGTCTATTTGCTCAACCGTCATGGCCACGGTTCAGAGGTGACGGTTAATCGAGTTTTTACTGTACTTTTTTGTGTTTTGTTCTGACATTTAGTGAGAGAGAGAGAGAGAGACGAGCGATGTCAAACGACCAGAAATGGTTACGATCTTGATTGCTGTTGCTTCATAAATAATAATATTTTCGTTTACTTTAATCATTTAATTCATTCAAATCAACTAATACATAAATAAGACATAGTTGGTAATTAATTATTTTTCCACACAAATATAATAAATTTTGGTAATAAATTTTGTTTGGTAATAAATTACTCCACACGCATATTTTAATAGTTAACAAAATAGGAATCGGAATCGACGCTTTTATGAATGAAGAATCGAGTATCGATGATTCCTAGATACCACCTAGAATCGACGATTCATGGAATCGAGAATCGGAATCGGCCCATCCCTATAATTAACAAATTAAATGTTACTTAAGGTTTGAAGTTTGTGTTACGCTCTCGCTAGTGAGTGATGTTCACTTTAGCCGTTACGGTCCCACTATTATTGTTCACTTCGGATTTACACAAAACTACACTAATTATAAAAAAATATTTAGATATTTACACTAAGTAGTTTTATATTTAGAATTTCACTGAATTCTGTGGACAACTGCAGATTTTCCATGTTCACATAGGAAAACACACAACAAACATCGGCTATTGAATGACACATAGAAGCAAATTTACTGACCAAGACAGTGCACTTTACATAAAATTGATGATATGTCTATCATGTCTAGGGTAAGGGTTTACTTGCTAAAAAGAACAATTGTTTTAAAACATGTCAGCAAGTAAGTTCCAACGAATTCACTTAGTTCAGTATTATTTAATATCGAAATCTTGTTGCTGTTCATGCCGAGCTGGTTGTAAATTACTTATTACACTTTTGCTATTACGTGCGACCAGACATTTTATTTGTAAAAAATTCTGGTCGCAAGTAATAGCAAAGGTGTAATAAGTAAGATTATTTAATTATAGTATAAATGTCTATCCTTATCTATGCTCCAATTTTTGAGATATGATAAATAACACTTAGAAAGCACAAATGTCTAGTCTTGTAAGTGACATATCAAAAAAAAAAAATACTCTTTTGAAGCAACATACGGTGACATTCATGTCGAGGTAATGTCGTCTGTATGATCTCTATCGTTAACGTGTCTTGACAAGTTTATTTCATCAAAAAAGGCAATGGGTTAAGATGACATTTAGAGTGGCGCTTCACTGACAAACAAGAGTCTTGAACATGAACAGCTGGTAATTATTTGCCATATTAGCTTTAAACTTAAATTATCTATTTGGACAAAAACTGTCAACAATAATGTAATGAGAAGGTTGCTATAAGATGGAATCAGATAGAAATTATCTGAAAAATGCGAAAACAAATTGGTTTTTACTGTATGACAATGCCCAGGCGCACTTCTCTATGACTATTCTCAATCTTATCACTCTGGAACACCCTTTTCTCTGAACAGATATTTATCTGTTTTCATGCCTTAAAATTAAATTGATGAGAAGTTTTTTTATTCACAAAAAATGGTAGAAAATGTGATAATCATCTTAGAGAACTTTTTGGAATAAGCATCTAGTAGTGTTATCAACTCTTGTATGAAAAACAGAACAAATATAAATTCAGAAGAGCAATACTTTGAAGGATAATAACAAACTAGAATACAAAATACAACACTACACCAACAACAAAGATAAACTACAAGCACCAGGTATATACAAATTAAACTGTACAAACTGCAACAAATTTTACATTGAGAAAATAGGTCACAGATTCAAATAAATAGTCGAGGAACACACAAAATCACCCAAATAGAACACCAACTCAACATTCTCCAGTCACCTAAAAGAAACAGGATTCTGAAAATTTATTTGATCCTACATTATATATCTTCAAGCTTTTTCACATACAAAATAAAACTCTAATAATAATAGAGTAGATAAAACTATAATTAAGCCAAATCCTTAAAACTAAAATTCTTACAAATAAGTGTTTTTTTTTATAGTTTTAAGGCACAGTATGATTTTTTTCAGGCAAAAAACCAAACTGGTTATCAATGTCTTTATAAATTATAACAAAATAAGCTACGGTATGATTATTAGTACCTGTGAGTTATAGGTAAGATTTGTAAATAATATATAAGATTAAATCATTATGAATATTTAAAATGTATAACAATTTTTAACCTTTTGTGAAATATTAATTTCTCTTCCTTTTCTTTTCTTTTACCACTTTACAGTATCAAATGAATAATTAGGATTGGAATAAAAATATTATAGCTCATGTGTTTCTTGTATCTAGATGATGTTGGCTGCTCTACAGGCTCAGGTAGAGTTAGGAGATTGCACGGATTCAGCAATGGATTACCGACCAATCTCTGCACACTGTCTTCCACCGAGAATCGTTCCTAATGTTCCTTATGAAGGAGTTACAATGCATCACCAAAGTCTACAGGGGATGACATCTGCTGAAGCAAAAGTAGCATTCCTTAACTTAATTAGAAGCTGGCCCCTGCATAGAGCAACAATTTTTGATGTCATGGTTAGTATTTATAAAAATATCTGCCTTGATTGGTCTAAAATATGTGTTAAAATACAGTTAACTTCCAATAATTAATGTTAATTACTGAATTTGAAAATTGTTTGCAAAACTTGTCTAATTAACTCTTAAACTCATATATAAATGTTTACGTCGTGTGTGGGTGTTCGATTTGTGTTAGGTTTGAAGATACTGTAACCGGTGCACGAGAAGAGCCCTGGTGTAGAAATGAGTCACGCTCGGTTTTCAATTCTGTGCATGCGCTGTCGATGTATTCCTAACTTACAAACATAACCTAACCATATGGTAGTTTTTTAGTGGTTATATTTGAGTAAGTAATGTAAGTATTTACTGATAGGTAAAAATAATAATTTTAATGAGAAATGGTGCACTAAATAAATTATTTATGATCCCGTTTCTGCATTGTAATTTTTCTGTAAATCTGACGTTTTTGTTAGAAATGTTTTTTAGAAATGAACTTATTGTTTTGACCTGCCTAAGGCTAGGGCTGTTCTCGTGTGCCGGTGACAGTAGAGACAGTCTTTTGTACAGCAGACACTATTTTGCACTCGCTAATTTGTTCTTAATTTTGTAGGAGTTTATTTTTAAATAAAATGAGCCTTCCAAAAAAAAGCTAGGTGTAGAATCATTTCACCAGTGTGGTATGCCTGCCTGTTATTGGCACGTACAGAGGTGTCTCAGTATCCCTAGTCACCAGTACTAAAGTCACTGATCCAAACCTAGCGCTGTCATTAAAATCACCGATCCGTTTAAGTCATTGGATCGACTATCCCTATAAGAAAACCTATCTATAAAATTATTTTTAAAAAAATGGCACAGCAAGATAACTTTACTTTAAAAAACTTGGCAGTTGAGTAGTTAAATTTAACATCCAGAAAGAGCCATGCCAATGTGGTTTATAGGTTTACTGACATATATAACCTACGAAACAAAATCCAAACAATTATAACGTATTTATAAATTTACAAAGACTAATATCAGTTTCTAGGCTGTTTTACAAAAACAAAAGTCATTTAGACATAACTAGTGATGTAAAATTCCCGGGAATTTATACTTGGGGAAAAATTCCCAGGCAATATTGCTGGGAATATTCCCAACTTTCTGGGATATTCCCAGGAATTTATGGGAAGTTACAAATTTCACTTAAACACATAGGTTAGTGGACACCCTAATATTTTTTTTTTAATCCTTTAGAACTAATCTATTAATATGAACATATAAATCAATTTATAAAGAGCTACATTCAAAAATAAAAATTATTTAAGTCTTAAGTCTTTCAAATTTTTAAAATTTTGATACTTGTTTATTTTAACAGTAAACTGGCTGTGTTTATCTTTAAATCTTATTGAATACTACATGATTGCTTGGTGGCTCACTATCATGTTTTATAATATCAAAGAAAATGATCAAATTTTTAAACCTATTACAAATTCTTTCATATTTGTTATAAAATAGTTCAAAATACTCCCAAATTACTAATTGGTCATTTAAACTTATTATATTAAACCTTAAATCCAAAATATTTACGTTTTTAATCATTTTAATTATTTAAATTAGATTTGATATCTTCACAAGATTTGTTCGGATCAGGTCTTGCAAGAAAAAGACAAATATGTCTGTATTAACACTTTATTTGGTATACATTATTGAAGTGTGCACAATAAATGAGTGTAGTTGTTAATAGTTAGTTTTCATCATCTTCCAACCCATCATCAAGTCCAAAATCATTCTCATTTTCTTCTTCATTCATTCCTTACCTGAATTCCTCTTCCTCTTCCTCCTCGTCTTCTTCATCATCTTCATCATCTTCATCTTGGCCTTCCATAATTCCCCCATCAATGTTTTGCTCTGCGGAGCTTCCCAAAGCTTTAGATCCAATTTTAGGCGTTCTAGGCTGCATGAGCTTCCAGTTGTGTGCTAGATAAGTCAGTTTAGCGACTTTTTCTGAAGTAAGACTGTTCCTTTTCTTACTATGGATCAAAGAGAAGGTACTGAATGTTCTTTTCATGGCTGCAGAGGTGACTGGAGAGTCTAAGATTCGAATGGGTACATCTACCAGCTCACAGGTTCCCCGGAGAGTCCTACACCATAACAATGGACTTATTTCGATATTGGTGGGTGTTGTTGTTCTATCATACCCTTCCCATAAGAACTTTCTGGCTCATAAGCCTTCTGTATCCCTGTAGTCGGCCAAATTTTCTTGCACTCTAGGAATATTTAATTTCATTTGTTCTGCAGAGTCGCAAACAAAACTGATTGCATCGAAAAGCTGGTCATCTTTCAAACTGCTGTCCTGAACTTTGGGGTCTAGCAAATTTGCAGCCATGTGAGTTGGTTCAATGGCAAAGTTTTTCCTTTTTGTAAATTTTTTCAGCCCATTCTTTTCTTCCGCTTTAAAAAAGGGAAACAATGGTAGCTTTCCTTTTAGAATTGTTTCCAGTTCATGTAACTTCCACACCACACGATCATCTAACAGCCTTCTTTTTAAAGCTGGTTCAAGATCGGCCTCATCATTCACAGCTAAGATTTTTAGTATGACTTTGTTCACTTGCACACTTTTCAAACAGAACAGATGGCTCCCCCATCTTGTTTTTCCTGATAACTTAAGAGACAACCCATCTTTAGGGTTTTCTTCTTTGGTAATTTCATCTAAAAGTGCTTTTAAAACATGACTTTTTATTTTGTTCACTATTTCAGTGACACTTGATTAAAACTGTGGAGCAGGGTCGCATCCCAAAATGTCAGAACAAAGCAAGTGTACTTAACTTGAGTATTCTTCAAAACTTATATCATCAAAATAATGAAATTGATTTTAGGTATCGGGTTAATAATCAACCGAGTCCGCTCTCAAAATTTTTATCACGGTTAAAATAAAAGTTTTTGCCATGCTATATCACAATATTTTTGATTATTTGGCTTTAATATTGATCATTTAGAACCAATTAAGGTTCCAAAACAATTTTAAGACAAAATAAAATCAATTTTAATGAGTTTATTCTATAAATTACCTCGTTTTATAAACTTATACAGCCTTCGGGAAGTTCCCTGGAATATTCCCATTTATAAATTCCCAACCAACCCACTGGGAATATTCTTGGCTCACATCACTAGACATAACTATAAAATCTGTGGTTTTTAATGTTTCTGTACTAATTGTTATGATTTTCTATATATTACAAAAGTGTGCTAACAGTGTTGATATATAAGTGTTGAAAGCACTGTTTATTTATTCTCGTGCTGCAGCAAGTTACATCCGAGTTCCATTTATAAATAAATGATTATATTACTAGTGTCTGCTCTAGGTAATAAACTGATTTGTTTGTATATGCTGTCTGATTGAGATATTAATGGATTTTATCTGTTACCATATAAGTGCCTATAAGCAGTATTATAACAGACGCATATTTGACTGAAATTTTAACGTAAATATCTGCAAAGTAAACTATATTGAGTTGACTGTACAGTAATCCCTCGTTATTTGCAGGAGTTAGGTTTGCCAAACTTACTGCAAATACTGAAACCAACTGTATATGGAAAGGAGAAGATTACGTTCCACAAAAAAAGTTTTAATAATAATTATAGCTATACTGTACACGTATAATACAGTATGGTATATTTACATAATTACATACATCATTTTAATTGTTTACTTATGTTTTCCTTCAATCCAAAAACATGAATATTCTATTAAATGTGCAAGCTCACTCACAGAAACATATATTTTTCACTGTTAAACACTATCTACTAAATTTTTAAACACCTAAATTTAGACATATAATCTTTTAGACACTGTTAATTTGATTTGAAAAAACTTGTTATTTTACTTTGTAAACATTTCTGTGTATAGCGATAGTGCTTCTTCCAGCTCTTGATTCAATTTTAATGCCTGTGATAGAGAGGAAACAATTTCAGTAATAGCTGCATCTAACTATTTCTTTATACATAGAACTTCACCGACAGATTTTTATGTAAACTTTAGCAATACATGTTTTATGATATCTTTGTCTTCATTTTTTAAAGATAGGCACAGGTTCAGTAATTACTTCTTCCATCTCTTCTTCTGTCAAATCCTTGTTGGCACTTTTCAAAAGATATTGTCAACATCTTCACTGTTAGTTGAAATTTTCACTGTTAATTATGCTATTGAGACAATATCAGTAACAACATTGTGAGCATCTGTCATTACACCATCCTGGTTAATCTTGCCACAGTGTCTTTCAACATGCATGCACCGATGACAGTTTCAGATCGTCCATTAATTCTTTCATTTTAAAAAAACAATCCACGATATCATACTTTTTCCAGCATTGGCTCACTCTTAAAATTTCTTTAATTTCCATGGCATTTAAAATTTTGCTCAAAGTATGCCGAAGATGGTAGGCTTTAAAAATGAACACAATGGTATAGAGGTTGAATAAAAGCTGTTGTGTTTGGTGGCAGGACCAACATTGCCATGTTAGGATTTAACGAATTTAGATGTGCGGGGTGCCAAGGTGCATTGTCTATTGTGAGGAGAACTTTAAAAGGAAAAAACTTTGATTTCATGAAGCATTCCGCTTCTTTGACAAAAAAGTGGAACCATTCTGTGAAAAGTTCTCTGGTACCCATGCCTTTTTGTTCACTTTCCATAACACCGGCAAGTGATTTCTGCATGCTTTTCAGTCCTCTAGAGTAGACTACCATTGGTTTCATCACGTAATTGCTAGCACTACAGCGCAATAGAACAGTCAAACAATCCTTTGTGGCCTTAAATCCCGGAGCAGATTTCTCCTCCTGAGATTAAAAAGTTTGTGAAGACATTCTTTTCCAAAACATTTGTCAGCCACATGATCTGCTGATGCTGATTTGCTGGCAATGTATTGATTCACTAGTAATTTTCACTTTGTGAAGAGAAAAACCATCTCTTGAACCTGTTAAGCCAGCCTTTACTTGTTGAAAATTAGACGGTTGGTACGTTCACCACCGTTTTGAACATCTTTTGTTAGTGAGGATGTCGTCACTTGAAATATTATGTTATAAATAAAGAATGTCTTTCTTTTGAGTAGTAGTGTAGCATCCAAACATAACGGATATTAAGAAAATAATCAGATTTCTTTGTGATAAATAGCTCGAGTACTCTACAAAATAAATAAGACAAGATTACATTATCCTACAACCTGCACAGTAACTATGCTATCTTTCTTGTCTTTGTTTTAAAATACGATACATATTAGCGGGAAATGCTGTAATTTTACCAACCATGTATAATCAAAACCTTGAATACTAAATCCGCGAATAGCAGGGTCTACTGTATTTATTATTGGATTGTACAGATTATTTTCATAAAATATATGACTTCTTTAATATTGGTTTGCTCAGGTTGGATTAACATGTAGCACAACAGATACTCTTTCCCTCTGAACACTTTTTCTTAACAGAATTTATGATATTTTCTCCTTTATTTGATTCTAACACTGGGTTTGTTTTGGATTTGCAAAACTGTTTAAAACCCTTTTTAAAATAAACTTACATACTTTGTAACACATTTATTTTAAACTTTAATCCCTGAGGAATTAAGGCTGATGTTAAATATTGCAGTGATTGCTACATAATGAGATGATGACCTGCAAAGTCAAATTTAATTGAAATGTAAGAGTTATGTGTTCGATAAATAATTCAACGCACAAATCTTTAATTCAAACAAATCAAGCGTTACTTTACTAAGAAAAATCTATTAAATCACAAACAAAACATATTAGAGAAATACTACGCTAGTTACAGATTTCATAAATTTAACAGATTACTTTTTTATTCAGAGCTTTACTGTCTACAAATCTATGGCTGAGAAATGACCCTTTTTTCGAGTTTGCATTGCAAATTTATTTCATATTTTATTTTATAATTTCGACTCATAAAAGTCTACCACATGATGCCAAGAAAATTACATTTACTACATTATTAATAGAAAGAAACTCAGCATTGAACGTTTAAAGTTTTAAATTTTGAATGATTACTGTTTAAATAGTTAAATTTGCAACATGTTCACTAAACTTCTTAATTTTTTACAACTTAGCTGTTTGTTGCAACCGGTGAAACCATGCATTGCTCGTTAGATGAATTTGTTAGAGTATCAGCTCGCTCGTAATTATGAATTTGGTCCCGGCATTGTACCGTAACGCAGCATTCCATCTACTAAACAAAAAGAATATAAGAAACTGTTACATCTTTAAAAAAAATTAAACTTTTCCTCGCTCTGCTATCTTAATGCAAGTGCTTTTGACTCCATGATTTGGACGAGACAGAGAGGGAGCTGTGGGCGCTTCCGACGCACCTTGATTACCGCGCACCAATCTGTGCATATATTAGTTTCAAACATTTCTACCTAGGTCAGTCTCACCCACAGATTTACTTTTACAAATTCACAATTTTTTAATTTATTTATTGTTACATTTTGGAATTAATTCACGTTTGTTTTCTGAAACTTATTTTTAATATGTAACACCATCTAAAATGTGTTACAACTTGTTATTATATACAACAATAATGGGTTGACTGCACTGTTTTTTTTGTGAACTATGTTCTTATATATAGTTCAAGACATTGTACTAACAGCTTTTGATGACACTTCATTAGCTCATTGGTGTATTCTGTAAAGAGCATTTAACTGGTGTTTCATATTTCAAGTAAACAAATGCTTTTTAACAAGAGTTTTAATAAAGGCTTTGACTGAAAATAAAAATATTTATGTATCAAAAATCATATTAAATTTAGTTTGTACCTTATATTAAAGTACTTATATATTACTAAATACAGGGCCACACCCAAAAGTGGTAGGACTGATTTTTTTACAAGAATTTTATTGACGATATACTTCCATCGACTTAATAATCTTCAAAGTATGCTCCTTGAGCAGCTACACACTTAGTATAACGTTGCTCCCATTCCCCGTACGCCCGCTGAAAATTTTCTTTGGGGATGCTGTTGATGACCGTCGTTGAAGCCTCTCGAACGGCCTTTATCGAGTTAAAACGCGTCCCTTGAGCTGTCTTTTCATCAGGGGGAAGAAGAAGAAGTCCGGTGGTGCCAAATCGGGAGAATAGGGCGGGTGCGGCAACGTGGCAACGCCATATTTGGCCAGAAGCTGTCTGACGACGAGCACGCCTTGACACAGCGAGTTGTCATGATGAAGCACCCAGCAGTTTGCGATGGCCAACCTGTGAAATAATGCGTTGGACGTTGGATGCAGACAGACCCAACTGGTCTACAATTTCTTCACTGGAGAGCCCCCCTCCACCTTAACCTGCCAGGCAGACCCCCTCCACCGCTCCATTCACGCCAGAGAAAATCAGTCCTACCACTTTTGGGTGCGACCCTGTATAATGTACTGTTTTGGTTCATTGCATCAGCAAATTTTTGCATCTAAATAATTGTTATGTAACTTGAAACATTATGAAAACTTTTTCTGCATTTTATAATTAAAGAGAAAATAATACTTTCGACTTGTACAATATTTTCAGCAATCGTTTACTAGTAATTGGCCCAGAGTTTTGTGGTTGGCCGTTGATCAAACCGGACTACACTTATTGGAACACCGATCAAGGAATGCTCTATGTAGTTATGAATATGACAGTATTATCAGTTATAGCCATGCACCCAATTGCCTTATGATAATCACTGGAAGTGACAAGAAACAGAGTAAAGTTATTCTTACTACATCACAGGTAATGTAATTTTTTTAAAATATACATTTATATTGTAAAACTTTTTAAAATATTAGTACTATTTTGAAGTCTTTTTTGATGTTGACAAGTTGCCTGAAATATTAGGCCTGAATATTGTCACTATACTTTGAATAAAATATTTTTTGTTCAATTCTGGTATTGAGCAATAAATATAAATTAATTTTACTTAATGCAAAATATGTAAACCAAATTTATAAAATTGTAAAATGTTACAAACAAATTACAAAAGAAAGTTAATATGATTTTATTAATTGGAAATTACCAGAATAGCATTTAAAATAATTTAATAAAAATCCGACATTTATTAAAATTCATGATTTTTATGAATAATTTTTTCAGGCATACCAAATAGCTAACCTGATCCGTGAGTACACAGAAGTGTTGCAATCACCACATGAAGTAAGACGAAGGGAAGTAAATGGGAAAAAGAGAGGGGGCAATGCAAATGGCCGCCCTGTAAGTATTTTACACAAGCCTGCACCTGTCATTGAGCCACAACCCAGCTAAGGGTGGCTGAATGTAGGGCAATTGAGAACTAAAAAGCATTGTCACAACTGTCCTTATCATCAAGTAAAAGTCTAAGTCATTTAATGTAGGTAAATAAAATTATTGTAAAGGAATTTTTATTTTGATTTAAAACTAGGTTAATTGAAAATATGTGTCTTCATTATGCTTAACTAAACGAACAAATACTAAGAAAGCATTAATCAGCATTTTGTTGTATGTAAATCATGTATTATATACTAAAAGAAGAGGTCAGCATGTCCTAACTGTTTGTATATATATATAAAAAAAATTACATAAAGCTCTTAACCGACTATCATGCACAATTTCAAGGTCATTATAATTATATTACAACTTTGAATACATGATTTAAATTTTTTTATATTATGTTCTTCAAAATATAATTTTGTACTATTAATATCACAGTTTGATCAAGGAATATTTTCAAATTTTATTGAACCCAAAGAACTGTATTTTACTTAAAATTGTGTACACTAAGACATTTTACTGTATATTGTTTTAATTTAAATTTAAAATATGTGTAAAACTATGTTACTAACAATAGGGTGATTTGTTTCCATTTTAATTGAATTTGACTAAATTTATTACTTCTAAATATATAAAGAAACTTTCTTAAAAGTACATATACTGTATGAGAACATCTGGGTATGTGACATGTATCTAATTTCCATTCAACTCACTTGGGTTCATTTGACTTCAATGAAATCATAGTGCAGTTAAAATAAAGATGAAAATAGGTCAAAAGTTAGGATAAAATTATTAATGTCTGGAGATAAATGTAGGACACTGTTTTCTAAAATATCCATATTCGTACTAAATGAATATGCAAAGATTACTTTTAGGAAAGTTTTCTGTATCCTAAAAATATTGTTTTTTATTATACTAAAACCATTAATATAGACATATTTTCAAACATAATATAATAGGGTTTTAATAAGTGTATAGAAATTAAGCATACACATTTCTTTTATTTAAAGCAACTAGTATTTTAAACACTAGTTACTTGGAATAATTTACTGTGGTTTAATATTAATTAACAATACAAACAACCTCTAAAACAAATGTTTTTATTCTAGTCTTATGTACATTTCGGTTACAAAGTAACCATCCTCAGAAACATGACAATACAATGTCTCTGAGGATGGTTACTTTGTAGCCAAAATGTACATAAGATAAATAAACATATTTGTGGTTAGAGGTTGTGTGTATTATTTATTACTAATTTGAAGCTTATAAATGTGTTAACACCGTATTATTAATATGATGCTCATATGTTTTTATCTCAATTATAAATTTCCCAGGCTATGTGAAAAAAATATTATTTTCCTAGGCCAAAATGGCACCCATTCTCAAAGTAATCTCTTTCTGTAGTATATAACATATATAAAATTGAAAATCTCTTTTTACTGAGGTTGACAAGGCATCAATTTTTTAATCTCTTCCTCTGAATGAAAACAGTGACCTTACATTTGAAATTTCTTTAAAGGAAAATGTTACAGGGTACTAACTATAGCTAATATGGTACAACAGCCAAATTCTTTTGGTTAAAAACTGTTGATTTCAATAAAGTGTGACAGGTACATTGTCAAGGCGCAGTGGCCAGTTTTCTTTGTTGATTAAAAACAACTTGGGTCTTTCTTGCCAAATATTTTCTTTCGAAGTCCACTATAACAAATATTCATGGATATCTTAATGAAGTATTTCAAAAGTTTCAATAGCTAATTTGCTAAATTTAAAACAAAATTTAATGTCTGCACAAATTTATCCGTTGTCATAAAATTTGCAAATGATTGTTAACTTATGGTAACAAAACAGGGCATCAATGGACGTGAATGTCATAATGCATTGGAACTAAACATACTTAATTTTAGTATTTGTTTATCCTTTAGTAGCAATACAAGAAATCTAATTTTATGACTCATAAAAGTTAATATTTTTCAAAGGCCTATCAAACACCTTATCAAATCCTTCTTTAACCAATTTAAATTACATTTCAATGTGTTGTATGAATATTTTTGTGCAACAGTTGGGATTGTTCCCAAAAGTAAGGATGTTTTCTTTTCATTTCTTTTTAACTTATATTTATATCAATAAAAAGTATCCCAATTCTAAACTATGTTATATGGTTTGATAAATTAGAACTTATATACATTTAGTTTTTTTACTACTTTTTGGAGGCTTATAACTTACCATGCTGGATGTCAATGTTAAACATACTAAAACAAACACGGCCATGGATGTCATTACATATTCATCACAATTTTTAGGGGGTCATTATTAGATGAGGAAATGACTTCCTGATAGTCCTGTTTTGTCTCAGACAGATGCTTATTGATATCTTGAGTTCTACTGCTACAGAATCGTTATTTGGCAATGAATTACCAAGACAGTTTCTTGCATTAAGTATGCTAAGAGGGTTTTTAGCATTAAATATTTTTCCATATTGAAATAACAGTAATCAATTCATATAATAAATAAAACAATTCACTGTGACTACTGAAGCAATCTAGGTATCTTTTGTAAAAAATCAGCACATTTTGTTTTAGTTAACTGTATAATGCTTCATTTATACCAGTATAGTCATTAAATGCAGAATGATGTATAACAACCATTAATGAAATTTACATTGTATTATGATTCAGGGTCAAGTATGTTCCCATCTCACAAAATTTTCCTGCCACTGGATATAATAGTCATATGCTGGTTCTACAATCATTGGTAATATTTATTTTCTAATTAATAACCCATGTGTTAACCTATAAAACCTCTGAAGATGGTTACCAATGTAAACCAAATGTATAAAAGGTTTTAATAATTAAACCAATTAACTAATTGTTACTTGTTTTACTGCATTTTGTTTAGTTTGTTTAAAATTTTTTTGTACTTCTAAATTTCTTCTATTAGATTACACTCTCCTGATATTTTATCTAGTACAAATTTTTAATTTGTAAAATATATAAAATTTAAAAAATATGTTTTTATTCATCCATTCTACTTTAAACACATTTTTTTAAACCTAGAGTGGATGACAATTGATGTTGATTAATACAGTTTTTTCAAATATTTATCCAATAAATAAATTGTAAAATTTGTGGGGTCCAGCTGGATTCAAACTGAGAATCTTCATGTTCGAAGTCTAGCATGCCCTGGCACTGTGCCAACTTTCCAATACCTAGAAATATATTTTTCAAAGATGTGTAAAAATTTTCCTCCCCTCATCTGGTTGTCATCAAAACCTTCATTGTACAACCTTCAACTGTTGCTATGGTTACCACACAATATCATAAATAGTGCTCTAAATAATAAAATTTTTCTTTGTTAACCTCAGTAGGAATTTACTTAATTTTTTTTTGTTTATATTACCGTTAGTATCAATTTTAACATGTTAAATAATTTTAATAGATAAAAAACAAAAATTAATATATTGATAAAAATATACTATTTTAAAGTTAATTTAGTTCTCCAACATAGAAATCAACCTTAAATCATTCTTTATAAACCATGACTGAACCTCAGATGTAATCAGACAATTAGATGAGAATTCTCAAATTTATTCGAATTAATTTTATTTTTAATATTTTATTCAGATCTTTAGATAAGCTATAGATAGCCGAATTTTCTGCTGACTTTGTTTAGAAATGTTTTATAACATTTGTATTAATAGTTGAATTTTATAAATTAGTAGATTCGTCTATAAATTAATCTAAAAAGTATTTTATGATTTTGAGCTAATTAAAATAATGCTTCTAATGTTATTAATTGAAAAATATAGACTTGTACAAAATAATATCTTATATCCAACACTTGAACTATTTAGATTATTATTTGATTTTTAAGTTATATTTAAATATTCAATAAATGAATAGGATTTATTTATGATAATTAATAGTTTTAAATATTTATATATTGTAATTTTAATTTATATATACAGTGTAAATTATTGTAAATACTCCAAGTATTAGTCATTTTTTTTTATTCAGGAAAAACAATATTTGTTTTTTGTAAATTACTTGTAAAATGTAGCAAACTCAGTTCTTGGTCCAGTGTTGATTTAGTTTTTAGATAAATATTTTCTTCGTCGAATCATAAAGTTTGCTCATTCATTAGTGAAATTACACTAGTCATTAAAAAGTTATTTTCCTCTTGTCAACTTGAAAAAAAATTAATAAAAGTAACATAATACACTGAGTTTGTTCTTGCATTTAAGACCATTGATGAATTCTAACTTATTTTAAATTGCAACACTTGATCTCTTTTCTGAACTTTAGATCATATTAAGTTTATATGGTTATATTTAAATTTACCTATATTTTACAGTAGTTTTAATTTTGCACACAAAAATAGATAGTATACGGTATCCACTAATCTACTACAGTGTATTTACCTCTACAAATAGAAACTATTTCAAGATCGGAGAATTTGTAAGGTATTGCTTATTATTATTTGATTATTTACTGTGTAGAAGAATTACTAGGTTTATTTTTTTCTACTTTTTATGGAAGCTATACTTGAATAAGGAATTTATCTTTAGAAACATTTGATACATTTTTAAAACACTTACACTTTGAATCTTCAAGTTTTGTAGAGTATGGTTAACCCTAGAGGACTCGTGCTAATACCCGTTACACCAGAGCTCGCGCGGGGTAATGTTTTACCCCAACTAGTTTTTAGGTCAATATCAATAAAATATTTAGTGTTATAAATTTAAAAAATTATTTAAACACGTTTTGTTATACCACAAAAGATATGTCAAAATACTTTTCATATACTTCAACTAAATGATCTTTACAAACACTTTTCCCACAATTATCACAGCATTTATTGTTTTTTGTCTAAGCTCTTAGGGCAACAATCACACCTGAATTAAAATGTTTGTTTGTAATATTGTCAAATGTAAAGCTATAGTCTATATTGTAAATAAACGATTTTTGTTACAATAATCGTTAAAACAATTCATAGACAAGGATAGTTTACAAGCACAATATATATCAATATATAATACTTGTAAGAGGAAATAGAATCTGTGTCTTGACATTGTACACCTTACTATATGCAAACCAGTTCTGTCAGTTGTCCATATACTTTTGGAGTTTTTGTACAAAGGCATCATTGCTCCACAAATATACAAAACCACAAGCAAAGCTTTAATTTCTTCAAAAGAACTTTTATTTGCGTATCTCTCGCCTTTGAAAAATTACAAATATTAAATTTGTGTTCTCTTTTATCGCCATAACAAAATATGAACGTAGATAATTGAAAATAGATTATTAAATTTATAATTTAAAACTAACTTCAGTTATAAAATCCTCACAGAATACGAAACATAATAAATTTCACTCATAACAATCATGCAAAAAAACAAATAAAAATAATTTATGTGATAAAAAACTTGCAAAATACAATTTAAAATGATCTTCACTTATAAAAACTTTGTAAAATACAGGTAGAAATAGACTTCACTTATAAAAACTTCGTAAAATACAAATACAAATAGACTTCACTTATAAAAACCAAGCAAAATATGAATAAAAATGAACTCCACTTATAAAAAGGTCGTAAAATACAAATAGAAATAGATTTCACTTAGAGGGATCAGTATTGTAACGTGAGGCTTGCACGGGGTAAATATTTTCCCAGCTGTTGCAACAATAACTTCAAACCATTATAAGTAAACAAAAACTGCCAAACTACCTGATGTAGAGACAGAAATAGATACAGGGGCAGTCAATTAGAAGCTATGTAAGGGGTGGAAGAATTTCAGGATTTGCAACAGTTTTATAATCTCTGTTGAAAACCCACTGGGAGAATAATTACCCCTCGCGAGTCCTCTAGGGTTAATATTGCCTATACTTACTAAGGATTGCATATTGTGCACCGAATCATTATAAACTAATTTTAAGCCAAATTAAGGTCATAATAATCTAGTATAATATCAGTCACTTACGAATGAGCATATATTAATTTGTTTATAGTACTTGGCTATATACTTGCCTGTAGTAGCACTTACTTCTTTGTCTAATGAGGTTAGCTGTTTTAGGAGAATTATCCTTTTGTCAACTAAGACCATAATTGTCCTCTTAATTGTTTTGTGTTAGAGTAAGCATGGATAATGATAGTAATATTAGGTGCTTTTCGAAGGAATTTTCGGGCTTATGATTTCAAAAAATGTGTTTGAAATATAATGTAATTGGTCATTTAGTATGTGGATTTTGTGTAGCTTTAAATGTCTATATGGTTTGGTTGTTTGGAGTCAGTATTTTTATTTTGCTTTGTAGAATTTGTGTTTGAAGTTATGATTACCTTGTTATGGTTCATAGAAATAAATAGTTCATTAAAATTTGATAGTGTTTTTATGTGTTCTTAGTAATGTGTGTAAAATGACCATCCTTTTTGGCCTATGTAAAAACTTGGGTACGGCCTGCAAGTTAGTTTGTATACAGCAGCGAAGTTGTAAATGTTTGTTTGTGATGCTGGTTCAAAATTATTAGCTGCGGTCGTTGTATGTAGAGTAGGCTGTTTTGCTATTATATTTACAAAATTTGTTAGTTTATGAGTTTAAGTTGGTCTTTATGGCAATGTTATGAGTTTAATGTTATGGTATGTTTTGTGAGTTTATCAAGTGGTATTTTTTATGTTGGGTTACTGATTTTAGTTTTCAGCTGGTAATCTAATTTATCAGTCATTGGTGTGTTTTATTCATTATCTTGTGCTGCATATTTTATGTTGTTTAATTTGTGACAGTGTTTTAATAGGAAATAGAACATGGTGTTGTAAGTAAGTTTGTATAGCAAGGATGGTTTGAAGAATTTTGTGTAATGTTATTAGTATTGGTGGTTTACAATATATGATAAATCTGCTTTTTTGTCTGATTGTGTAATTATGTCAAGAACCCCTCCAACACTAATAGTACAATTCATTATTCTTTAACCCACCCTCAACAGCCGCTTGCAACAAATTCTCTATTGCCTGTTGAAAGTAACTTTAGAAAACAAGAACACCACCAACAATTAAACAACATAAAACATATAGCACAAGCAAATAGATACAACATATCAATGGTTGATAAATTATATTAACAAATGAAAAATAAACTCAACCCAACACCAAAAAAACTTATAAAACGATCAAACATATTACATAACACTACCATACAGAATATCCAAATTCCATTAACTAACCAAACCATTGGTATTCACAAACTAACTAGCAGTTAGTTTCACACTTACATTGGTTTCATACATGTACAATAAATGGATTAAGATTATACAAAAATATTTTAAATACTTTATTAAACCTGGTATGGCAATCTATCTTTTCAAGTTCATTATGATTTAATAAAATAAACAAAAAAGATTTTAAAAAGCCAACTTAAGTCTACAAAATTTGATTTTTCAAAATGTATCAATATTAAATTTTATCAAGTTTTACAAATTACCTTAGAGTAGTAGCAGAAAGTTATAGAAAATGTTGAGTTTACTATGATATTGATCAATATATTTGATATATATATATATATATATATATATATATATATATATATATATATATATATATTTAGGTTAGTTTTGGTTGGTAAAGATTATTTAGATTTTTTGGACTAGGAGACTGACAGACTTACCTTGGTAAGAGTCCACTCTGTAGTCTTGAAATAGAAACACATAAAAGCACTTAAACAATGATATATTTCAACCACACAGTGGTCTTTGTCAATCGAAGAGAAAACACAAAAAGAAATATGAGAGAATGAAATAAAATAATTCTCTCATATTTCTTTTTGTGTTTTCTCTTCGATTGACAAAGACCACTGTGTGGTTGAAATATATCATTGTTTAAGTGCTTTTATGTGTTTCTATTTCAAGACTACAGAGTGGACTCTTACCAAGGTAAGTCTGTCAGTCTCCTAGTCCAAAAAATCTATATATATATATATATATATATATATATATAGAATATCAAATGTGTTTTCCTGTTAGAATATTTTTAAGATTAAATAATATACACTAATACAGGAATATTTAATTTATTGAATAATAAACTCAAAGCTTTTCGTTGGTTTACATTACCAACATCCTCAGGAGTTACAATACTAAGAATGATAAAAGATTCTTTTATCATTCTTAGTATTGTAACTCCTGAGGATGTTGGTAATGTAAACCAACGAAAAGCTTTGAGTTTATTATTCAATAAATTAAATATTCCTGTATTAGTGTATATTATTTAATCTTAAATATATATATATATATATATATATATATATATATATATATATATATATATATATATATTCCTGATATTTAATATTATCCATTGTTTTTCCGTTGCACTGACTTTATGAAGTTAATAAATTACCAATTTTGAGTAATTTTATCCACCATTAAGTGCAATAATTTTACCTTGAGTGATGAGGCACCTTTCGGTCTTTGACCATTGTCGAATCACGAGTGAATATATGAATTAACTTCATATATATATATATATATATATATATATATATATATATATATATATATATATAATGTTATGAAAGAGCCTGTTACAATTCTATAGATGTACAAGATAAATATGTGTCAAAGTTGACAAACTGCTTGGATCTTGAAGAAAATAAATTACTATATTTGAAGCATAACCATATACAATGTGAATTATAGAAAGACGTTTGTCTAATTATCAGGTAGTATACTTCGGTTGGTTGGATTATATAATTTGATGAAATGTTATATTTCAAATGAAAAGTTCAAAGAATTTACTTAGAATTCAGATGTGGTCTAATTTAATTTCTAAGTATTATTTCATCCTTAGAATGAAGTATAACAAATTTTAAAAAAAATTCATTCCATATTAAGATTGAAAACACATGGGGACAAACTCGGCCACAATTTAAGTTTAGATTAAAACATTTTATAGTACTGAAGTCAGAGAAAATATGCATTTAATTCTATAAACAAATACTTTATTTGAACAAACAAATTCAATGTAGGACAGGATAAGTTTACATGTTAAGATTGACTAATAATAGTCCACACAACTTTAAAACATTTCAGTAGTACAGTATGATGACAGTAGATTTTTAGGAACTTATAGCAGATTTAAAGTATTTAAAAATATCCATTTTTAAAGACTATCCTACAAAAACAGAAGTATCCTAACAATTGTAGGATCCAATTATTATCTGAAAAAAAAAGTTAAAAACAATAGTTGTATATTAAAAACTTGTGCAGTTGTTGAGAAGTAAAAATAAATGGTTTAAAATTTGTTGATAACAATATAATACCATGGCAGCATCTAATCCATAAAGGACTTACACAGTAATACCCAATTTAGCCATGCAGATGCATTTTTTAGCCCTACAGCGCTGTATGAGATCCATCAATTACATTGAGTTTTCATTTTGTGAAATTCTAGAAACACTATAACAAATGAACGATAAATGAGGAAGTGTTCAGCTAGATTTCTAATTACATTAATTTATTCAAAAGTATTAAAACTACAAGAAAAATACAAAGTAAATTTTGTCAAAACACTTATTTTATAGTATAGTCCAATGTCGGTAATCCGAAATAATAAATGAACTACCATTTTGAATTACCGGAATGTACGCATACTACATATTCCTACAATGTAAATATGGCTAGATATATGGTATTATAAAGTACGTATAGGCTAATTGTAAGAGAGGAGGAGTTGAGTACAGTAATAACTGAAAAAGAAACACTTACTAATTGAAACGTGTTTTTTAATTAAAACAGGGTTTTATCAAATAAAGTTTTAAAATGAACAATATAACAAACAATTGAACAACACACTTAATATAACACAAATAATTTTACCACTATACGTAATGAATACAAACACTTTACTTTTTATAAAACTTCAATTCTTACTAAAAAAATCCAAAATTTTTGTTTGCTAGGGATTGTTGATTGCCTTTTTTTTATATGAAGCAGCAGCAAGACTTGATGATATGGTATGTCATTTTCCATTATCCAGCCAATGCATATAGTTTTCCATGTAAATGACAAATTTTTTCTTTGTTTTTCTTTATGTTACTGATTGTTGAATTTCTTATCCCAATCTTCTGCTTCTAATGTTTTAAGAGGTACCCCGGCATCAAGAAGTTTTAGAATGTCGCACTTATCTGACAATGAAAGTGTATTGTGTTTTCTTTCAAGAGAAGAAAAGGTTATTATAAAAATTATAGTTTAACACACTTTGATGACAAAACTATTCTACCATAAACGCTTGCCGTAAATGTTGAAACTGAACTGCTGTAGGCTGACCAATGAAAAGGGATCGATACACTAAGGTCATTGCAGAGTAAAACAAAACCTGTTGCAGTTTTTCTTTGAACCTATTTTATAGCCAATTATTTATTTCTCGTTTTGATATTTAAAATAGTTTTGGATTAGTAGGACTTTCAGAATTCAGATTACCGGGATTGAACTGTATTATAAAACCAAAGTTTTTCTTTGTAAAGAGTATTTTAAATGTAACATTCTCAAAGCAACAAGAAAAATTTGTGCAATTTTATTGTTTTTTTCATTCTAACTTCTAGTTTATTTCTGTGTTGATACTTTGTCTAAAAATAGATTATATAACATAAAAAACAAAATTTTAATACAATGTTATAGGTATAAAATGTTTACTGGATTTGAGACACATTAATTTGTTTAAAGTTATTTTCTTGAGAATTACTAAGTGATTATTTTTAAAAGTTCTTAGAAAGTAGCTTTTATATTGTTATACAAATTATATGTGCATGCCCTTATGGTTTAATCAGTGTTATAACATAGTGTAAAATTTCATTTGTTTGGGGCAGATTCTAATGATATTATTTTAAAAAGATTCTAATTGCTTTTTCTAAGGATGGAATATTGACTTTACTCATAAAAGTAAAATATATTAAAAGGTACTTATATAGCCTTCTTCTTGTAAGAATATTTAATGTTTTGCCTTTTTCGTTAAAATAAAGACAATTAAACTGTTACTAGAATATATTAGTTATAAATGCATGTACCATTAAGTTTTGCATATTTTATCTCAGCTTTGTTAAGAAAAAGACTGTTAGCCTTTTCAAGCTAAAAGTTTTTCCATGATATTCATATTTATATTATATTGTTAAAGTATATTTGAACATATGGTAGATTAATATATAAATATATATGGAAATTATAAAAACTTATTAAATTATAAATGAATAGTTAAATTTAAAATAAAGGTTATACTAGAAAAATATCTGAAAATTATATTTACTTGCACATTTTAATATGTCATGTAGTTTTTTCTTTGATTTGTAGTAGTGAAGATACAAAACAAATTAATAATTTTTAGATTAAAGTAAACAAAAAATACAGATTGTTTGGAAATGTTTATACTACAATGTTTACATTTTTAAAATAATGACTTATTTGTTTAATAGGCAAGTATTATTACTAAGAAGAAAAATATAAATGGACAAATTTTTAAAGTTAGATGAATAAGGGTAATATAAAAAAATGTGTTTAAACAATTTAAATATTGAAACTGATGATTTCATCCACACATTTTTTTTATTTAATTAAAATTGATTATACAATATTTTCAGTATTAAAAAAAAATTCATAAATAAATAAATAAATAAATATATATATATATATATATACACACAGATCAAGAAAAAGTGCGTGTAACGTCAACAAACACCTATATCACAGACCGAACATCTACAACAGAAAAACATCAGTGATTCGACAATGGTCAATTGACCGAAAGGTGCCTCATCACTCAAGGTAAAATTATTGCACTTAATGGTGGATAAAATTACTTACAATAGTAATATATTAACTTCATAAAGTCAGTGCAACGGAAAAACAATGGATAACGTTAAATATCAAGAATATATATATATATATATATATATATATATATATATATATATATATATATATATACTTTTTTCCAGTTAGTGTTTTAATGACCATCTTTGTTAACAAAATAAAAAACTGTTTGATTATGTAGGTAAACACTCATTAACTAGGGACATTGTTGTCTCAGGTTATGTGAGAAGTAAGTATTAACTTGGTGTGCTTTATTTAAAATTGAATGCTTATGGACATTAGTAGATAAAAACAAACAAAAATTATTATTTTGAGTATCTTAATTATCTGCCATTCCCAGCATTGTCACAAAAACTGGGGCACAAACTGCAAGTTAGTTTGTAAACTCCAGCGGCATCGTAAACTGTTCGTGCCCTAGTTTTTAGATAGGCCAGACAGGAAGGTCATTTACCACACGCTACCAAGAACATAAAAACGCACTAACAAACAAAAACGCCCAATTAAACTTTGCCGAACCTCTCATATTTACAAAACATGACTACATAAACATAACATCTGACATAACAGTGCAAAAATAACCAATGATACACAACCGAACAATACAAAATATACAAACATTTCAAACTACACCCTACACACATACTTAACACCCAATTACATTATAACTCACACACACTTTTTGACATAATAACTCCTAATACTTACCAAATACACCCCCACCCCCACCATAATATCCCACCTCACCCTAACCTATGAAAATTCTTGAGATCAGTTACAGTCTGAGTTGACAATGGGACATATCTCCCGAAACAGCCGTCCTCATCAAATATAAGTAAGTGCTACTATAGCCAAGTTGTTAAATATTTCCGAGTGTTTTAGTAAAGAATATTTATCCTAGTGGAAAAGTAGATTATCAAAAGAAGAAAAAAACAAATTATTATAAATAGTTACTAAATTTTAATCACCTATAAAACCAGCAATTATTTTTTTAAATTTAAGGATAGACCATAATTAGTTTTACCTTTAATGTCTTTACTACGAAAAACATTTTATTGAGAACAAACATGATTTCACAGAAATAAAAATTTCTTTGAAAATTAAGGTATTGAAACATTAGAAATTTATAAGCATATGGTTAGAAATAAATCAGGGAAGACGTATAATCAAAGCATAACACTATAACTAGTTGTAGATGAAGGCAATGTTGCAATAATCATGTCAACAGTGACATATATAAAAGTTTCCATTGATTAATATAAATATTTTAACAAACAGGAATTAAATTTTGACACAACATACTTAAAAGCTTTTTGCCAATGATACAGTGTTGACTTCCTCTAGTTACATGCAATTTCAATTGAAACTGTACTTTTTTTAAAATTGATCCAATTCAAATTATAACCAGAAGATGCTGACAAAAAGTTTGTAAATTTGTTTTATAAATTTAATACTTGTTTATGGAAACATTTATATCCAATAAAAAAATGTGCAAGAAAGCCATCACCTTCAATATATGTATAAAGTGATATATATGACTTTATGAAGTTAATATAGTACTATTGTAAGTAATTTTATCCACCATTAAGTGCAATGATTTTACCTTGTGTGATGAGGCGCCTTTCGGTCACTTTACCATTGTCGAATCACTGATTACTTTTTCTCAATTTTTCTGGTGTACGTTTCCTCTTGAGTCTCGTGTATAATGTTTTTGAATAGTATGTCTTCTGTATATGTTGTTTGTAGATTCATTAAATTGTTGTGTTGTTTTTATAAATGTTGTATTTTTCTAGTGACTTTAGTTCTACAACACAACACAATTTAATGAATCTACAAACAACATATACAGAAGACATTCTATTCAAAAACATTATACACGAGACTCAGGAGGAAACGTGTATGACGTCAACAAGTACCAACACCATGGACCGAACATCCACACCAGAAAAATTGAGAAAAAGTAATCAGTGATTCGACAATGGTCAAGTGACCGAAAGGCGCCTCATCACACAAGGTAAAATCATTGCACTTAATGGTGGATAAAATTACTTACAATATATATATATTATCTTCATATATATATATATATATCACTTTCACTTATGTACTTAAACAAGAATCTTACTTGATATTTATGCGAGTACTTTCAAAGACTGGTTAGTGTCTCCATCCTCGGGCATACTCTCGGTGTATGCTCGAGGATGGAGACACTAACCAGTCTATGAAAGTACTCGCATAAATACCAAGTAGGATTCTTGTTTAAGTACATAAGTGAAAGTGATAAGTGTATACAAGAAAAAACAGTGTTGCATAATCTACATATATATATATATATATATATATATATATATATATATATATATATATATATATATATATATACATACATATATATATATATATATATATATATATATATATATATATATATATATCACTTATACTTTAATTTACTTAAACAAGAATATTTCTTACAATAAAAATATTGGGAAGAACCCCAATACCACAAAAATAATCAAAAATAACAAATAAAACAAGTTACTTAAGATGTTGACTTGCAAGAGAAAAACTCTTATTTTCAAGTGTATATATAAGCATACATATACATCTATGTACAAGTATACAGGCCCAGATTTAAAGTATCTACTGTCCTATAAGGCCAGAATTTTTGGTATCATATGTGAAAAAAACTAAGTTTTTAAAATTAGTTTAATAATAAACTTTAATAATGAGTTTACTCGTATAACGAAGTTATAAAGATTAAAACTTTAAAGTCAACTTATGAGTCTCTTTTTTTTGAGTAAACATAACTATTATGTTTTGTACTGAATCTCTTGAGTTATCCCTTCCTCAGTGGTCATAAAATGACCTAAAACCTTAATAATCTAAGTAATGGCTATCCCTGCTTCTTTCTCTTATTTCCCACTATAGAAGATTGCAATTATAATCACTCATTTAGAACAACAGGTTGAAGATCTGGGATGGCAACTCAATGATTATCTTGCATCTTCCTTCACTAAACAGATATCTTTCTTTTCTCTCAGGAGTCTTCCTTACATTTCTCTCTCTTGGTACTTTCTGTCATCGAATTCATTTGTCATTTTTTGAAGAAAACCACAAAGGTATTTATAAAGAGTAATATTATTCCCTAACTATGGTTTCACTGTGAAGTTTTATATTTAAACCTTTCTAATATGGAACTCCATGTAGTCTCAATCAATGTAGACTCAAGGGAACCTAATGCTTCTTTAAAGCATTGACATTTCTTGTTAAATATCTTTTCCCTCTATTATTAGATATTTCATTTAAACTCTTTAAACCATCTTCTTAATTTCTTTTACAAAACAACAGACTTCATGAGATGCTGATCGCCGAGTCTTAGAAAGATTTTGTAGTTGTAAAGTACACTTTTTTTTAAAATGACCCATTTTAGTGTTGGAGCACTGAATAAATTTTAAAAAACTCCAGTAGTATTTCAAAAAGTTAAACTGTTTATAGAAACAGTTTGACATGATTATGGAATCATGTATAGACATGATTATGTTGCATAAAACAATATCAAATTTAAAGTGTTGGAATACTAGGTTCCTTGATAGTGACAACAACCCGACATTAATGTACAATAAGTATGTAAAGTAGTAAACACAATTACGGAAAATTTAATTAAGTTTGGTATTTTTTTATAAATATACTTTTTGTTATTTGAAAAAAATAATTCTTATTGTGTGCCTTGTGCTGTCTGGTATTGTGCACCCATAGGCCTGGGCCTAGTGGTAAACATTCCATATGGACATATTTATATTACAAGGTTTCATTTTGATTATAATTAATGCATTAAAAACAAATTAACATATTATAAACTAAAATAACAGTACAAAATTTTAGATGCAAAATGTATCATTTTATATACTACCGTTTGAACATGTTTTCTTTCTTGAAACAAATCACACATTATAGTATACCTTTCTGCAGATTTTTACCTGAATTTTCATCTCTTATGCAACAAGGTGCATGCCTCTTGGCTGGATCCACCCCTGGACACATGGTGAATATGAACAATTCATTCAATATAATTTTAGTGTCCATGATATTCAAAGAATTTTTCAAAATGAAATTTAAAATTTAAACCACTATTATGTGCTACAAATCAAATTTTAAAACTTACTGAGGCACAGTTGTATTACGGAATCATTAACACAACACTGTCACTGACCCTAAAATTTTTTATTTAAAAAAAAATCTGTAAATTTAAAAAAAACTTTAGTATTAAATTCATTCAAGTTATTTTGACTACAACTTCTAAATTTCATTATACTTAATATATCATAAACATAAGTTAACAAAGCAAATGGTTTAAAACATATAGGCTTTGTTTGCATACAAATCATTCTGAAAATATTGTGTAATCTAATTATACAAAAATATATTAAATTTATGACATTGACTGAATTGGAACTGATGGTTGGCATGAATTAACACCAAAGGACTATCATTCCTACTTGTATTTTTACAATCTTTATCAAACACTGCAATATTTGTAAACATATTAGTTTGTAAACATATTTTTATTATTAGATTTAATTAATCAAATTTGTATTTGTTACTAATAGGTTGAATAATATGTAATAAATTGTAATAAGTAATTGTACAAAGATTATTGAGACATTTTTTTATGTTTATAGTTCTACAATTTGAGTACTTAAAACAACTATTGTAATAGGATTTTTATAATATAGTGTTTGATTAAATTGTTGCTTTTTGTAAATGTTTTTGTAAAGTTGTCTATTTAAAAAAAATATTTAATAAAATGTTTACTAACAATTAAATGTAAAATGTAAATAAAATTTAAATTAGGTTAAGTTTTCCTATTTTTATTGTAGGTAAATAAAATTTTTGTAAAAATTTCTTTTGATTAATGTCAGATTCTGGTCTTAAGCTAGGCTTATATTATAATGTACATGTGACCAAAGATGATATAATTCTGAAAGAAATAAACTACAATAATCAATCACAAAGTGATATTAAAATCAATTCTTATTGAAATATCAGTTATCCTTGATACTCACATCTTCACTTATAAATTTCATTTCTGGGAAGTCCTTATAAGGGGAAAATCGTCATAGCAGATAAATTGTTACCTAGGGTGCACCACACGGAGGCTGCTACAATACCCCCTGTTGACCAAATGGTGAAATTCATACAAGTTGTAAACGCCAAGAAGACAGTCCACCCTGGGTGTATAAATTGATTTTAGGGCTGCATATGATAAAGTATGGAAGCAATTGTTACGTCAAAACTTGCAAGACTGGTAGTAATACAAAAAATATATAGCAGTGGATTCAAAATTTCTAAACACAGTACAGTACCTGATAAGGATAAAGTTTTTGAATGCTGTCTTTAACTTCAAAACACAAAACCAATGCTTACGTCAAAGAGCTATGCTTAGCTGCCTCCTTTTCATTATAATGATCCATGACCCCACTGCCATGGAAAGAACACCTGGCATGATGTACTTGCTATACCCCAATCACGCCATTGTATGGAATACCACAAGTGGGACAAGCAATGAACCTGGTATTGGAAAACATGGCGGACTGCAATAAAATGACAATTAGTCCTGAGAAAACCGTATTCCAGCTATTCATCCTCTCCACCAAGTTCCCCATCACGTAACTGAAGTATAAACAGAATAACCAATCAGAATCTAAATTAACAAAATACTTAAGTGTTAATCTGGACACTAAACTCTCATGGAAAACCTATATTCAAACGTTTGCTGAATTCAACCGAATCTAAAAAAGCTAGATACAATCCAGAGTAATGACCTTACAATCATCATCGGCACAGCCTTCTCAATACCTATTTGCGCAATGGAACCCCAAATTGTTATAGATCTATTACAAATAAGGCTTGACAACTAGCTCTTAAGTTTTGGGAATGCTCAAAAAGAGTAGATCATCAATACTGGACTAATTATAGAAGTCTATTAGCATAGCTGCAATAGCTGACAGTTCTTCAATAGACTGCCCAAACCTATTCCATTACCAAAAATCCATCTCCCACTTTCTACAAAAAAACTTGCCTTCAGTGGATCCTTAGTCAATGAAAGATTAAATGATGTCACTCAAAATAGGGTACAGAAGAAAAAACCGGAAACTAGCCTCACCTCTGCCAAACACCCTATCGATTCAAGCTTGAAACACAACATCAAAGAAGACACGAGGAAGCCAGTAAGCATTAGCAGTCACATCCTCCTAACTGGTCATTACTGTGAGGTTTGACGCCCAATGGCTCAACCACCAAGACCATGGATTGGCTAAAGTAAAGTAAGTACTTAGAAAGGTTTCTTAGTGAGATTAAAAATGAGAAAGTTTTTTATAAAATTCACTTGTTTATTAATTTAACTTGGCATTTCTCAACCACTACTGATTGTTCTCAGCAGACATGATATACTAACCAATTTTGAAATGTGTCTGCTGAAAAACATCAGTCAGTAATGGTTTTTTTCCCAATTAAGTAGATAAACTTTCGCCACTATTATTAACTCAGACAATTATTTGATTGAAGTGATTATAAAAACCAATAATTACTTAAATTATGAGTTTGCCAAGATTTTAATTTGTCAAGTTTAGGGTAAAAAAGGTTTTGCTGATCATAATGGAGAAAAAATCCACGAGGAAATTTACTCTGCTTCATTGGTGGTGTGAACAATGAGTAGTTTATTATTGCTAAAGGACCAGGCATATTATAAAGCAGTTTACTACTGCTGAAAAGGCAGAAAAATAACAATTTAAGTTGCTACTTACTTCTTACTTCTTTGCACAGGCGTCCAGCTTCATGTGTAGCCGATAGCCTGATGTCCATGGTAGATGATCTATGCAGGAGTCCAGTAATCTTTATCTCTTAATATGTCCCTCCACGACGACACCAGTGTTCTTAAGATGTCCCTTGCTGCTATCGGGTAATGACAATGCATAAGTATGTGCTCCAGATCCTCCTCCTTAATCCCACGTAGGCTGCATTCAGGTGAATCCGTGAGGTTGAAACGGTAAGGATAATTCTGAGTCACAATGTGTCCTGTTCGTGCTCTGGCTGCAAAAGTTGCTATTGAATGGGGGATGTTATTATACATATCTTCTTTTGCGGGCTCTGGCTGTACTTGGTGTAGGTGGCGACCCATGGCTCCTGTATTCCACCTATTTGTACAGTGAAGCCTAAATTGTTTGTTGGCCGAGCTTTTACACTGCAGCAGCAACGAGAATCTACCCTCGTCGCAAGGTCGGATGATGCAAAATTCTATCTGCTATTTCATTTCCGGGAACTCCACAGTGAGATGGGACCCACTGAAAGGTTATGGATTTGCCCAAGATGTGTTGCTGTAGGAGCTGTCTCCTTATTTTCTTGATCCGAAAGTAGTATGCTGTAGTACCTGATCTGGATAGTGTTTCTAAAACGTATCTGGAGTCCGTTAAAATGCAGATGTGATCACTGGCCAGGGAATAACAACTGGCTAGAGCTGCGTTGATGGCTAACAGCTCGGCGTCCATACTAGATTGCACACTTGCTGGTATGTAGTACTGCTCGTGACTACTCTAGTTGAAATATCCTGCACCTGACATCTCCCTTTCCTTGTCCATTGATCCTTCAGTGAAAATTCTTGTATGGTTTGAGTACAGATCGTTGGTCATCTCCAGTGTGACCGCTCTAAGCATATCTGCATAATTGTTCTTAAGTTGCTACTTAGAATTTACTAAAAATGTAATATTTTAGCTGAACACAATAGCACACAATTTTAATAGAGTCACTTGTAAACTCTAAAATCGATAAACAAAGGTGGGTTTTAAAAGTCAGTATGTCACTAAAAAATATGTGAGAACAAATAAAAAAAAAATGGCAAAACTTTCCTACACTCTTGTTGCCCAATGAGTTTGATAATACATTTAGGAGTAAGAATGGTCTATCCAGTGACAGATCAGTGATTTTAGTAACAGCGCCAGGCTTGGATCAGCAACTTTTACTAGTGACCTTAGTTCTGGTAACAAGGGATACTGAGACACCTCTGTACGTGCCAATAACATGCAGGCATACCGCACTGGTGAAATGATTCCACACATCCCATTTTTTCTTTTTTGAAAGGCTCATTTTACTTAAAAATAAACTGCTACAAAATTGAGAACAAACTACCAAGGTAGAATTTGTCTACTGTATACAACACTGTCCCTGTTGTGAAACCGGTCACAAATCGTCTGGTCACACACAGCGTGAATGAGTAGAACCAGTGACAGCGAAAAATCAACCAATTACAACCTTGGTAAAAAATAAGTAACTTTTATGTCAGCGACAGTGACATTTTACCCAATCACAACAGAGACAACCCCCTCTCCCCTTCAGTAAACGAAACTGCTTAGGCAAGTAGTGAGAGCAGAGTCAGTGACAGCAACAAATCATATAATGACAGGCGTAAAATTACAGTATCGTTTTATCCAGCGACGGCAACTTTTTGCCTAATAAAAACAGAGGCAACTTTTGGCCTAATAAAAACAGAGGCAACTTTCAATCGATCCATTGTTCCTAGAAGTGGTATTTACCATATTTTGTCACTGGTACCACCAGAAATAAAAGAATATTAGTGACAAGTCATCCTGACAAAAAATATCGACCATCCCTATTCAGGAGAGCATGACAAGTATGAAAATGTGTAAAGACAAAATTATGGTAAAAGACCAATCAAAAATGACAAGTAGATCATGGGTTGAGCAAAAAGAAGGCAGGCGTCAACATTCCATGCTTAACAGTGGTAATTTCTAGACCAAAAATATATGTAAATTGAAATGGTTGAAATAGTGTAGCTTTTACTGAAGACTAAATACTAAATAGGTGGTTTAGAGGAATAAACATATAACTCTAAACGGATTTGATATTCAATGAATATATGTCTGTGAGTGTGTCTGCCTATATATATATATATATATATATATAGCTTTGCAACACTGTTTTCTTGTATTCACTTATCACTTACATTTTATTGTACTTGAACAAGATTCTTACTTGGTGTATATGCGAGTTAGCTTTTGAAGATTTTAATTACTTGTCTTCATTTTCAAGCATAAAATGGGACTCTAAGTCTCAGTTGATGCTCGAAAATGAAGATACGTAATTAAAGTCTTCAAAATTTAACTTGGTTATTTAACAACTAAGACTCTTGTTTAAGTAGATTATAGTGTAAGTGATATATATATATATATTTACCATTTTCTTGGAGGTTGCTGATATCTCTTTATTGAGTTTATCAATTCACTGTCATTAAGCAAATTATTTTCCAATAGACCTAGAAAGAAAAACATATACCTCCTAACAAACAAATTGGATTATAAGGTTTAGGCTACATACTTTCACATAAAAATGTCATATGCCACCTGCAATGTGTCCAGTACAATACAAAAGCCTAACTAAAAATGATCTAAAGATTAGAATGAATCGCAACCGCCATGATGTTCAAGCTATTAATAAAGAGAGACATGCATCTTTATGGACAACAAAAACCACGAAGAAAAAAATTACTGTATTCGGTACTACAGTTAATTAAAATGGAACATTTGCTTATTGAAATAATAATATTTGTTGTTAGTTTGGTAAAATTTGCATCATGCATGTGATTTTACCATGACGATCATGTGGACGCTAGGAATTCATTATAGAAAAAAATCGTCGTCGGCATATATTACGTGTAAGGTGTAGAATAGTTAAGCATGGCCGCTATTTAAAAAGTCAACGATTTAAAAAAACCTCCAAATAATCAAATAGAAAGTTGCAGAAAAAAATTATAAGTATGTAATGAATACACACACACACACACACACACATACACACAAAACATATTGTCCAATTATAAGAACCACAATATCGTTTTAAAAATAATATGTAATTAATTATTTGTGTACCATAAGTGGAAATTATATAAAGGTAACTACAGTCTTTATATCATTCTTTCACAAAAATAATAATAGATCGATTAGAATTTATGTATTGTATTGTATATTTGTGTATTAGGATATTCATGTATTGTATTTTCAATATGCTAATTCAAAAAGAGAGAAAAACATACATCAATATACTTTCAATATAATCATAGGCCACAGTTAGTTTTGCAACCCGGACTCTGTGATCAGTGGATTGAATGCATAGAAGCTATTCTGTAAAAACAAAATTGTGTCATAGAATTAAGATTACTTGAGTTTTGGAGGGAAGATAAGAAAGTTGCGGACAAAATAATGGTGAATTATTAAATGGAAAAGATCTATGTGTTAAAATAGAATTTTCTAAAATTAGAGATTATGAAAACTCTTTATATCTAATATGTTTAATAACGTGTAGTAATAAATAGGAAAATGGAGAGTAGTGAGCTAAGACGATATATTGTATCTTCCTTTAAATTAAATGGCCTTTCAATAAGCAGGTTTGTATTAGCAAAGTAGGGTAGGCTAATTAAATATTTAATTGGTTAAACTTTAACCTATCAAATGATTGAATAACAAGTTATTGATTCTCTCCATGAAGTTCGTGTTGAATTGGGCTATAGGCATCGTTTTTATCAGATTTTTAAATTTGTAACTTATTGTATTTGTGATTGCTTGCAAATGATTTTTTTTGTGACAATACAATTGTTATTGCTCAACTGCAATGCAGAAGGCTGAGTTTCCAAAACTAATTAATGCTTTTGATCGTGGGACTTTTTGCATTGCTAACTGCTCTGGTCCTAGTCATGATTTATAGAAAATGTTCTAAATATAGTCTCAATGACATTGGTTAACATTTTTTTTTTAATTACACGTTTTAATGTGTAGAGCATGAATATAAACATTTTTTGCAGAAAATACAGAAAGCTATTTTTTTCACATTGTAGTTGTTAGTCTCTAATGGCTTGTATAGCGTGCAGTAGTTGGAGCGCACAGCACTACGTCTGGATTTGGTTGTTATTTTATACCACACTATATACCTATATTAAAATATACCTACAAAGTATCCATTCTGGATAGATTTGTTTGTAATTTTATACAACATTACTATATACCTATATTAAAATGGTAAAAATATAGTCTTAATGACGTAGGTTTAAAATATTTTTAAAAAAAAATTACTTGTTTTAATGTGTAGAGTACGAATTTCAACTTTTCCCATGTTAAATACAGTAAGTTACTGTTTTTCACATTTTAAATGTTAGGTTGTAATGGCATGTAGGCCTATAGTTTGAACCAGGCGCGCAGTAGCTACAGCGCACTGTACTACGTCTAGATTTGGTTGTAATTTTATACAACATTACTATATACATATATTAAAATTAACCTACAAGGTATCAGGATAGATTTGGTTATAATTTTATTCAATTTGGTAATCATTTTATTCAACATTACTATCTATCTATATTAAAGTATACTTACGAAGTATCCAGTCAGCATATATTTGGTTGTAATTTTGGTAAATATTTAGACTTATTTCTGATGCAGAAAATTACAACCAAATTTATCCTGACTAGATACTTCATTGGTATATTTTAATTTAGGTAGATAGTGATGTTGTATAAAATTATAACCAAATTTAAACTGTCTGGATACTTCGTAGGTATACTTTAATATAGGTAGATAGTAATGTTGAATAAAATTATTACCAAATCTATCCTGACTGGATACTTTGTAGGTATATTTTAATATAAGTAGATAGCATTATTGAATAAAATTATAACCAAATCTATCCTGACTGGATACTTCATAGGTATATTTTAATGTAGTATAAAATTACAACCAAAAGTTAAATATTTAGATTTGAATATATTCAAGTCATTTGAATATTCTAGTATTAAAATAAACTGACTTTGACATAGTCAGTGCGCTGTAGCTACTGCGCGGTCAGTTCTCGCTATACATGCTATTACAGACTAACATTAAAAAATGTGCAAAACATTAACTTTTTGTATTTTCTGCGGAAATAAGTTAATATTAGTGTTTTACACATTAAAAAGAGTAATTAAAATTTAAAAAACCAACGTCATTAAGACTATATTTTTACCACTAAAATATACCTATGAAGTATCCAGTCAGGATAGACCTGGTTGTAATTTTGATAAAAATTTAGAATTATTGTAGATGCAGAAAATTACAACCAAATCTATCCTGACTGGATACTTCATAGGTATATTTTAATATAGATATATAGTAATGTTGTATAAAATTATAATCAAATCTATCTTGACTGAATACTTCATATATATATTTTAATGTAGGCATATAGTAATACTGTATAAAATTAAAACCAAATGTATAATATTTACATTTTAAGTTTAGTGTTAAAATAAATTAACCCTGACATAGTACAGAGCGCTGTAGCTACTATAGCTAGTCAGTTCAGGCTATAACATGCTATTACCAGCTAACAATTAAAATGTGAAAACAAACTAACTTTCTGTATTTTCTGTGGTAAAAATCTTGATATTCTTGTCCTACACATTAAAACAAGTAATTTAAAAAAAAGTAACATCATTAAGACTGTATTTGCCAAAATTGTAGTGCTTTGACAAAACGTACACAAAATTTTTATTTATCAATGGATTTTCATGGTCCTTTTTTTAAAAATTCTTTTCTAGTATTTTTCTAAGACTACTATAACATACACTTTCCTAGAATTATAATAAACTTTCACACACAAAAAATTACTGCGAGAAAAATATTACTAAAAACATTTTTCCAAACTTTTCTGTTTCCATTTTATATAAAGTATATAAAAATAAAAATCAATTCCTAAATAAAAGCATCTTGTCTTTGTACTCATAAAAATGATCGTGAGTATAAGAGTACCCCTTAAATCAAACCCCAGAAATCTGAACGTGTAACATTTTCTATTGAACAACATTTTAATGCAGAAAAAACTTATTAGTATAATCTATTTTTAAAAAAGTAGTAAGGTATAATAATTTATAATTAAGGAATGTATAGTGTGTATATATATATATATATATATATATATATATATATATATATATATATATATATATATAATTAATAAATTAAAAATATTTCAAAAACAAATATATTATTATATATATTTTAATTTATATATATATATATATATATATATATATATATATATATATATATATATGATATTTATTTTATTTCATTCTCTCATATTTCTTTTTGTGTTTTCTCTTCGATTGACAAAGACCACTGTGTGGTTGAAATATATCATTGTTTAAGTGCTTTTATGTGTTTCTATTTCAAGACTACAGTGTGGACTCTTACCAAGGTAAGTCTGTCAGTCTCCTAGTCCAAAAAATCTAAATAATCTTTACCAACCAAAACTAACCTATATATATATATATATATATATATATATATATATATATATATATATATATATATATATATATATATATAATATAGTATGTATTAGTGTATGCTCAGTATGCAGTCCATCATGTGAACAATCACAATGCGGTCAAAGTGCAGTAACATCAGAATGACGTACAATGTCTGTTGAATCATCTTCTCCCTTTGTCCATTCTCCATTGTCACTATTAGCTACATTTCCTTCAATTATAAGCACAATATAAAGTATGTATTAATTGATTCCATCTTCACATGAGCTACTAGTTTTTAAAGAAACACACTTCTAGATGTCACACTTGCCAATAGTAGCAGTTACTTTTATACTTATTGAGGATGGCCTTTTTGGGAGATGTGTCCTCAACAATTATAAAAGTAAGTGCTACTGTAGACAAGTGTAATATATTTACAAGTATTTTTAGTTGTAATATAAAGCTTACTATACTAGTATTTACGCCCATTCCTACTCACTCTTCTTCTGTATCCTCACTCCCTGGTAGTTTTTGAACAAGATCTAGGAGGTAGCTTTCATTGCATGATGCTGCAATGGGGCTTTCAACAAATTCAAGGCTAGGCCACAATTTCTTCCACAATTTCTATAGTAAATTAAATTACGTACTTTCCCAAGAATATCTATCTAATAACATCTTTTAATTTCTTATATAGGCTAATGACAGATCACAGACAATTTTGGTTTTTTTAAACACTCAACGTTTCGAATTTCTTTCCGAAATTCCTTTTCAAGAGCTCAGTTTTAATTAAACAGTCATACAACATAAGCTATGATTTATAAAACACATAACAAAATACAAAGCAAAATTGCCTGTGATCTGTCATTAGCCTATGTAAAAAAATTAATAGTTATTAACAGACATTAAATAAAAATATCTTTTAATTTCCTTAGCATCTTAAGAACGGACAGTAAACACTCTTCATTTATAAGATGTCGCAGGAGCCTTTATCTTTAGCATTGTTTTAATTTTTGTAGCACTCCTGGATCCATAGGCTGCAGCAAAAATATCAGGTTGTTTAGTCTGCACATACCAATTACATTTCTGAAGTATCAGATGGAGCATTGTCGAATAAAAGTAGAACTTGAAGTGGCAGTTCATTTTCTTATTGAATTATGTTACTGAAGGAACAAACTGTTCTTCCCGTGTTCCTCTGACATAAACTTGAAGAGAACTAGGATTTACATTTCTTAAGAGCTTGAGGTTTGGCTGAACTTCCTATCACCATTAGAGGTAGCTTGTGTGTTTCACATCGATACAGCAGACTGAAACTTGGCCCATATATTTTAAAACCTGGCCCAGAATATTCAGTGAAAAGCAAGACTTTTATTAGGTAGTGTTTTGAAATTAAATCTCATTTTGTCCTTAATTTTTGCTGTCTACATCGATATCCTTGAAGAACTTTCAACATCAAGCTCTGACACAAAACTCAAAATTGTAGGTTTGGTCCTTTTATAATCTGAAATTGTTGATTGCCCAACACAGCCAATAGCAACTCAGCCATTTACCCGTACTGCCTTTATCTGACTCGTTTTCTTTAGAAGTTATGGTGAATGACGAAACCCACTCACAAACAAAATAACGGATTTATGCAAAAAAGTACCATGGCCTGCCACCTGGCGATGGAGACAGTCATCTACACAGAACTGCACTGAGACAGGGAATCAGCATCCAAATAATGTTTGCACTGTACCTACACAAGCTTCATGGAGGAAAGGCCAGTAGCATATGTAGACAGAATCATTTTGGAAATCACAATTTCCATCTTAATTTTTATTTGAGAGCCTGAAAGCGATTAGAAATATAAGTGATTCGGATAGTCGGAGTTCAGATGGTTGGAGTTTTACTGTACAATATTATTTTTTTCCAAAAATAACAAAAACAATTTTTTACAAAATATTAAGGCAATAACTCATGTTTATATTTTAACCACAAATTGTTGTAGTTTTAAAGACAAAAAGTGTGCTATTTCTTCATTAACAATATAAATTATAAATTAAATAAATTACTCTTTTTTTAAAAATTATAATAAATATTTCTATTTCCAGTGATGCTTGTGATTACTTTAGTACTCAACTTGCACCTCTAGAAGCTGAGGAACGGGAAGAATGGCTGGAAAAAGTAACTGAGCATATACAAAAACAATCATTGTCAGCTCCTTTTGTCGAGAAACATCATATAGAAGTAGCTATATTGGTAAGTAAACATTTATAGAGATTAAAAGCTAATATTATTTTACAAAGCTAATAAATGGAAAAACGTGTGAGTGTAACAGAGCTGATGAAGCTATTGATTATACATATATTCAATTACTGTAATTATAAACTACTTAACTAAATGAATACGTAATTGCTTACTTGCTGTCGCCTTTCAAAACAGTCGTTCATTTTACGAAGCTGACACCTTACTGTCGGCTTTGGCTGTATACAAACGGTATGACAGGGTTGGATTTATGACAGTGGGTTAGGTTTCGACGTTTTGTGTGATGTATTGAAAAAGACTATTGGCTTCAAAGTGTGTGTGGTCTTTTAATATATTTTCCCTGTCTGTTGTGTAGTATTTGTAGATTTCATATTTTTCTAAGGTTGTTAGTTTTTTACTCTGTTTTAATGTGTGTAGAATATTTAAATTAGTGAGTATGTCGGTATGTGTGTGTTGGGTGGTATTTAGGTGTTTTGCGTAGCTGGATTTAGGGTTTGTTTGTTTTGTTTGGGTAATGTGTTCATCGAAGCGTGTATAGAATGACCTGCCGGATTGACCGATGTAATAGTTGGGACAATCGTTGCAAATTAATTTGTAAATACCTGAGAGTTTGTATATGTCAGTTTTTTTGAAAAGGTTGTATATGTTTTCTTAGAGTGTTTGTTGTTTTGTAGAATATTTGGTAATGGAGTTTTTTGAATGTGGAGGCTATTTTGTGTGTGTTTTTATTGTGGTAGGTGAGGGATATGTATTTGTTGTTTTTTGTGTGGTGTGTTTGTGTGGCTGTTTGATGGTGTTTATGTTTTATTTTCCTGAGTATGTTGTCTATGAGTGTGTGTTGATAGCAGTTTTGTTGAGCGACGTATTTTATGGTATTAAGTTCTTCGTCGTAGTCTTTCTGTAGCATTGGTATGTTTATTAGGCGGTGTAACATGATTAAATGCAGCATGTTTGTGTTGTGTAGGGTGATTAGATGTATTATGTATAACCATATCTGTAGTGGTTGGTTTTCTGTATATTTTGAAATTGTGTCTAGTGTTGTGTTTGGTGATAGTAAGATCTAGAAAGTTTATTCTATTGTTATCTTCTAATTCAAGAGTAAATGTGAGGTTTTGGTGTATGGTATTAATGTAATTATGTAGTTGTTTGATTTGCTGTTTGTTGCCGTTGTATAATATTAAAATGTCACCTACATATCTATGGTAGTAAATTATTTAATGTGTGTAGTTATTGTTCTGTAGAATATATTGTTGTTTGATGTGGTGTAGGAATATTTCTGCTAGGATGCCTGAGATAGGGGAATCCATTGTCTTACCGACTTACTTTTTATAACCTTTGCCGTTGTTTATTTCTCTTCCTCAATTGCTAAGTCAGTAAGAAAGTAATGGTTTATCCATTGACTACGAACCTAATTTCATAGACCTGTGCCTCAAGGAATAAACCTCTCAGAGGAACCAACCCCTGAATTTTTGATAAAACCAATTAGCCTCCGATAAGCCCTGTTCAAGCTCCTTTTCGGGTAGTGGAATCTTTGAGAGACACTTGTGATTTAAAGACTATACCTGGATACCTAGTGAACTTATCTTATCTAGAATGAAAACACAGCTAATTGGAAAATATACATTTTTATTTATTTGTTCCAAGGTTCAAATTAATTATTATTGTTTTTATTTAATTTCACAGGATTTTCTTGACTAATTATTTTTTTAAAAATTTCATACAACTTGCCATTTAACTAAACATTATTATCTCCTTCTGTTTTTAAATTTTCTTATTATCATTAATTTTACATATAATTTAAATTATCAAAGTTACCATAATTAATTTTGTATATAATTTTGATTAGTAGAGTTAAATTTAACATATTTTAAAATCTGATTCTTTTTCAAACACTTAATATTACTATGTAATGCCTTTAGGCTAGGCCTTGAACAATTAACTTCTTTGGAAGTTATCAATTAGAAATTCACTTAGAAAAAGCCATATAAGATATACATCTTTATACTTAATCCATACATTCCCACAGCGATGGGAATGGAAAGTCAATTTTGAATCTTTATTACTTAAATTTGGGTAACCTAAGAGAGTTGACTAATCAGTCCCTTAGGTTATTCCCATCTTATTTAATTTTGAAATTAAGTTAATATAATTTGAAGTAAAATGTTATTTAAAAAAGAATAATTAAATTGTAGATTATATAACCTTGTACTGTAGAAATCTTTTTATCTTCATTAATGTTGTCATCTGTCGGTCCTGTTACAGCTTCAAGGGTCTTGGTAGGTAGGCGTCTCTCCATAATTTCGGTCAATCTTCTTATTTTCTTTAATTTTGCATTTTGGTGGTCGAAATTTTGTTCTGGGTATATATGAGCCCTTGCTCATATATATCTTCCTTCCCCTGATCACATCGTAGCACTTTTTACTCTGTTTTTAGCACATTTTTTCTTGTCCTGATCGCATGGTACAAAAACACGTCTGCTCGCTTTGAGAGCCTAATGCATTCTGATCTTGGATAGCGTGCTTTTTTGAGGCCTCCTTCTCCAATTTCAAACTTCCCACTTCCCAGTATCCATTTTTCAACTTTTGACCAATCAGAAAGCCGTTGCCATGGCAATTGACTTTGTTTGTTCGGAAATTCTGAACTAAGATTAGTTTCCCTTTTTATAAAAGGCGTTTCTGTATTCTGATGTGTCCTTTGCATTTTTACCTTTTATTTAATAACATATTTGACTTTATTTCTTCTCATTTAATTTAATTAACTTTTTAACATTCTTAATCCAAAGTTCGACTGTAGCGCTTTCGTTTCGTAGTGACAAGATTTATAATCAATGCCCTAAGCGGATTTTTCCGAAATCAAATATGACTTCTTCTATTATAACCTAATTTCTTAGGCTATTACACTTTAACATTTAATCTTTACTTTTACATAAATACTATTTTCCCTAGCTAGGCCTAATTTACTTTCCTCACATCTTAATTTACATTCTTTATTCCTGATTATTTTTAAGTACAATTATTTTAATAGCCGGCATCTAGGCCTAGTTTGTTATACTACACAATTACCGTCTTTTTTTTGTTTACATAATTTAGGCTATCCACTTTGAAGTGATAATTTTTCTTATTGCTTATAATTTATGTTTTTTAAGTCTAAAGTTATTTCTAATTTTCTTCATTTTACTATTATTTACCCTAGTTTTAATATTATTATTATTATAATGTTTTAAAATTTTTATATATAAATTTAGTCAATTATTTAACCCGGTTAGGTTTGATTCTGGTATTCTGTACAATTACCCAGATTCTTTGCATCGGACATTCTGGCCGCTGCAAAATTCCCCCTTTTTAAATATATGAAAATTTTGGTTCTTCTCTCCCTTGAAACAGATAAACATAATTAATAACATATTTGTGAAAAGTAACATTAACACTTATACTAGTTTATATTAAAATTTTCATATTCCTTTCATTAATCTACTATTCCTATTCATCTTCATAACTTAATTAATTTTACTAAAGTTCACAATTTACTCTCCTGTCCCTTTCACTCATATATATCATTGTCACATTAGTCACTTCACATGCTATTTACTCATTTATTACTCCTGTCCTTAGTCACATTCTTTTTTATTTAATCTTATTTCAAGTTTATATTAACTCTACAATATTGTATATTGTAATCCTTATTTTACACATTCATTGTTGTTTAACACAACCTTTACTTTAATAAATTCAATGAATCCCGTTCATTTAACATATGGCTTTTTCTTTCACATTTAATACTGATTTTATATTATTTGTCCTATGTATTTGGATTATGTTACTGCTTTAATCTACTACTTAGATTTATTTTACATTTTTATTTTTATTACTTAACCGTTACTCCCTATGTCACTGATGGATCATTTTTTTATTTACCTTGCCTTATTATCCTTTATTCTTTAAATATCTTCTTATTATCCGTCCAGCTTTATCTTTCTTTTTCTTCTTACTCCTTTTCCAATTTCTTAACTTTCCCTTATTCTCCTTAAATCTACCTTTTATTTTTCTGTTTTTGACTTGTAATGAAATGAAGGTTCTTCTCGTATTTGGATTGGCTCTCATTTTAATTGACTTTCGAACTCTTGAACTAGTAAATGGGTTTTTCTTTTTTCTTTCTTTAATTTCAATTTCTTTCCTTTGGGTTATCTCTCCAGAATCTAAAGTCTTAGTCATGGGCTTCCGAGCTACTTGTTGGTTATTCATTTTAACCTCGTTGTTCCCCCCGTTTAATTGTTTCGACGGGACGTTTATACTTTTATTTATATTTATTTTCTTATTTATTATTTTTCCACTCACATTATTTCCCCTTTTTGGCACTATTTCGGCCTTACCTTGTTTATATTTTGGTTTGCTCTTAATCTCAGCTGCAGCTCTTCTTTCCATGTCCTTTGTTTCTTTATCTCCTGTTTTGACTCCCTCAGGTCTTAAATTTATTTCCTTATTTATTATATTTTCATTTTTGTTTTTTAATTTTTTGTTTAATTTTTCCTCTGTTTCATTTTTTATTTTTCTTTGATATTCGTTCGTTATATTTAAGATTTCCCCTTTACTTGTTTCTTGTCCATTTCCTCCTTCATTCATTCGGCAGTGCCCCTGCTTCTCGCACTGTCGCATTAACCCCTCCTTTTTGCTTTGATGCCCTATTGTTGATGCATCTTCTTTTTCCTGGGTTATCTTGCATATTTTTCGGACTTCTTCATTTTCCTCTATCTTTTGTATTTTACTTTTAAAGTCCTGGTACACCATTTCCCCTTCTATTTCGAATGTCACAAAGCGTCTATCCATGTTTATCCGTGCCTTTAGGTCATACAGTGTGTTGCACCCCATAATCATCTCCGACCGAAGTTTGGAGACCACTATGAAGATGCAGTCCACTTTTATGCCTTTAATTGTTAAGGGAATTAAGCATTGCCGGGTAACCTTTATTTGTGCAGTCTTAATGGCTGTTACAACTCCCACATTGTTGATGGGTAGTTCCAGGAACTTAAGCCCATGCAACTTGAGGTTGTTGTAAGCCTTTTCTTGAATGACTGACACGTCTGCACCCGTGTCAATCTCTACCTCTATAGAGTGCCCTTCTACCTCACAGTCAATTACAGGGCATGTTTCTTTCTTCTGGTTACCTTCGCCAATCTCCTTGTCCTCTTCTAACAATTCAGCACTAATATCAAGAGATAGTCCACCAACTCTACGCTCTTGATTTTGGTGTACTTCATTGTTATTTTCCTGTTGTATTGTTTTTTTATTTTTGTTCTTTAGGTCTTCCGCCTTTCCTTTATTTACTGTTCCCTGTTTCTCCGGGTAATATTTCCTATATTTTGTTTGTTGTTGGATCTCTAATGGTTGTCTCCTCTTTTCCTTCCTACCATTAGGGATCCTCTCATTTAGTTTTTTGATTGACCACTTGGCCCTGGATTTTGTGGTCTCTTTTCTTTTGTCTGTGGGCCTTCTTCCGTTTGGTTTTGTGGCCTGTACTCTGGCCTTTGTTGTTGCCACTGATTTTGCGGCCTATTTCTTGGTCCCTCTCTTTGGTAGGGCCCCTGTCTCCAGTTTCCTCTCCCTTCTACCGGGTAAGGCTCTTGCCTCCAATTTCCCTTGTATCCGGGGTTTCTCGTTTGGTGTGTAAACCCTCTCCTTTCAGGTTCCCGTTCCTCAGTCCTAGGCTGAGTCCGGTTCCTGGTAGCCTCCTGCTCCATGTTCCTTCGGATGTATTTTACCGCCTCCTCTATGTCGGTAGCCGCCATCCCGGAACATCCTATATACATTCTGTTCCCATAATGCTTCATAATCTTCATAATTAACTCCGCCTGATTGTATGGCGGGGTTAGGTGTCTCGCCGTGTTCACCATTTTTAAGAAATAATTTACCATGTTGTTTGTGCCTCGATGGTATTCATATTTTCCATTTTCGATTCTTCCTCGAATTCTCTCTTGTGCATGAGATCCCCAAAAGTGGCTAAAGAATCTCTCCTTAACTTCATCATAATTTTCCTCCTCCATATTCATGGCCAACCACCATTCTTGTGCTGGTCCTTTAAGATGTCTCTCCATTATTTTCCTTTTTTGTCCTTCCTCCATGTCAGGATCAATTTCGGACATTATACCTTCTAGGTGTTTAATGAAATCAATAGGGTCTTCATCTTCCCTACCGTAGAATTCCTTCTTGCTTTTGTCTCCATTATCACCCATCTCAAACATCCTTGATTTAAACAAGGTAGCTATATTTATCCCTTCTCCCATATTCTTTATCTTATTCTCAACTACTTGTACCCTTCTTTCTACTTTTTTGACTTCTCCCTTAACTGTTTCTACAGTCTGTTTATTTTCACTGACTGTTACCTCTAAGTTATACATCTTTTCTATAGTTTCTTGGATTTTATTTCCCATTTCCTCATTCTTTCTTGTAATTCCTTCATTTATTTCCTCTAACCTCTTATTCATGATTTCCCAAAGATTCTTAATTTCTTGTTTATCCTCCTCTCTTTCTTTCTTTCTTTCTACTTTTTCCTCCTCTCTTTCTTTCTTTCTTTGTTCCTCTATCATTTTTACTAATTCTTCTTGTTCCTTTATTCTCCCTTGTTTCTGTTCTTCCATCTCTTTTAATCTTTCCTGTTTTTGTTCCTCCATCTCTTTTAATCTCTCCTGTTTTTGTTCCTCCATCATTTTTTTAAAAAACTCCATCATTTCAGATGGTTCTGTGTCTTTTCTCTGTCTTGTCGCCATCTTAAAGTCTCATATTTAACTATCCTTTTATTCCCTTACTAACTTCTCCTACTTCTATATTTTTACTATATACTGAGTATTTAATTAAATATTCATTTAGAATTGTGCTCGATGTGATCCGGTTCAGTGTTCCCTTGACCTTGTCTATCTAACGCCTATGTATTCTATTTACTTTCATTAATAACTAACATTATTATTTATATTATGCCCTACCGACGCCTACTGAATTTTATTTTACTTAATTATTTCCTTTTAATTATTATTATTTATTCTAAGTTCTTTTTAATTTCATTTTTATTATAATTAACTCTTATTTAATTTAAAGAACTTCTTTGGTTTTCATTTTATGATTTCTATTATTATTTACAATTTTAATTGAATTCTATTTAATTAATTTTGTTTCACTAGGCTCCTTAGTCGATTTAAATCTGTCTCTATTTGATGTTGACCCGATGTTACAATGTAAGCATCGAGCCTCAAACGTTGGGCGCCATACTTTTCTTACCGACTTACTTTTTATAACCTTTGCCGTTGTTTATTTCTCTTCCTCAATTGCTAAGTCAGTAAGAAAGTAATGGTTTATCCATTGACTACGAACCTAATTTCATAGACCTGTGCCTCAAGGAATAAACCTCTCAGAGGAACCAACCCCTGAATTTTTGATAAAACCAATTAGCCTCCGATAAGCCCTGTTCAAGCTCCTTTTCGGGTAGTGGAATCTTTGAGAGACACTTGTGATTTAAAGACTATACCTGGATACCTAGTGAACTTATCTTATCTAGAATGAAAACACAGCTAATTGGAAAATATACATTTTTATTTATTTGTTCCAAGGTTCAAATTAATTATTATTGTTTTTATTTAATTTCACAGGATTTTCTTGACTAATTATTTTTTTTAAAATTTCATACAACTTGCCATTTAACTAAACATTATTATCTCCTTCTGTTTTTAAATTTTCTTATTATCATTAATTTTACATATAATTTAAATTATCAAAGTTACCATAATTAATTTTGTATATAATTTTGATTAGTAGAGTTAAATTTAACATATTTTAAAATCTGATTCTTTTTCAAACACTTAATATTACTATGTAATGCCTTTAGGCTAGGCCTTGAACAATTAACTTCTTTGGAAGTTATCAATTAGAAATTCACTTAGAAAAAGCCATATAAGATATACATCTTTATACTTAATCCATACATTCCCACAGCGATGGGAATGGAAAGTCAATTTTGAATCTTTATTACTTAAATTTGGGTAACCTAAGAGAGTTGACTAATCAGTCCCTTAGGTTATTCCCATCTTATTTAATTTTGAAATTAAGTTAATATAATTTGAAGTAAAATGTTATTTAAAAAAGAATAATTAAATTGTAGATTATATAACCTTGTACTGTAGAAATCTTTTTATCTTCATTAATGTTGTCATCTGTCGGTCCTGTTACAGCTTCAAGGGTCTTGGTAGGTAGGCGTCTCTCCATAATTTCGGTCAATCTTCTTATTTTCTTTAATTTTGCATTTTGGTGGTCGAAATTTTGTTCTGGGTATATATGAGCCCTTGCTCATATATATCTTCCTTCCCCTGATCACATCGTAGAACTTTTTACTCTGTTTTTAGCACATTTTTTCTTGTCCTGATCGCATGGTACAAAAACACGTCTGCTCGCTTTGAGAGCCTAATGCATTCTGATCTTGGATAGCGTGCTTTTTTGAGGCCTCCTTCTCCAATTTCAAACTTCCCACTTCCCAGTATCCATTTTTCAACTTTTGACCAATCAGAAAGCCGTTGCCATGGCAATTGACTTTGTTTGTTCGGAAATTCTGAACTAAGATTAGTTTCCCTTTTTATAAAAGGCGTTTCTGTATTCTGATGTGTCCTTTGCATTTTTACCTTTTATTTAATAACATATTTGACTTTATTTCTTCTCATTTAATTTAATTAACTTTTTAACATTCTTAATCCAAAGTTCGACTGTAGCGCTTTCGTTTCGTAGTGACAAGATTTATAATCAATGCCCTAAGCGGATTTTTCCGAAATCAAATATGACTTCTTCTATTATAACCTAATTTCTTAGGCTATTACACTTTAACATTTAATCTTTACTTTTACATAAATACTATTTTCCCTAGCTAGGCCTAATTTACTTTCCTCACATCTTAATTTACATTCTTTATTCCAGATTATTTTTAAGTACAATTATTTTAATAGCCGGCATCTAGGCCTAGTTTGTTATACTACACAATTACCGTCTTTTTTTTTGTTTACATAATTTAGGCTATCCACTTTGAAGTGATAATTTTTCTTATTGCTTATAATTTATGTTTTTTAAGTCTAAAGTTATTTCTAATTTTCTTCATTTTACTATTATTTACCCTAGTTTTAATATTATTATTATTATAATGTTTTAAAATTTTTATATATAAATTTAGTCAATTATTTAACCCGGTTAGGTTTGATTCTGGTATTCTGTACAATTACCCAGATTCTTTGCATCGGACATTCTGGCCGCTGCAATTGGGAGGCCATCTTTCTGTGTGTAGTATTTGTGTTGGTATGTGAAGTAGTTTTGTGATGTGATGAGTTTGGTGTGTGTGATTATTTCATGTGTCAGTTTATGTGGTATGTTGTTTGCTGTGAGCATATTTTGTAGTATGTGGAATGTTTGTTCTATTGGCACATTAGTGTAAAGGTTTTTTTATGTCGAATGAGGCTATGGTGGAGTTGTGTGGTATGTGGATGTCTTGTATTTTGTGTAAGAGGTCTATGTTATTGTGTATGGATGTGTGATTGTGAAAGTTTATGTTGCCTCTGATAAGTTTGTCTATGTATTTGGCTAATTTATGTGATGGTGTATGTGTGTGATTGATTAGTGCATGGATGGGCGTGTTTTCCTTGTGGATTTTAGGTGATGCATTTAATATGGGGGGTTTGGGGTTTTATTTATTTGTAATATTTCTTTTGTTCGCTTTTCATGATTTCGGTGCATTTGTTTAGAAGATTTTTAATTTCTGTTTGGAATTTAGGTGTGGGGTCTGATTGAAGTTTCGGTTATTTTGTTTTCAGTAATGAAGCTGTTGACTTTTTTGTCGATGTCTTGTTGGTCCATAATTACGATGGAGTTACCTTTGTCTGCTTTTAAGAAGTTTAGGTTATGTTTTTTATATATGTTTAATGTTCTCAGAAACTAGCAAAATCAATATCCCCAATTTAGTATGGAAGTTATTCAATTCAATGAAATGGATTTGTGATTATCTAATAGATTCAGCTATGGTACAGACTGAACTTTTGTACACCTGGGTAACTCGAGGCATTAAACTCCTTTTATATTTAATTCTACCATCTTTATTTTAAGTTTGGTCTCCATGGTGTCGTTCAGCGATCGGTTTTTAGACAGCCATGGGAGAAGGAAATGAATTCGTGTATTTTTTGTTACATGTTTTATGTTACAATTACCAATTTCTTAAGAATAAGTAGTTTTTAATATTATGAATGAAACCTATGGAATTTTGATAATCAAAATATCTACTTCATGAACATTGCTTAAACAGATTATTTACAAAGTAGCCTCATGTATTAACCATTTTGTTATTTCTTGTATCGAATCCATACTCTGGACTTGCATTAAAATTTTTAGACTCTATTTGTAATACCATGTGTGATATTTGTTTGAAATTGGTAACCAAGGTACCAACCCAAAATCAATTACGATTGAAATAACTTTACAATGAAATAAAAATTACGATTAAAATAAAACGTTAGTTTCCTTTATTAACTTGTAAATAAATAAATTTTATAATGCGTAGTAACAGATTCTCATGGGTTTAGTCATGTGAGCTTTATTGAAACTGACAAATAACTTGAATTACTAGAACAATATGAAATTTACAAACACACAAAAACACAAAGTACAAACATATTAATCAAACAAATTCAATACAAATCACACTTACTTTTGAACTTGCCTTTAAAACTGTGACCACTTAACCTAACAACTCCAAGCAGAAGATACTGATGAAGATCGCCACATAGCAATTGAAAAAGTTCTGTCTCAGTAAGTTTTTACAAATTTACAAAATTTAAAGTTCGGATAGTCTTAAACTAATGTTAAAGAGATTAAGTAAATTAAAGATGATTGCAACAAGAAACTTTTTAACTTTAAAATTGACAGTTATGCTTATCAAACAATACCTTTAATAATCCCTTATAAAATTCTTATCTCAATAGTTCACATGTTGGTGTGTCAAAATAAAAATATGTAAAGAAACTTCAATATGGTATCGAATAGGCATGTATAAGAAATCTTGGAGGCTTGTGGATTATGATTTGAGATTTTACCACATATTAAAAACTACGGTGTTACTGTTCACAAGTCGTCACTTTGGCTACAAGTTTCAGTAGTATGAAACTAATGGTAGTATGGGGCTAATGATATTCAGCAAGTTTTTAAACAGTACTTGCTTGGAATCATCCCCAATAGCCAGCCTATTTATAAAATTGATTTAGGAATCTAGATATAAAATGTAACATTCTTACTCTAAGTCCTATTTTCATTATCTATATTATTCTACTAAATGTGGTCTCATACTTAATTTTCCAGGGTGTCTAGTGACAGGGAAAACTGGGAAAACCTGGAAAAGTCAGGGAATTTTAAGATTCTGGAAAATTCAGGGAAAAGTCAGGGAAAATTTTAAAAAATCGGGAAAATATTTATTTTGATTAGAAACAAAACTAGTGGCCATTGCTCTCGAATATTTGGTATTGTAAGCCAGCGGTTTAGGGGCAGGGCAGTCAGGAAAAAACACTTCTTTATTTAGATGCCCATTATTTATTTGATAAGCCCAATGCTATGACTTCAGGACTTATGTCAATAAATATTAAACGTGTCGAATTGGTACAGCTGGGAGGTTTTAGCCTGGACCGTGGCCTTGGGGTGTGCAGTGGTTCTGTTATCATATGGCAAGGGGGGGATAACAGATAACTCAGTCTGTTTCTGACCACACAGAACGCTGTGTAAACATTCGTAGCCAGCTATTTGTCTAGACTCGTGATAGTATGTGTTTTATTTGACGGTGATTATTTGTACACTGTTTATTTCAACATGGAAGGTTCCAGTTTTCATTGCCGTAGCGGGCAAGCGCGTCATGCAGATGTCGTCATTACCTCCCCTCCTTCCTTAGGATAAATATAAACTAAAAGATGAAGTGACTGAAGCAGAGATTATATGGTGCGTGAATTTAGTAATGCAACACTTCTTTACGCAATGCAGAAGGTAGTGTGTGCCTCTTTCTAAGGATGTTCCCTGATAGCACCATTGCACAGAACATGAGATTGAGGAAAGATAAAATTTCCTATAGTGTTGTATTCGGTTTATCAAATTATATTAAATACCTGTTACTGACATCATTAAATTCAAATTCTAACTATGTAATTGGCTTTGATGAAAGTTTAAACAAAATATCACAAAGAGCCCAAATGGATTTGAGTGTTAGGTATTGGGATGCAGAGACGGATGAAGTGAAAGCTCGATATTTTGGTTCTGTGTTCCTTACAGATACAAAAGCAAAACAGTTACTCAATTCGTTCTTCAAAGTCTGGATTTATCCAAGATCCTTCAGATATCAATGGATGGGCCCAATGTAAACTGGGCTTTCTATAGACATCTAAAAGAGGAAAAGTCAGGGAAAACTCAGGGAATTTCTTCAAGCCGTTTTACTAGACACCCTGGAAAAGTCAGGGAAAACTCAGGGAATTTCTTCAAGCTATTTTACTAGACACCCTGTTTTCATTGTTAAAGCATATTCATTTTTCTCAAAGCCAGAGTATTTGTAGTTTGTCAGAAACACTAGTACATAATTTGTGTTTTTCTGATGTTTGAATAGAACATTGAAAATTGTCGAGGTTTTTGTCGGCCCCACATATCCTGAGAAGTTTCTTATCAACCATTTTCTTCCTTACTTTTCCCAAACAGAAGATATGGAAAATTTAACATATATCTGGGAAAGATATAGATATATATTAGAAAATATCAGTTTTAATTACTTCCAATTCCAATATCGGAAGTCTTAAGAAAGTCTTATTATAAGTATTTGGCCTATTTTCCAGATGAAGTTGAAGAAATTTAAGATTATTAATTATAAAAGACATAAAATTATTTACTACGTTGATTCTATTATCACTTTTCAATACTACATAAACTGTCTAACGGGGAGAAAAACATATTAGAATTTGAGTTTTATAGAAGACTGTGTCATCAATAAATTAGTGGGATAATTTCATCCCAAACATTTGCAAGTGATACAAATTAATACCAACAATTATTTTTCTACAGGATTGCTGCAAAGGTGATGCAGAAGAAAATATAACAGTCTTTAATGTTATTTCTGCATTTGAAATTCCTCATTTTGTATATAACTTGGATCGTAAGAAATTTTTACCTTCAACTCGTACGCCACTTTTACTAGATTCTCCTCTTGCAAAATGTGATCTTTTTCGGGAAAGGTAAGATTGTTAAAATTAAAATTCATTATAATTTTCTAGATTTACTTGTATAATTTTATTTTCTATAATTTAATTACTTATAAGAACCTCCAAATTAGTTAAGTAATAAGTTGTAATCAGAATTTTTTAAAATTGTTTCTGAAAGTGTTAGACAGCGCTAGAGAAAATGCCACGATAAACCAAATGAAAGGGTCTGTTTCAAGGAGGATGGTGATTATGATACTTAGCTTGAGAAACGTACTTTGGTCCGTCTATCTTTCCTTAGCTATGGTAGATGAAAGATCGGCATGGTCAGCAATTGTTAATTTTTTGTGTTAAAAGTTTGATTAAACTTTAAATAAACTAATTTTCAAAATTTAATAACAAAAGTGAAAATGTTTTGGTAAATTTTAATTAGTAGCTTTGTTTTGTTTCTTTCATATTTATTAAAATTTAACTCTGTTAAAAGAGTAATCCGTCTGATGTTTCAATTGGGTAAATAAAGCTTGTAAGTAGGGATGGGCCGATTCCGATTCTCGATTCCAGGAATCGTCGATTCTAGGTGGTATCGAGGAATCGTCGATACTCGATTCTTCATCATAAAAGTGTCGATTCCGATTCCTATTTTGTTAACTATTAAAATATGCGTGTGGAGTAATTTATTACCAAACAAATTTTATTACCAAAATTTATTATATTTGTGTGGAAAAATAATTAATTACCAACTATGCCTTATTTATGTATTAGTTGATTTGAATGAATTAAATGATTAAAGTAAACGAAAATATTATTATTTATGAAGCAACAGCAATCAAGATCGTAACCATTTCTGGTCGTTTGACATCGCTCGTCTCTCTCTCTCTCACACTAAATGTCAGAACAAAACACAAAAAAGTACAGTAAAAACTCGATTAACCGTCACCGTCGAAACCGTGGCCATGACAGTTGAGCGAATAGACGGATAACAGATACACTGTATTATTCCTCCGAAACTTAACCTTAATAAATTATATTATAGACAGATATCACTCTCATTGTTGAAGGTTTTGTGTAGCCTATTACATTAAAACAGAACTTTTAAAAGGTTTTGCCATATGACCAAGATGTTAACTAAATTAAAGATTAGAGAACTTAGCGTATAAGCTAATATAACTTGAAAGAATCGAGAATCGACTAAAGAATCGAGAATCGAAAGGAAAATTTTAGAATCGGAATCGGAATCGGAATCGAAAATTTTAGGAATCGGCCCATCCCTACTTGTAAGTCAAAGTGATTGCCACTTTATTTTCTTGATATGTTTTGATAAATCAAAATCAGTAAATATACAAAAAAGAGTATGCATTTGACTTAACATCTCACCATTTGTAAAAGATGTGAACCTTTGTATTTTACCTAATCTTACTAGAATTGTAATAACTAATAAGTAAAGCTTAGAAGTGTAAAATTAAAAAAAAAATTTAACTAAAGCTTTTTTTGAAAATTTAAACAATAACTTTAATGTAACCTATCTTTTTTCAGAACAATTTGAATAAACATTGAGTCTGTCTAAGTCAAATTATTAGATACAAAGGTAAACAATTGACCCGGTCTTTTTAAAAGTATAAGTAATAATTAATATGTGAACAGGATTTATTGTTTTAAAATTATTAGAGCATACATTTACAGTTAACCAGGGGATCAAAGTTTGTCAAGTTTATAGGAACTACAGGGGTGGTACACAAAGTAACCATCATTTGGGCGTGGCGCGATAAGTAGTGGGGGTAGCACCGCCATTCTCACATCGGTGTGCTCAGCCGATCAGTACGCTTCTAGCTGTGCAAGGGAGAGCATCGTGCGATCACACGTTCTTTTGTTATAACGTAAAAACATGAGCGCCGCGATAGAAAATCCCGCCAAGTGTGAAGTGCGTGGTGTAATAAGATTTCTGTGGTCGAAAAGTTACATAGCAGCTGAAATTCATCGTGAATTGAGTGCGGTGTATGGCCCAAACATTATGAGCGAAGGTGTAGTCCGTCAATGGGTTCGTTTTTTTAAAAATGGAAGAACGAACGTTCACGATGAAGACCGGAGTGGTAGGCCATCTCTCGTCAGTGATGACTTGGTGAACAAAGTCGATGAGAAAATTTGCGAGAACCGTCGCTTTACAATCTCGGAACTTTCAGATCATTTTCCTGAAATTTCTCGAAGTCTTGTGCATGAGATAGTGACAGAAAAATTAAGCTATCACAAGTTTTGTGCTCGTTGGATTCCAAAAGTGCTCACCGAAAGTGCTCACAAAATGAAAAAAATTATTTCTGCCATAGACTTTCTTACTCTGTATGACGTTGAAGGAGAAACATTTTTGAACAGGATCGTTACAGGAGATGAGACTTGGGTAGCCTATGTGAATGCCGAAACAAAACAACTGTCAATGCAATGGGGTCATACCGCTTCGCCAAGCAAGCCAAAGAAAGCTCGCCAATCTTTTTCAGCGAGAAAATTGATAGCTACAGTTTTTTGGGATGCTAAGGGAATCTTGCTCGTTGAATTTATGGAGCGTGGTACGACCATTACAGCTGCAGCTTATTGTGAAACCTTAAAACGGCTACGACGAGCGATTCAAAACAACTGTCGTGGTCTTCTGACATCTGGCGTTGTGTTTGTCCATGATAATGCCCGCCCTCACACAGCTCAAAGAACAACTGAACTTTTGGAAAATTTCAAATGGGACGTTTTTGACCACCCCTCCCTACAGCCGGCTTGCATCTCAGAGGTTTGCGAGTGATAAAGAGCTTCAAAACGCTGTGACAGGTTGGCTACATTCTCAGGCGGCAGATTTTTATAAAGACGGAATTTCAAAAACTGTTAAAAGATGTAATGAGTGCTTGAATTTTTATGGTGAATATGTAGAAAAGTAGAGAAAAGCTGTAGTTTTAACATATATGTAATAACATTTTTGTATCTCAACTGGTTTATTTTTTATTTCAAAACGGAGGTTACTTTGTGGACGACCCTCATATTATATAACTTGATTTTAGACATTCAAGTGTTTGAATAGATTTGTATAGAATTTTCAATGTGTAATTAATCTAGATTTTTACATTATAAAATATTTTGTCTTAGAATTAAGAAAGTTAAATACTCTTTCATTTTATTTCCAAATACATTCCCTTACGGAATGTCTCTCTTATATAAAGAGATTGAAGGTTTAAAGGAATTTGTGTTTGAAAATTCATCTCTTTCTCAAAAGGAGCCTAAGAAGTCTAAGAAACTATGCATAGTGGATTTATCCCTTGTTGGTAGGAGATTATTCTCCATTTATATTGAACAGGCTTGTATTATAAACCGTGTATGTGTCGATTTAAGGTTATGCAAGTAGCCAGTCAAATGAGGGCAAGATTGTTTTCAAAATAACTCAGGTACAGCTGTTCATCCGTAAGCTGGCGAGGGATCTCAATAGAAAACAGAAAGCTAACCCTATTCAAAAACATTGGTTTTATGTAGTGAGATTTACAGGCCATTGTTAAGAAATTGCAGGCGTTGTGGTCATTTAGAAAACTGATATTAGTGAATTTGTTCAAAACTTTATGTAAATTATTGGTTAATATGACAAATCGAATATAATATTTATAGCAGCGTTTTGGCCTTACAAATCCTGTAGCCTTACATTTTGGCCTTATTTTAATATAAATACTATACCTAATATTGTCTTTGGTATGGTCTTTTGCTTCCCCTACCTTCCCCCGCCTGTGCTCGTCCTTCAAGGTTGAGCACCAGCTAACTTGTGACCAGCTATAAATTGAATGAACATGTACAAAAAATAAATTTTTTCTCAGCGAGACGCTGTTGTAAAAATAAATCAGAATGATTGGAATACTAGCGCTAACATATTTTGTAAAAAGGTGAGTAAGAACATAGAGTTGAAGACATAAATAGTTTTACAAAAATGTCAGCAAGTAAGTTCAAAAGTTTATAATTTATCAGTGGAGTTTTTTCTACAATGAAGTTTTTTTGAATTTCTGTTTTTTAGATACACAATTTTGAGGCAGAGAACACTGCGACATCAGCTCTTTAGTATAGGTCAACAGTTTCAACTTCAGCCAGTTGAGTATTTGCTTAGCAGTGGTACCCAAATTGACAGAGTTGTTATTTTAGGAATGCTTACTCAACTTAAGGAAGGTCGTTACTATTTGGAGGACCCAAGTGGTGTTGTTCCACTTGATCTGTCAGAAGCAATATCCTTTAAAAATAAATGAAAATTTGTAATTAAGCATAAATAAGCAAAAGAGAATATCAACTGCTCTGCTTGATATTATTTTTCAGATGATAGTATTTCAGTTAGGTCCTTGATTTATAGTTCTACATATTTAAATTATTTAATGTATTATGAAAGACTATATTAATTTTTTGTTTATTGTAATAACACATTTTGAATAATCTAAAATATATTCCAATAATCCATTGAAGACATGATTAAACTGGAACAATATCACAAATAGTTTAAGAAAAGTTATAGTAAATTTGTGAAAATTTTGAACTTAAATGTTAACATTATATTTACAAAGAGGTAAAAATAATATTTTCATTTTCCCAAATGAATATTGATAAATGAAATGATTTAGCAATGGCTAAATATAAATTTTACCCTTACTTCTAGCCAGACATGGCTGGAATATTGAGAAAAATATACACAAAGTTCAAACATTTACATTAATTAGATAAGAACCTTTTGAATAGTGCTGTTAGAAGTGGAAATTTGAGAAAGCTATTTGAAAAGTTTGTTTTTATAGAAAATTGACAAGCTTGATGACTGGCTAAAGAACACAACAGAGTATAGATAATGCCCCATTGAGGGTTATTGTTATTATGCATCATTGATGATTTGCTGCAGATAGTATAATGTCAAGAAATGTGCATCATCAATAGTCAACCATTGAATGTGTAGCCTGTTTGACCCTTGTTAATGTGTTACCATTTCTATGCTTCTGTTAAGCACAGAAAACACATTTCTCTTGAGTTTGCAACTGTTTTTGGCTCTCAAAACTGTCACCATAAAGAAAGATATTTATGTTCGTCCTCGGAACGACAGCATGAATAAAGTAAAATTTATATTAAAACCAACTTGACTGTCGTTTAGATTGAGCTCTTAACCTAGTCTTTATCGTTTATTTACAATGTAGGAAACTACTTATCAAAATTAATAATTAAATAATTAATATTTGGTAATTTAATTTAGCATTAACATTTATGATGTTTCTTTCCTTAACAAGTTGTATACAATTATCACACAGGTTTTTTTACTGAAAGCTGTTTTGTCCTGGTAGAGGGTAATTATAAAGACAAAATTTTATATGTTCAAGCTCTAGGCTTCCCTCCTCCAGAATCTGCCGAAATCAGCAGGTAAAATTAAACCTTAGTGTTACTTTCTTATATTTAAGATTGAGACCTCTAATAATTAATGTTAACATGTAAGCTTCCAAGGTCATTTTGATCTTTTTATCTTAAATTGCTAAGTTCTAGCAACAATAGCAATTAGATTTTTGTTAATATAAATCTTGTATTTTGTTGTATCGGACCGTTCTTACACTAACATTGGATTGGCCAAAGCTAAATTTCACTATATTGTCATGGATAATGAGAGATTTGTGTAACAGCTAAAAACTCTGTGAATACAACACTATCAGTGCTATACAAGGTGCGGTAGATAAGTAATGAGGCTCAATCTAGAAAAACAAATTTATTGATCCGATTTGTACAAAACGTTAATATTCTTCGAAGTAGTCGCCTTTGGCGTCGACACATCGTTGCCAGCACGTTTTCCAAGCTTCATAGGCTCCACTGTAGTCCGCTGGAGTTATCCCTGTTAGTGCCTTTGTGACAGCACGTTGGATGTCCGGAATATCGTCAAAACGATGACCCTTCAGGCATCTTTTTACCTTCGGGAATAGGAAGAAATCAGGAGGGCTCATGTCAGGGCTGTACAGTGGCTGTGGCAGCACTTCAACTCCAATTCGGGTCAAATAGGAGGTCACGAGGAATGCTGTGTGCGCCGGAGCGTTGTCGTGGTGGAGACGCCAGCGTTGAGCAATGTCCTGTCGCTTCCGTTTGACGGCTTTGTGCAATCGCTGAATGACTTCTTTGTACAATTCGGCATTAACAGTTTTTCCCTGAGGGAGAAACTCTTTGTGAGTTAACCCCAGCTTGTCGAAAAACACAATGAGCATTGTCTTGACGTGGAACTTTGACATTCTTAATTTCTTCGGCCGCGGGGATGCCGATGTGTGCCACTCCGAGCTCTGGGTTTTCGTCTCCGGATCGTACTGGAATGTCCACGATTCGTCGCCTGTTACTACGTTGTCTAAAAAGTCTGGATTATTTTTCAATTCATTCAACATCTCACGGCAAACGTTCACTCGTCATTGCTTCTGTTCGGCGGTGAGCACTCGGGGAACCAATTTTGCGCAAACTTTCCTCATCATCAAATCTTGTGTAACAATTTGGTGGACCGTAAATTTATTCACGGAGACCTCATCGGCGATCATTTTGAGACTTAAACGACGGTCGGAGTCCAGGACTTCTTTAACTTTGGCCACCGTTTCATCCACACGACTCGTTGAAGGGCGTCCAGATCGTTCCAGGTCTTGAATGGATTCCCTCCCGTTTTTAAATTCATTAAACCACCGGAACACTTGAGCTCTTGATAGGGCATCCTCTTTGTAGGCCTCCGTATTCATAGCAAAAGTTTCCAAAGCAGTTTTGCCCAAGCGAAAGCAAAATTTGATTGCACACCGGTGTTCTATCGAGCGATCCATCTTCAGCGTTTTCACAAGTGTCACGGGTACGCAAACAACGTATACGCGAAGGTCGACTCTCACTGCGCCAGAGCTACGACGCGACTGCGAACCAGTTCTATTGTTAGCTCAGATCCCCCACCATCATGTCTGCCGGTGGAGACTGCACTGCGAGCGACTGGGGCGTAGCGCGGCGGCCAGTCTCATTACTTTTCTACCGCACCATGTATGTTAGAGACAAATAACTTTATTTGAGTTAGAAAAAATAAAATGTCAGATAGTTGTACAAACAGCGGTGTAGGTAAAAGGTTAGTAAAGGGAAAAAAATCAATTAAGAAATTAAATATCGCTACTTGTGACAAATATTTAGGATAGCTATTCATGTGCATTTTGTGTCTATTGATTTGCCTGCATAAGAATTTGGAAATTCACGATTATAAAAAAAGCGAGTCTATTCCAAAAAGTTTTGAAGTTAAAAGAAATGAAAATTATGGTAAAGTTATGAGTGATAAGTTACAATAATTCTTATCGTAATGATGGTAAGTTATAAAGTTTATTTTGAGCTTGGATGACCTAATTTAATGGCTACAGATTTGGATTTATTCCATTATATAATATTAGTGGAGAAAAGTACTAAGTAATCCGATTTGAAAATAGATCTATTTATTGATTATACTATCAGTTGCAATATAAAAGAAATTCTTATATTTTTTAAGACTGAATAATGAAATTATTAAAAATACATCCATTAAAAAAATTCAGTTTTAATGATAAAAGTACACTAGAAATGGAAAAATATCTGCATTATTGGCCTTATTTAAATGATATTTAATTCACTTCTACAGGTATGCTTGATAATAAAATACAGTTCTAGGATATAAATAATTATGCATAAATCTTATTTTTAATTTCAGCGAAATTAGACAAATATTTCATTCACAACCATTGTTTAATAATAACGTATTTTTACCAAAATTTGGTAGCATGTGGGAAAAAATAATATTATAAAGGTAATAAATATTGACTCAACCAAAAATTTAATTTATCTTGTGTTTCAATGACAGTTATTACTCAAATTATAGTAAGTGTATGAAAACAAATTCTAAACTATAATTTCATTAATTTCAGTAGACAGAAAGAAGTTCTATGCTTGAGTTAATTAAAAACGTAGAAGTGAAGTTGTCTTCTAGTAGGTTTGAAAATATTACAAAGGAGGAGATCAGGCCTGAATGAGGATGACAATTTAGTTGTCGAAACTTTGCCAGATTCTTAATAAATATGTTTCTTTGACTAACTAATGTTTTTATTTAACAAAATCTTGTGAGTGTACACCTCATCATGCTAAACTATAATTGTTATAGCTTAGAATTTCACTAACAGATGATTACTACCTTGTCATTATAATGCTTAGGAGAAAATAAATTATATATTGTGAGTTGGTGTTTATTATTAGTTAATTAATGTATTTTTATTTTACAAGTGTAATTAACAATTTCATGTTAATAATTGTTGAAAATAATTAATGATAAATTACTGTATTAAAATATTTGCTTTTAGGATATATTTTGGATCAAACAACATTTTTGGTGGAAGTTCAGATATAAGTTTAAAGTCATCTGAAAAATTGAAACAGCTTGAAGCAAGTAACAGTGACGCGATGATAATATTTATATCAGATATTTGGCTGGACCAGCAGAAGGTAAATAAGAATTGTTTATTTCATTTTTATTTGTGTATATTCACTTGTTAAACACAAACTTTAAAATTATTATTATATTTAAAGTTGGTTGTAATAATTAAATAGTTTAACTGATTATATCACAGCGAATCATTTAAAGAACTCTTTATATTGTATTCAGTATACAGTAATACCTCGACTTACGCTACCCCGTCTTACACGATTCCCAAGTTACGAGGTTTTAAATCATGCTGTCCGAGTTACGCAGAAACTGGCCTGTTCTGGAAGAAAATGCTTAGGATAACTTTTATAACTCATGAAGAGAAAATATTTTTAGGTTTTAATTCAGCCAAAGAGAGATTGACAGTGATGGTTGGCGCAAATACAGCTGGTGACTGTAAATTGACACCTCTCATAGTTTATCGCTCAGAAAATCCAAGGGCATTAACAAATATTTCTAAAGCTAGCTTTTCCGTGATTTGGATGTCGACTCGGAAGGCTTGGGTGACAGTTTTTTTTTTTTGAGGACTGGTTTGGTCATTTCATACCTCAAGTTGAACGTTATTGTCGGTCTAAACAAATTCCTTTTAAAGTAATTCGTATTATATGACAATGCACCTGGCCATCCTTCAACTACTTTAACTAATTTCGACGCAGACGTGATATTTGTGCCACCAAACACAACTAGTTTGCTTCAACCGATGGATCAGGGAGTCATCAAAACAATTAAAGCTTATTACACAAGAATATTATTTGCGTATCTACATGAAGCTGTAAGACAGAAGAACGAGCTCTCTGATGAAGATTTTTGGAAACAGTTCAATGTTTTAGATGCTTTGAGAATCATTGGACAGTATTGGAATGAAATTTCACAAAAAAACTTTGAATGGTGTTTGGAAAAAGGTGTGTATATTTTTCGATACTGAAACTCAAGCGGAATCAGTGCCAGCGTCTAATGAAATTTCTGGTGTGATAAAAGAAGTTGTCGGTTTTGCCAGAAAACTAAATTTAGAAGTGGATAATGATGACGTTCAAGAACTGCTGGAATTAAACAACCAGGAGCTGATAATTAATTAACGAGTTCATAGAAATTCGTGAGCAAGAGCCTCCTTAAAAACGCAGATTCTTTAGATCCAGTTGACATAGAAGATGAAATGACGGTTAAAAACTTGACAAAAGACCTTAGTTTAATTGAGCAAATTTTGGAAAACATAGACTCCAACGATGAGTGTATTTCTGCTACAAAACAAAAAAATTAGCGAGTTACGAGGAAATTCTGGGTGAGAAGAAAAAATCTTCAATTCTTCTAGTTAACGAATTTATTAGATTTTAAGAAGTTGTATATGTCAAAATAACTTCTGTTAACTTACTTCTTTGCAAAATGTATGTATATAATATAATATTTTTTTTCTTATTACACTTTTGCTATTACTTGCGACCAGACATTTTGTTAACTAAAGGTTGTTAAATTGTTAACTTACACTTGGAGGTAACGTTTTCCTCTGACGACTTCTTTAGCCTCGTATTTTTGCCACTAGAAATGCTGCAATTGTGCTTCCTCGGTACCATTTTTTTGAAAGTTAGAAGTGATTTATCGAAGAGTATGTGTGATCTGTGCCGTGTTTGTTCATTTAGGATGTCATTTTTATGTGTGCTGCTATGTCTATATATTTCATACTGTTCTAGTGTGTTTAATTTATGGCCTTTGTTGCATGTGTGGAGGATGCTCATGTTATTTTCCATACTTTTGCATGAGTGTTTAGTGTCCATGAGGTGATTTGCGAAGGCGGATTTGATAGTAGTGTGCAATGCGCTTTTGTGTTCTTTATATCTTTTAGCTAAAGATCTGCCTGTTTGTCCAATATAGAACTTATTGCAGTTGTTGCATTTTAGTTTGTTTACTCCTGGGTTATTGTATGTGTTGGTATTGTTATTAATGCTGTGTCTGATAGCCATTTAGCTGTTATTTGTTGTTCTGTAAGCTACATTGTATCCTGCTTTTTTGAATTGCTGTGCTATTTTATTTGTGAGTTTGTTTATGTATGTGAGATTATTATGTATTTAAGATTTTAATACATACAGATTCTTCTTCAAAATTATTAGTTTATTTAGTCTTTGGTCTTAATTAAACATGATTCCTATGTGATTGTATGTAATTGTATGTAAAATTATACCCCGACTTATGCGAATTCGACTTACGCGGTTATTTCTTGGTCACACCTATCGCGTAAGTACAGGGTATCACTGTACTTATTGTGTCAGTGTGCGTTTGTTTTCTAATGAGCTAAATCATTTTGAAAAGTATCATTATAATTTTTATCTGTAATAACATGTACTACATGTTCTTAGTGGTAATTAGATTTCTTTTTAAAAATGAGGTATGTTTTGCTTTATGTACAAGTGTGAATGTGTTTGTCTGGGCATTGTAAAATAAATAGAAAGTTAATGTCTGAATTGTAAAGAGCTTTAGAGGAAACTTTTTATCGTCACATATTGTACGATAGTGGAGTAATAACTTTTATAAGATCTCAGTTTTATTAAATAAAGGTCTATTTCTGGTAAGCGACCCTACACACACAAGCCATAGTTTTTCTACTTCTTGAACCAGGAGTTTAAAAAATGAAAACAGCTGTTTTTGAAGATGTATTTCTTTGCCATCACAAATAATTAAAAAAAGCAGCTTTTGTTGTAGCGTCAAAAGAAAGCACTACTGTAAAGCATCTTTTTATATATATTAACAACTATAGGTAAATGATTATTTTGTCTTCAAAAGGTTTCTTTTTTCTAGGTTTTAGAAAAATTGCGAGTTCTGTTCTCAGGCTATGAAGAATTTACACCAACAGCAATAATATTAATGGGCAATTTCCTCTCGAAAAAATATGGAAGCCAGCATGCAAGTATGTTAAGGACAAAATTTAAAACACTTGGTGAAATGTTGGCTCAGTTTCCTGGACTAATTGCCAACACAAGATTTGTTATTATACCAGGCCCTGGTGATTGTATGGCTGCTAATATTTTGCCCAGGTAAGCTATTTTAGATATATTGACGGAATTGGTAAAATCACAGTAACTGTTTTTTTTTTATCTAATAAAGAATCAGAATGAAGTTAGTATCTCTATATTACCCAAGTGCAGGTAGTTAGTAATGAATTTGTTATTTTGTTATTTTATTTACATGTTGCATGGAAGAGATATGAAATTTTATACTGGATGTATCAAATCTCTGGGACTTCCTAGTCCATTTATGTAGTAGATAACCAACTCCAGAGATAAAAACATACCATTGGCTGGTGGAAGTGATTAACTTTGCTCTGTGGTAGTTCCCAAATATTCATTAGTTCACTAGAATGATGTTTTCACTAACATTAGCAGAAAATGAATTTTGTATTATGTAATGCCATGCTATATAATTTTGTAACAAAGTAAAATTTAAGTCCATACTAACAAAATTAAAACTTATTTGTTCAAAAAATATTTTCCCATATTTGAAATACTTCTATTTATTAGCTGAATGTGCAAGGGGTATCCAAAAAGTAACTTATGCTTTTACCCTGAACATCCATAGGTAAAAGTCTGATGTTCCTTGGTAAGCCTGACCCTCATATATATATATATATATATATATATATATATATATATATATATATATATATATATATATATACCAAACATACCAAAAAAAACATACACAACAATTAAATGAACCTACAGACAACATATGCAGACGACGTACTATTCAAAAACATTATGCCCATGGTTCAAGAAGAAATATGTATGACGTCAACAAATACCAACATCACAGACCGAACACCCACACCAGAAAAATAGAGAAAAATTAATCAGTGATTCGACATCGGTCAAGTGACCGAAAGGCGCCTCATCAAAACAAGGTAAAATTATTGCACTTAGTGGTGGATAAAAGTATTTACAATAGTAATATATCAACTTCATATATATATATAACAAGAGAAATACACTTACAAGAATAATTGATTGAATGATACAATTCAAAGCTTTTCGTTGGCAAACAATAGTAACATCTTCAAGAAAAATAAAGAAAATCTAGCTAACAAGTGTTAGCTAGATACATTTTTGTAATCATAATTTCTCTGCTTGTTTAGGTCGGATATAGCCAACATTTGTATGCTTGTTTTTTTTATTATTCTTGGAGATGTTGTTACTGTGTGCGAACGAAAACTGTGAGTTGTATAATTCAATAAATTATTCTTGTATTTGTATTTCTCTTGTTTTTTCATTGTTACACAAAAATACATATTTTGTTAAGTGGAGTGTTAATTATAGTTACACGGCAACTATTAACCTTCCATGTATCCCTCTGTGCATCTCACCTAGGATGCCTTGATACATGATTCAGGAATTGTAGAAATCTGATATATTTACCATTTTTACATATACAGTGAAACCTGTCTTAGACGGACCCTGTGTTAGGCGGAATCCCGTCTATCGCGGAAAACTTTAAAAGTCCCGACTGTCGCCTATTTAATTTACCTGGTAATAACCTCCATAAGCCAGAAATTGTCTAACGCGGAAGCGGAATAAGCAAAAGGATGAGTGATACGTATTTACTACGTCTTAGTTCTGCATAAGCTGGAAAATCTGATCATATACATGCTGTAAAATATAAAGTTACAATGACTTCCGTCATTGATAATATACAAGTTATAGATAAAATACAGTTTATAATATATTTTTCTACCATAATAAAATTCACAGATAGGTCTGCTTAATTGTAACCGGTCGTATTTATTTCTGAGAATTCTGTAACAACGTTAAGGATTGCTGATATACACAAGATAACGCAATGGTATACAAACACCCATAATTTACGATAGGCTATGTGTCAGCACTCGTTTCCTTCAAGATAACGCAACGAATGGTTTACAAACATTCACGGCCAGACATATTGATTGACATATTGAAAGGCGAGAGACCGCTTCATTCTAAAAGGCAAAAAACATGCGCAAATAGAAGAAAAAGAAGAAATTGAAGATGGACCAGTAGTAGAAAACAAAATAAAAACATTTGGCGAGGCTTTAATGAAAATTTGTGAGTTAGAAGATTTCGTGGTACGTATTAACACTCCAGAAATGCGTCGCCATTTGTTACAACTAAAAACAATAACTGAAACACAAGCAAGTAAAACTAACCTTTTAAAACAATAGTCAATGCTAGATTTTTTCAAGCCTAATTGATTTTCTTTTATTTTTACGTAAGCCTACTATGTACAGTATTTAGCCTAAATACAGTAAGAAGAAAATATAGTTTTAATAAATTGCATCATTAATTCATAAATTTTGTTGACAAGTGTATAAGTGTTTTAGTTTTATAGTTTTCTATTAAAAATGTTTTGTGGAGAAGGATAAAAGGATGCTGCATTAAAAGTTAAGATTTTTATTATGTAATGTAGGTATTAACATTTTCTGTAGTCTGCATAGCCAACACCACCTAGAAAACAAGGTTTGCGAGTTGTGACGTCACAGGGCACAGGCTACGGGCTGTCATTAGGCAATCAAGATAACCGATATTACTGTTAAATGACGTTTATTTAGACGTTAAAATGTGATAGTTTTCTTGTGATTTAAATACATTTGCTTTATATGTTGAAGTGTTATCTCTGTAGGAAATAAACAGTCAGTACTTAATCGGAAATAAATAATTAAATTAAATACTGTATTAGAACACATGTAGACATGATGACAATTAATTGTCCGTTATCTATGTGGTGTTGGTACAGCGCCATACAGCTGATCAGTAGAAATAATAGTCTTAGAGCTAAGAATCCCCACGGCCTACCCTCACCCCAACGTTAAAAATAGACTCGGCAAACGTTTCGTGATGGTATTACCATCATACAGTACACTACTACTGTATAAGCCGGAAACCTGTCTTAGACGGAAAAAATGCCGTTCCCAATGGATTCCGGCTTAAACAGGTTTCACTGTATTATTAATGAAAAAATTCACAATTTTTAAAAAAATTTTCAAGTAACTGTTCCGATAAGTTTTTAATGCTGGTAAATAATATTAATATTATTTTATTGACTAAAATAATATTACAATGTTTACAAAAAGTTGTTATAGTGCCGGCGTTATAACTGCAATCACGCACGAATGTGACAGTCTATGTTTGAGCGGCGACAAATATTTTACCGCCCAATGTGTAAATGTGATAAGAGCAGCTGTGGATATTTTACTTCCCGATGTGTATCGCGACATTATGTTACAGCAGCGATGTATATTTTATCGCTCAATGTGTAAACCCGACACTATATTAAAGCAGCGACGGATATTATATCGCCCGATATGTAAACGCGACATAATATTAGAGCTGCAACCAATGTTTTTTTGCCCAACGTGTAAACAGGACATTATCTTAGAGCGGTGACGGGTATTTTACCGCCCAATGTGTAAACGCAACAACGTTTTAGAACAGCAACTTATATTCTATTGGCCGATGTGTAAAACGCGACATTATGTTAGAGCGGCAACAGGTATTTTACTGTGTAATGTGTAAACGCGACATTATGTTGGAGCTGAAACTGATATTTTACCGTCCAACGTGTAATGCTGCATTATGTTAGAGCGGCGATGAATATTTACCGCCGAATGTGTAAACTCGACGTTATATTAGAGCGGCGAGCGTTACCGTCCAATGTGTATACGCCTGCTGCGTTGGAATCGAGGTATTTAGAATGGAGAATCGACCCATCACTAATATATATATATATATATATATATATTCTTGATATTTAACGTTATCCATTGTTTTTCCGTTGCACTGACTTTATGAAGTTAATATATTACTATTGTAAGTAATTTTATCCACCATTAAGTGCAATAATTTTACCAAGGTAAAATTATTGCACTTAATGGTGGATAAAATTACTTACAATAGTAATATATTAACTTCATATATATATATATATATATATATATATATATATATATATATATATATATATATATATATATATTTAAGTTAGTTTTGGTTGGTAAAGATTATTTAGATTTTTTGGACAGGAGACTGACAGACTTACCTTGGTAAGAGTCCACTCTGTAGTCTTGAAATAGAAACACATAAAAGCACTTAAACCAATGATATATTTCAACCACACAGTGGTATTTGTCAATCATAGAGAAAACACAAAAAAATATGAGAAAATGAAATAAAATAAATATAAGTTGTAATCACAGATTGTGTAGAGTCAATCTATATATATTTATAGGTTAGTTTTGGTTGGTAAAGATTATTTAGATTTTTTGGACTAGGAGACTGACAGACTTACCTTGGTAAGAGTCCACACTGTAGTCTTGAAATAGAAACACATAAAAGCATTTAAACAATGATATATTTCAACCACACAGTGGTCTTTGTCAATCGAAGAGACCACACAGTGGTCTTTGTCCAATACACCCCTCAGCAAATAGTTTCAACAGCCAAACAACAAAAATGGTCTTCAAAATACAGGGTCATCATAATTGTACATCGAAAAATGTCATATACCAGCTACAATGTAAACTTTGCTCAGCACAGTACATAGGCCTGACCACGGATGGTCTGAATATCAGAATGAATGGCCACAGACATGATGTTAAAATTATGAATATGGATAGACCAACAGCTCAACATGCTGCGAGTCACAACATCACAACTTTTGATGACTGCTATACCACAAAAATAATTAAATCACCCCCCCCCCTGATTGCAATCCCTCAGAACTGAGAAGGTGGGAACTATCATACCAGTGGTATACCAAGTCCAGAGAATCCCCTAACCTCAACATCAGATAAATCCATTCATTTTTTTTTTTTTTTTTAAATAGCCTTATCTCTTTTCCCCTGACAGACTTATATAAACTATAATCACTCATATGCTCATGGAAACAATATATATATATATATATATATATATATATATATATATATATATATATATATATATATATATATATATATCTTTAATCTGTGCATCTGTGACATCTGATTTCTACTCTACACAATCCGGGATTACAATTTATATTTATTTTATTTCTCTCTTATTTCTTTTTGTGTTTTCTCTTCGATTGACAAAGGCCACTGTGTGGTTGAAATATATCATTGTTTAAGTGCTTTTATGTGTTTCTATTTCAAGACTACAGTGTGGACTCTTACCAAGGTAAGTCTGTCAGTCTCCTAGTTCAAAAAATCTATATATATATATATATATGTTCTTAGTAATTCCTGAGGATGTTGGTAATGTCAACCAACGAAAAGCTTTGAGTGTATTATTCAACAAATTAATTCCTGTAATTAGTGTATATTATTTAATCTTGAAAATAATTCTAACAGGAAAACCTATTTGATATTTTACATATATATATATATATATATATATATATATATATATATATATATACACATATATATAAAGTTATTATTGTTAATTGTAAACAATTGTACCACCACTAAGTGCAATTAATTTTTACTTTGCAATGAATTATATATTTATATATATTTTCTGTTAATATCTGTATCCAATAATTATCATCTCAGATTAAACTGAAATTTTCTGTATTATACCTTCAAAACCTTTCACAGGCCTGCTTTAGCAGATTACATTACAGAAGAATTGACTAAAAGAGTTCGAAAAGTTGAGATCACCACCAGTCCATGCCGCATCCAGTACTGTACACAGGAAATACTTGTTATACGAGAAGATCTTGTTACTAAAATGTGTCGTAATTGTATAAGATTTCCAAACACAGAAGATATTCCTAACCATGTAAGTCTAATTAAATTTCAGTGGTTCGGTATGGAATTGTGATTTCAAGTCTGATAAATTAGATTGAAAATGTTAGCAGTTAATTAACTATAATTATAAAGTTATAATTTTCATCTGATTGCTTTTAATTGTACTTTGTTCATAGTCTTACTTAATCCTTTGAAGGTTTAATTATTCACTAAAGCGACATGAATTAATTTGTCCTGTCAAGTAGTCATGGCAACTGAATTGTGTTGCTCTTAAACAAAAATTGATTATTTGAAGCATGGAGACGATAACGCATTAACTAAGGGTCAAGCAGACTAAACATTTACAAAAAAAAAATCGTAGTTTCTTGAAGCAATGACAAAAATTAGTGTCAAGAAACCAACATCCTAATGCTTGCTAAGCACATTTAGTAGTGACAAAATAGTTTTGTTAGAAGGCAGTGGGTTAATGTGATAATTTTGTTCCCTTTAAAATTTTAATGAGCTGTAAATACAGTAATGAATTGAATACATTTAAATTTATTAGATTACTTAATTTATTGGTTTACATCATTATCATTTAATAATGATATACTTATTTAGATACAGGTTTTGTAAAAAAAAATGAAAGAGCATTCAGACTTTGATTTTTACTAATTAAATCTGTAGTAGGTAAGTTGTAATATTTATGTTTTAAAATTTTTCTTGTTTTTTATAAAAATATGGTAAATTTAAAAGAATATAGTCATGAAAACAATTTTAAAGAATTAATATCATATTTCCAAAGATCTTGCAAAATTACGAGGGCTATTCAGAAAGTAAGGAACGTTTCTGTCTGACGCCGCTAGGCGCGTGCCGATCTCGTACATTTTGGTGCATGCGTACTCGGCAACTAAGTTGGCATCCATCTGTGACAACAGAAATATTTCTGCGTTGACGTTTTTTTGCAGTTTCAACTGAAGATGTGCGCTGCGATTGAAAATCCCGCCAGTTTTGAGGTGCGGTCAGTGATACGGTTTTTGTTCGCAAAAAACTTAAAACTGGTAGACATTTATCGCCAAGTGTGTGAAGTTTACAGAAACAACATAATGAATGAAAGTTCTATGAGAAAATGGTGCATTCAGTTTAGAAATGGCTAAACTGACATTCATGTCGAAGCGAAGAGCGGACGCCCGGGCATTGTGTCTGATGAACTGGTAGCTAAGGTTGATGAAAAGGTTCGTAAAAATCGCCTATTCACGATAATGAAGCTTTCGCTTTGTTTCTCACAAGTTTCAAGGACTTTGTTATTTGAAATTGTCACACAAAGGTTAGGATACCACAAATTTTGTGCAAGATGGGTGCCGAAAATGCTCACTGACCACCATAAAGGTCAGAAAATGGAGGCAAGTTTGACATTTCTGGATGCCTACGACAGACATGGTGATTCACTACTGGATCGCATCGTAACTGGTGATGAGACATGGGTAAAACACGTTAATAGCGAAACGAAATTACAGTCCATGGAGTGGGGGCACACAAGCTTCCCCAAAAAACCAAGAAAATGTTTGCAATCATTGTCAGCAAGGAATATTATGGCGTTGGTTTTTTGGGATAGGCAAGGTGTGCTTCTTATTGACTTTCTTGAACGTGGTGCAACAATAAACTCTGAGCGGTACTATGAAACTTTGCGCAACCTTAGGAGAACAGTTGAAAACAAATGCCGAGGGAAATTGACGTCAAAAATTTTGTTTGTGCATGATAATGCCCGACCTCACACAGCAAACCGCACCAAAGAACTCCTTTAATCATTCAAATGGGAGGTTTTTCCTCATCCGCCCTATAGTCCTGACCTTGCACCAAGCGATTTTCACTTGTTTCCAAGAATGAAGACCTGACTAGCAACACAGCGCTTTGACGATGACGCGGAGCTCAAGCTGCGCGTCATTGAGTGGCTGAGATCTCAGGTGGCAGACTTCTATGATAAAGGAATTTCAAAGCTTGTCCACCGCGATATGTGACTGAATTTGTTTGGCGACTACATAGAAAAGTAGTATTTTAGTTGCTCTTTCAGATGTATATAATAAACCATTTTTATTTTACTTATTTTTTTAAAATTTAGAAACGTTCCTTACTTTTTGAATAGCCCTCGTATTATAGCAAAATGTTTAAGCAAAGTGAAATTTACAGATATGTCATGGGCCTAAGTAGTGCAGTCAATGAAGGTAAAAATTGGGTATTACCTCAGAATTCTTTGAACCTCCATCAATTTACATGGGTATTTATAATCATAGTTGTATTACTCTTAACTTCAAAAATGATGGGGGGCTCAACGTTCGCTTTTTGCATTTAAGGGGGGAAATCCACTCCTGCAAGAAATTGAAAAAAAATACTGGAACATGATATCGATGAAAGTATTATTTGGTTAAGTAGAATAAATATCTTTAAAGATTTTGAATATCCTTCAATCAATTTTTAATCCCTTAGAAATCACCCCTGTAGCAGAAATCATGGAAAAATTGTAATGTCTCATTGGAATATTAAATCTCACAAAACCAACCCACAAAACATTTATTTACTGCTTATGACATAATCTATTGATATACTGTGAAGTTTCAACCCTTAAAAACCACCCCTCATCCTGAAATCTGTATAAAAAATATTTCTTAGCAACTTTAATGATTGTTTTAGTTCTACACTTATAATTATTAAAATTTTTGTTTACTAAATAAAAAAAAATCTTTACTTTTGGGAAATATCCCTTAAAACTACTCCTAAGGGGATTTTTCAACTCTTACCTTATCTACGTGTATATATATATATATATATATATATATATATATATATATATATATATATATATAGGAATTTTTTGGACTTGATAGGAGACTGACAGACTTACCTAAAGGCAATAGTCCAAAACTGCAATCTCTTGGAAATAAGCACATATAAAACACTTAATACACTTTTATTTGAAATATTTCGATCAACATGATCTTCTTCAGTCGTACAGATCGTACATGATCTTCAACATATATATATATATATATATAAGTACAGTAAACTCTCGATTATCCGTGGAATAGGGTGGCCCGGCACGCCGGATAACGAATTCCCCGGATAATCTGCTATGAACAAAGAATATGCAAAACGATCAATAATCGATTATTATACCATAAGTTACACAAATAATGACCCCGGTTAATGCAATTCACAAATAATCTTCAGAGGACAAAATAAATACAGAAAATAATTTAAAATGTCGATGTATTTGACGGATTTTAACATGTATATTTATATATCTAACTATTTACAATACGTACACGAGTATATGTCAAAAGTAAGTATGTATGTACATATGTAATTTCCCTTACACATAATACTTTCACTTTTTAACAAAAAAATCTGTCACTTTCGTCTGTTTTTTTGTGTGCATTGATTTAGCTTTAATTTGCGATCTAAGTTTCTTGAGAACCATTTTGTCGCACAGTGTCTACTTGTGTCACAAAGCCATAAAGATCGATAATGTATATGACAGACATGGATAATGCATATGTCACGTCCTAGACTATTTATAGCCGAGATTAGCTGACATTTGTTTACAATCTTATGATACACATTAGGTTTTTGGGCGTCCAAGCATTTTGTCATTGTCTCTTATATACAGTAGTCTGCTCGCCCCTTTTATTTCGCTGGCCCGCGTCGGGATGCTTCCCTTTCAATGTAAAAATTAGTACGCACATATTTACATATCTATTCCCTTCATCTTAACTTCTATTAAGCTTTATATGTATTTACGTCGTAATTCACCGTTGGGAAATTTAAACACACGAATCTGATTTTAATAAAACTTGGATATTTGTAAAACAATGGCAGACCCCGGATAATCCGCAAACCAGTTAATCCGCCCACGGATAATCGGGAGTTTACTGTAATAATATTATACGTAATATATGATATTACAGTTATAAAATGCATGCTCTTAAAATTTTTCTATAAAAATGAAATTGCATTTTCTAATCATAAATCTGTTATCTTTTATGCTGTCGAGTTTATCTAAAAACCATTTGGAAGGATATTTTAAGAGCTATAAGACTATATTTTCATTTGTCAAAACCAATTATTTTTAAAAGTTGAAGGCTTAAAAGGGCTCGAGTTACATGATTCTCACAATAAAATTTACAATTCTAACTTTGATATATAGATTGTGTTTTATCCTACAGAAATGAAAAAAAAACAAAATGTTTGTTAATGAAATTTACATATTTGTTATTCATCATTTTTTTAAATGTGTATTTAGTATTTTTAGAGTAATTTAAAAAAAAAAATGATATTTTTTAATTGTAATTTGAAAATTCTGATTTTTTTAAAATCATTTTTTTAAAAAAAAATAAACATTCAAAGTTTTTGAGCTCAGTACCTATGCTAATAAGTCGCTTTAGATTAAACTTACAACATTTATTTAAAGAACAATCTCTTAGTTTTGTTATTAGCTTTAATTTTGATAAGAGCAAAAATTTTAATTACACATAGTTACACAAGTAAAAGCGGAAGTGTCATTTTTGATTCTTGAGGCACCCTCTTAACTACTTACCAAATTTCAAGCAAGTCGATAAAGGTTAAAAGTTTTTAGAGGGGAAAACCTTCATTGACTAGAATAAAGTATGTTTGGAACCAGATAAAGTTAAAAAACTCAATTATCAAGTTCTGTATTTATAATAATTTAAAAATTCTGAACTTGAAACTGATTATTTTTCAGTTTGCTAAGACTGTGACCTCACAAGCGCATCTTGCTCCGTTGCCTTTGAGTGTATGTCCTATCTACTGGTCACATGATGCCGCTTTACGACTTTATCCGCTACCAGATTTAGTAGTAGTTGGAGATCAGATAAAGTCTTTCACTACATCCCACATGGATTGTACAGTATTTAATCCTGTAAGTTTTCATGTCATTCAGTTTCTCTTATTTTCCAGTTATTTTATGTTTGTCTGTGATTTAAAATATCTTGAAGACAACATTTTCTTCCTCTAAAAAAACCTAACTCTTTTATAACAATTGATTTATTTTACAAGACATAAAGAGTTGTGCTTATGTAAAATTCTGAAATGTTCAAAAAAATAATAACAATAAAATGAGACAGCTCAGAATAAATGAAGTTGTTTTACTCAACATAATGTTAAGCTATTGCTGCGAGTTTCCATTAGCTTTATAACTTTTGTGTAAATACATTTTACAAATGTTTGAAATCTAAACTTCTATAATATGATTATCCACAAATTAATAATTTCAACATAGGTTATCTTTAATCTAAATACAATAATTGCCAACATCTTGGGATTTTCTTCATGGAATTATTGAAAATGCAGAATGATGTGGCACGTGCTCCATGCTTGGGCTTAACGCAACAGCAAAATAATAGTCTGTCTTATGTTCTTCGCATATGACTTGACCAATTGATCTCGAATTATTTAGATTATTTGTTTATTATATCTTTATTCATTTTGAAATAAATTTGTAAACATAACAAACAACATATAGCGATGTTAACAAAATTTCTATTTCAAGATTGAAAAAAAATTAATGTTCAAAATTGTTATAAACACCTAGTGTTATGGCTCAGGGTGGATATTGGGTAGGATGTTCATTAACTACATGAAGAACAATTTTTGTATAATATAATTTATTTATTTTATTAATGTCAATAATTATTTCAAGAACCAGTAATAAAGATGCTGGAGTTGTGTTTACTGTGAAAAGATTTAAAATGTAAGTGAGGTCGTGTTTGTTGCGCATAGAATTCGAACAACACAATAACATTAAGTATTGTTTTAAGTCGCAAAAGAATGCCAAAGGTTATAAAATGTTAAAATCTGTGTATGGGGATAGTGTGGTAACTCTGAAGACTGTGTACAAGTGGTATGACCGATTTAAAAGCAAAAATGAGTCTGTTGAAGACAAGTATTCAGGACGTAAATTAACCTAAAAAACAGACAAGAATGTGCAAAAAAAAAGTTAGCTCAAACAGGCGAATTACTATTTGAGAGCTATCGGAAGATCTTAACATCTTGTACAGTTCAGAAAAATAAGCAAATGGCTTTCTTCTTCATCACAACAATGGGCCATGTTACACCTTCTCATTCATGAGTTTTGCCCCGGAAAAGTGATTCTGTCTAACCACATCCGCCATAGTCACTCTATTTAACACCATGCAACTTCTGGCTCTTCCCAAAAATTAAAACTGTGCTTAAAATAAAATTTTTGGATACCATTCCTAACCTTGAGAGGGTCAAGACCGAGTAGCTGAACACCCTTCTGAAAGACCTTCTAGAAGTGTTTCCTATCATGGATTCAACTTTGAGATAAGTGCATTGCCACCAAGGACTGTACTTTAAAGGAAATTAAATCGAATTTGATGGAAATTTATTTTTGAAATAAAACACATTCTTTGCCATATTTTTTGATTACACCTCCTATGCAACATTAAATTGTTGACTTAAAATGATTTGAAGCAAAAATTTGTATGCTGAACTGATTTCAGAGCTACCATGTAGCTTGTAAAAACTTAGTTACAGGTAAACGAATATTACACCTAATTTAACAACAATCAAGTATTGGGAAAAAATTTGATTGATACAAAAGAATATGAAATATTTTTTAATTTAAAAAATCTAGTAAATTATAATATGTGTTAAACACTTTTCAGGGCTCATTCTCTAAAGGAGAATTCGGTTTCAAAGTATATTATCCAGCTTCGAAACAAGTAGAAGACAGCCAAATACCTGAAGATACATAACTAAATACGATTAAAGAAAGTAAGTAATTCTACCCATTTAACTGAGCTATTTTAATAGTAGTTGCCTGATAGTATAAAACATTTTACAAATGTTTACTTTTTCTCACGTAAAAGACTAGAAGCTATTCTAGTGTGAGAATGAGTGAATATTTATATTTGTGTTACCATAAGAAAAATAATAGTTTTAACAAGTTTTTATATATTTATTAAGTAAAAAGAATGATAGTTTTACATAATTTACTGCAATTTTCAAGTTTGTGAAACCGAAAGTGGCTACCGACAAAATATAATTTATTTTCTTAAAGATATTTTTTTGTTACCCATAAGATTGTAATTACAGTAAAGAACCAATCTAAATCATATTAATCTGAAAGTCTGCCTATTCTGAACTTTATTTGGTGTAAAATTAGAAGAAACAATTAATTGAAACCACAACTGTTCAGATCACAAGCAAACCCAATTTATTCTAAGAATGTACGACTGATAAGAAACTAGTAGAGCAATTTAATCAAAATATTACGTCATATTGCTATTATAAGACATGCATTCTTTGATGAAAGGTAGTAGTCATTTAATAAGTGCTGTGTTTCACCACTTAACTCTTTTGATCCCAAAGTCCGATTTTTCGGATGTGTTGAAAAATCGTGTTTTTTCGGACGTTCACAAAATATTAAAACAAAAATAAAATTGGTAAAATATTTTTTTTTACATTAAAGCATTCATAAAGAACTGTTTACAAAGTTATAGTACTTGAAGGCACTTCTAGTTTGATTTAGCAACTCTGTTTTAGTTCAAACTTGATAACTGTAGCTACTCTGTGCCAAGTGCCGCTTCAGCTATAATTTTTTTAGTGAGCGAGTGGTCTGTTTGTTACTCTCAATTTTGCTTTGAAGTTGATTATTTTGTTTGGAAGTTTAGTGTTTACAACAAGTTTATTATTGTTTGTAGCGGTGTTTGTTAGTGTACATAAGTGTTAGTGTATGCAACATAAAAACATTTTTTTTCGAGACCAAAAGGGTTAATACATCATCACTAGACTTTATGCAGCAAGTGAATGACTTTGAATACTGCGGTTATGTCTTCATATGTGCAAGGTTGTTATTGTTGTCTGCACTGCCATAACTTATATCATTGTTTTAGTTCAGAGCTTTTTACAGTAATTGAATTTAATTTAAATTAGAGTAACACAGTCAACAAAATAAAACGTGTTCAACAATTGTTTGCTTTTACTGTAATTCACTTCCAACATATTTCCCCCATCGTAAGAAACCTAAAATTGAAACAAATGATCCTTGATTTTTCATCAACAGTTAATTTTTCTTTGTTTAAAAGTTGAGTGCACTAAAAGTTGAAAACAGATGTATATGCTCATGTATTTCCCCACAACTGGACAAATTTCATCAGAATATTTTTTTAAAATTTTCATTAACATGTGTAACTTTTTAATGGGTATCTTACAGATACAGTAAAACCTCTCCTTACGGACAAATTTTCAATCCCAAGTCCTGTAACATAGAGATTTTTAATAAATCTATCTCAAATTTGTTATTTTCAGACATAAAATTAATTTACATTCATTGTCTGTGTATACAAAATTTTATCTTGAGAATATGTATGAAGAATGCACTACTGTAAACAGTATGCATCTGTAAACAGAAACATAACTCTGTTGGTAGGCATGAATCATTATTCTCCTTTAGTACAATTTGTTATTGTTTACGCATTTCAATAACTGTCAGGTGCCAGAATTTCGAGAACCATAGCCTGCAGTGTTGTAGTTTGTTCTGTATGCATTGCAATTACTATCAGGCACCAGAATTCCGAGAAATATAGCCTACAGTGTTGTAGAGTTTGTTGTTTACTCATTCCAATAACTGTCAGGCGCCAGAATTCCGAGAACTATAGCCTACAGTGTTGTAGAGTTTGTGGTTTACTCATTCCAATAACTGTCAGGCGCCAGAATTCCGAGAATCATAGCTTACTTCCTGCGCAGTTTTCAGATCTAGTTTATTCAGTACAGTTGTAGATCTATAGTATACAGTATCTATCACATGTTTTGACGGTTCATTGTATATGGTAAAGTTCATCATTATAGAAAAAGGGAAGTTCTATAAACAGTTTTCTTCATAAAGATGATGAATTCAAGAATAACGAGATGCATATTGGTTACAAACCTGTTACTGACTAAATAATTTTAGTGATGCAATTCAAATAATCAGTAAAGGGAGAGAATTTTTTTCATCAAGTGAAGACAAAATAGGCTTCACAATAGCAGGTAATTTACATAAACATTTGCCTGTAATATGTCATTAAAAGAAGCTTGTAATGTTAAAAAAATTATCAAAGTCAAATAATGGATTATTTTAAAACTCAAAATTCATATAAATACGCATTTTTAAGCTTAAAAATTTTGAAATGATGAATGTTCCATATTTTTTACTTTATTATAAATCTTTCAATTTCAATAAATAATTGTAACTTCATTCAATGTCTCACTATTTCTTTTACCATTATTTATTGACGTTTCTGAATAGCGGACTTCTCCAAACAATGATTAATAGAAGTAATACAGACGATCTCTGCTTTTTAGAGGTTTTACTGTATCAATTTTGTACAGTTTTTTTTTTAAAAACAGAATAATGAGCTAGCTATCAATAAAAAAATAAGGGTTCATACTTTCAATTTTAGGAATTGATAATAAGAAAGAAATTGTTTAGAACTAATCTAAGGGGAAAGAAATAACTTTCACTTGGTAAACAGATGAATTCAAAGGAACAGGATATACCTACTAATCACAGAAGCTATATTTGGTTTCTTCTATACACTCAGTTCCACTTTATTTTGTTTATTACAGGACTCTACTGTAATAGATAATAACAAAGACCAATAATTAATTTTGTCATTCTTGTTTCTATGTCGAAGTTATCAAAATATGTATTGGGTATAATCACACAAATTATGAGCTATTACCTATAATGTGTTATAGTTTAGATTATGCTTAATATAGTGACTGATGATTATGGCGCCACTAAAAAGGGTATGAAAACATAAATTACTAATTGTGATTTGATGGCAGTCGTTAGTATTATAATTGTGTATTACTTTTGCTAAGAAGGTAAACTCATATTTTGGTATCTATTAAAATAGAACAATTACAATGTCCTATTTTATATTAATGATACTGTATAGTAATATATTTGAGTTTATCAATAAAACATTTTGTAAGTAAATTTTTTCTGCACTTAAAAACACTTTGAAATGGTACTAAAATTTAGTCATGAAAAAAAGATTGACTAAATATACTTACGTTTACACTCAAACAAAAGAGATCATAGGGTAAATTAAAACCAGTTTCAATTTTATTTAATGAATATAATTTATTGCACGTACTTAAAGTATTTTATAAAAGTTATAAAAAATAAAAGTTAATTTATTTTGGTATAAAAACATTAATGCACAGCCCTTAAACTTTATATATCAGCCATAAATTAAATATAAAAATACATATAATATTTACAATATCCTAACACTACGAAGCTATACCATGCAGTCCATTAAAACTGAGCTGTTAAATATCTTTTGAAATGGAAAAAGTTATCTGGTGGTACTAGCTTGGGCAAAGATTGCAGCTAGTCACAGTGAAATTTTTTTTTTCAACTACTTAATTCTAAGTTGGGAAACCATGAAATGATTCTGGGATACAAAGTCTATGAACAGTCAGCCATATAGAAAGCAACATTCAGCCATTTTATACTAAAAAAGGACAGTTAGAACATTTAAATATTTATTTTTCACCCTATAAATATTGGAAATTAAAAATATATATCAGACTAAAATAAAATAAACTGTCAATGTTGGTTTATGTAGTGTTTAAAGCCTTTATTTAAAACAAATAGTATTTTTGGTCAAGTACTTAAGTTTTAGACTCAAATATCATTTAAGTTAACCTCTTGGCCGTAGTAGGAAAGAAGCAATGTATTTACTTCTTGTCAATTCTTATATATACTAAAGGTAACAGTTGTTGAGATTTTAGTATCACCTTTTTTTCTAGTTTAAAAGATATTTAAGAAGCTCACAAACTTGAAAGATTTAGTAATTAAATAACTAACATGATAATTATAAAATTATTAATATCATTGTAAATAATATTTGATCATATATTGTTATATTTACAATATATCTATGAAGTTAAATAATTTCTTTAAAATGTAAAAAAATACAATAATGATTATTTAGAATATAATTTTAACATATTATGGTAAAAAAAATCACTTATTTAATGGAAGAACTTAATTACTACTTATTATTAAGCATATTTCAATATTGATAAAGTTAGATTTCACTCCATAAAATAAGGAAATCAATACTATAAAGTAGACATTTATGAATTTGCATATTTAAATAAAAAAATATTAATGAACAACTGGTATAGTATCTTTTATAGAAATACAGGTTAAAAAATTTAACCAGAATTTTTTTATATAAAACAAATTACTGTAATTGCAAAACTTTTTTCAGGTGATTTTTTTAGATTAATATTAGACTTAACACATGAGTTATAAAATAAACCAGAATGAATTTGCATATTATTTAAAATATAAAAATATTAATGAAAAACTGGTTTAGAATCTTTTGTAGAAATGCAGATTAAAAAATTTAATCAGAATTTTTTCATATAAAACAAATTACTGTAATTGCAAAACTTTTTTCGAATGATTTGTTTTAACTCTATTAATATTAGACTTAACACATGAGTTATAAAAACAGCAAGAATAACCACACCTTGGACCTACAAAAAAAGTTATTTGTAAAAGTTGTTTATCTGTCTTGTAGTCGAAGGTATTTTTTCACTGCGTTTATATTTTGGTTTCAATCCAGATATGTTTGTCAAAATTATAATTTAGGAATTTTGGCAAAACTATATATATTTATAACTTTTTGAAAATTGTTAAAACTTTATTTCAGAGCTCATAAGCATGTAGTGTTTAATTTACGTTTTTAATAATTTAACACATTGAAGCTTGTGCCCGTAAAGAATGGCTATTTAGTTAAGGCTAGCTGCTGATCTTTACATCGGTTATTCTATGTTACATGTTTCTAACTTTGGGCTAATCAGAGTTGCTTTTACAAACAAAAACTTAATTTGTCAAGTGTAACAACTGAGAGCTAGATGACAGTTGTTTGATAGACGTTTATTTGTAGTTAGATAGTGCGAGTTGTCTACATTTCAAGTTTGTTGTTTTTCGCTTTTAATTTTTATATTTAGTAGGATTTTGTTATAGATATAATGGCTAAAGGCACTTTAAGAAGTGATTTAATACGAGATGTGTTATTTTTAGACAGTGACAGTGAAACTGTTCTTAGGCCGAGGTTCAATAGATTGAATGAAAACGTAAATGACCTGATTTTAGTTTCAGATTCAGAAAAAGAGCATTTTCTTTTAGCTTTAAAATGATATAACATGTAGTATTTATTTTCATTTCAATGTAAATATGTGTAGTGAAGAGCAGTGATGTAGTGTTGCTGTCTTCTTTAATTGACTTTTTTATGCATGTTATTGAAGGATCACAATCCGATCGGTATGTAAATAATCAATTCATATGTATACATTTCTTAAAAACTTTGTTTCATTCCCTATTATATGTCAGGAATCTTATATATTTTACCTAAAACCCCAAAGGCAGATATAGATGGGCCTATATTAAGAGACTAGGCTTCAAAGTGAACCAATGGTTCAATTTATCTGAAATCTCTAAACACAATAGAACACTACATTATTATATATATAGCCAATAGGTAAATATATGTTGTTACTTCTTTCTAGTGTATTCGAGAACTCTTCAAACCACCCTTGTAAAAATTTATAACATTATTCAGGACATTATTTGAATGGTAACGGAAATCTTTTTCCTCACTATATTAAAAAAAGCATTTTTAAAAATACTATTCTTGAGTAAATTCGGAGAAAAATTCAATCTGCAAATTATTTACAAGCCAAGCCATTTTTTTAAAGCAAAACCATTTATTCTTCTAACTGACCAAGTCGTTTAAGGCAAATTTTGTGAATAAGGGGTTGATTCAGTCGTTCAGCAGCATGTAAAATACGAGTTATGTCATCAATACGTTCCCATTTAATGGCAAGTAAATACGCAGATTTTAGCTGGCCACATTCTATATATGCTGTTATCTAAAACAAAAATTACAAATACATTTTATTTACATTCAGACAAGATAATTTTTTTGAACTTTAATTAACTTTGAATTAATTTGAACTTGTATGACCATTTTCCCAGTATCATATTAAGATTGTGCTTCTATAATTGACATGTGGTGGGATGGTGTAATATTACATCTGTGGTCAAGATGGGGGGGGGGGGGGTGCAGAGCTTGAAAAGTTATAACCCTGCTCTGTGGTAAAATAATGTGGTGGTACATATGCACAATTACACATTCCTAAAAAGTGTATACACACTGAATATGGCTATTTTAAAATATGTCTATTATTAATTTGTTTTTAGTACCCGTTTTATAACACAATTTTGTATTTTCTTTTAAAAATTTATATCCTCAAGATGTTTTACCAATATACTTTAATGTGCTGTTCTCTGATTCCTTTTCTGTAATTTTCACCCCTTCCTCCAGAAAATCACAAATTTCGTCTGTAATCTATTTCATAACAAATTAATACATATACTGTAGAAAACAGTAATAAGAAATAGTGTAAAAAAATACTCTATTAAGAATTTATAACTGTATACATCAAATGTGGTAAAATGCTTAATTTAAATAAATAAAACATCCATACCACAATAAACTGTTTAATTTATTTATCTCCTTGTGTACATTACAATTGCTCTGCAATTATCTTCAGACAATTTATAGAGGTAGTTTGTTTTGTAAATTACCTCTGAGGATGATTGCTGTGCAATTGTAATGTACATAAGTTGACAAATAAATGAAAAAGTTATTTGTGGTATTATAGAGGTTTTTTAAATTTATTTACCTTTAAAAGAATTTGTTTAAAATAATTGTTTACCTTTGTTGGTATGTCACTTATTAATGTGATAAGGCTATCAGGTTGTATAGGATTTTTGCGAAGAGCAGACATAATGATATCATTGCACAACTTTTCTTCTTTTTTAAGAATTTCAACCAATTTTTGAACATCAGCACTCCGCCCATTTTCAACAAACTTTGTACCAGCTTGGCAAAAAATAGGAGATTTGTCTAAATTCCATTCTTCTATTATCCTAAGGAAAATTAAATTGTTAGCAATGCTTAAAAGCTACAATTCTTAACATATTTATGCTCATATTAAAAAAACTGCTTAGATGTTAAATTTGTATTATTTAAACAGTCTATCCTTACTATGTTTACCACTTACTTTAGTGACAGTATTAAAATTTAACATCAACTGACAAATTTTGATTACCAACAGAAATTTAATTTTTGTTGAAATTATTAACCCTTTGAACAATAACAATGTAACTGTCATGTTGCTGTGCTACAAACCACCCGCAGTATCAACATCACGGTTGCGTTTTATATTGATTTTAAAGCAGTGATTAGATAGATTCATGCTGAAATCTACTTATTTTTGTTAGTAATGAACTACCCTCATCAAACGAAAATGAAGGGGATGTTTTGCTTTATATCTGGAAGGTGTCATAATGGATAGTTGTTATAAACATTTTGTGTGAGTAATGTGTAGTACTGGGGGGGGGGGGGTCAATACATTTCTTGATTAGTGTTATGTTTTCATCAATAAGTACAGTGCGTGAGGTTTAACGGTATACCTCGTTCTGCTATAGCATTTGACTACTAGCTTAACTGAAATCATTATACAATACATAAATCGTTTCTTTCATAATCGTGTCTCTTTCTTTGCAGAAGCAGAGCAACACATTTAAAGATCATGTTTGTGTGAAATTTACTTACTAGCCAATGCTTAGCATTTGGTGACGCGCTGACCAGTATAGACGATCAAGTGGGTAATCATTATTTCTGGAATGGTCAAGCGCTCATCAGATGATCCACATTCATCGAATCGTGTCCACAGAGAGGGCATTCCGGTTTTAGGAACACACCGATGCAATGTAGATAGTCATGGCCGGTTTGCATTCTGAACTTGGCAATGCCTACAGCTCGTGGAAGTCTTTGGTCGATGGGGCCTGTGGTGACTAGGTTTTCCCATTTTCTTCCTGCTGATTGCTGTGTGAGGTGCAGTTTGCTAGCCCGGTCAATAGTTGCATTGATGAGTGCTTTCGTGCTTTGCAACAAGGGCATGCAAATGGGTTGTGCCTTTTTTGGCCAGAAAGTCTGCCCTTTCATTTCCATAGATGCCAATATGGCTTGGGATCCATTGTAAAGCTATAAGATAACCCCCATTCACCAGGGGTTTTCTGGTTTCCATTGTTCTTTTGCAGTCTGCATCTGTATTGTGCGATAGGTTTCGGATAGCTGCTTGTGAATCGACGAAGAAAACTGCCTGTGTAGGGGCTATTTTGTTTAGTTCAGCTGCTGCTTGTACTGCTGCTATTTCTCCATCATAGTTGGTCTGGGGAGTTTCCACTGCTAGGTGTCCCTCAAAATTGCGACTGTAGTAGGCAGCTCTGGTTGCACCTGTTTCCGGTATTGAAGATCCATCCGTGTATAATGTAACCATTCTGGTTGTGGGTACTCTTCTTTGATTGTATGCAGGGCTGCTTGCCTCAGTTCTATTGTCCGAGGATGCTGATTTCGACTGATTGTTGTTCTTCAATCTGCAATTAGCTTTTGGTAAATTGTGGAAAAACTTGCGGTAATCTGTATGCAGTGCCGGCTTCTCTAAGGCTATACCATATTTCAAGGCCACCCTCTCATAGGACACCATTGGGGTTATTTGAGTCTTCAGTCAGTCTGTGGCTAGTCTGTAGTTTTTCCAATGAGTGTGTACTCCTCTGTGTCTCTGCCAGAATCGGAGAGCTATTTTCTCTCTATGGCTTTCCATTGAACTACACTTCGTTTGTGCCTCCATTGCTACAATGGGTGTGGATTTAGGTGCACCCGTTATGATCCTTAACACTGTGTTCTGCACGATGTCCAATTTACTGAGGGTGTTTCGCTTGTGATGGTCACTTCACTTCCGTAGTCAGGGACAGGTCTGATATATGATTTATAGGTAGTTATTAGGACATCCTGGCTGGCACCCCATGTTGTAGCTGTCAGTTTTTTTAATATTTTAGTTCTTTTTGTTGCTTTTTCCGCGTACTGTTCGACATGAGGACCCCATGTCAGACGTCTATCAAGTACTACACCCAGATATTTTAAGAGATTACTTTCTTCCAACGGATCGCTTTTGTAATACAAAGAGTTGCGGGGTACTTTGGTGGAAAGCCTGAACAGTTGAAAAGTGGTTTTTGTGGAGCTAACTGTCATCGAATTATAACTGGTCCATATTTCCAACTTTCTGAGAGCGTCATTTAATGCTGTTTCAAGCGCTAGGATACTGCTGCTCGTTGCCCACATAAGTAAGTCATCCACATATAATAGTGCTTTGATTCCAGTCACTTCCTTAACGGCGTCAAGTACGTCATCAATCATCATGTTAAAAAGCGTGCAGCTAAGCACAGCTCCTTGAGCGAGTCCTTGTTTTTGAATACAAAATCTCGACTTTCGGTTGCTGTATTGCACTCGAATTAGTCTTTGTGACAGCGACGATTTGATCCACCTAAAAAGGTTTCCGGATATGCCATTTGTTGCCAATTTGTGTAAAAGCATTTGCCTCCACACGGTATCGTAGGCGGCCTTGAAATCCGCTAGAACCACCAGAGTAGACATCCTTTTGTGTTGTGTAAAACTCATTACATGATCCATAGTACTACGGTGTCTTCGAAACCCGGCTTGAGCATCGTCTAGCATACCATTTTGTTCGATGTACTGATTGTCAATGGACCACCATCTTTTTTGCCACTTTACAGCTGGCGCTGGTTAGGGATATAGGCCTGTAACTTTTGGGTTGATCAGGGGGTTAATCCTTTTTCAGAACAGGTAATATTTTGGCTTTTCTCCATTGCTGAGGTACATAATGTTTAGGTTCACCAAGGCCAGAAAGGTTTTCTTGGCTTTGTCTCCCAAGTTGACAATGAATTCCGGATATATCTCATCAATACCTGCAGCTTTTTTAAGTTTGGTTTATGCTAGAGCCAATTCTAGTTCGGTGATTGTGAAGAGTTTGTGTGTCTTCTCTTCGAGGTAAGATGGTATTGGCGTTTTACGCAGGGTCTTAATGACGGTTTTATCCACACTTGTGCGGCTGATTTTGGCATAATGCTTACTTAGTGCATTTGCAGCTTCTGTCTGTGAATGATTTACTTGAGTACTGTATAGGCTGTCAAATTTTTTTTGGGGGGCATGGTTATTTAGCAGAGATATTTAGCAATGGGTTTGGTGCCATCCTTCCGATAGTCTAAATTAGCAATAAAAGATTTGAAGGCCAATCGTTTGGATGTTTTTACTTTGTGGTGTAATTCAGCTTAGTGTTTTCTAAGGCATCTCAAATCTTGTTGAGTTTTTGTTCTTTCGGCTATTTTACGTGATCTTACGATTTTTCATTAGCAAGGTCGGAGTTGCATTCCAGTAGGGTCTAAACATTTTTACTTGCACTGTGGGTACACATTTAAGAGCGCATTCGATACTTATTTGTTTAATAAGTCGGGTAGCTTTCTCAGGTATTTCTGGAAGCGCTAAATTACCCAGAGCCTCATCTGTAACTCTTCGATATTTGCTCCAGTCTGCTTTCTTAAAATTCCATCTAGGAGCTCGGGTATTTATGTATTCACTTTTATTTGTCTCTATGGTTATGAGTATAGCTTTGTGGCCACAAACGTCTGCATCCTCCAGTAGTTTTGCATTGGTTCTGTCAGCAATATTTAGATGGGTTATTACTAAGTCAGGTCTTGATAAATTTCAATTATATGATAAGAATGTTGGAGGAGTATCTATGACTTGTAGTTGATTGTTATCGTTCGATTCTTGGGTTATCTTTCCAACCGGTGATAAATGTGTGTAGCCCCATCTCAGTGAGGACTGTTAAAATCTCCAATAATTATGCTATTAGGTTGGATGGTTCTCTCTATTTCTTCGAAAGATGGTGTGTTTGCTGAGGGATTATAGAGACCGACAATAATAAAATGTTTGTTTTTCCGTTCAATCAAAACAGCTTCCAGTTTATCTTTATCATTCATCTCATGTATGATCTTAAAATTTGCTGTGAGACCATCTCACCCCTATATAGATACCAGATGCTATTTGTTGTGATCTCTTTAAAGCAGTGACTGCTTCAACTGTAAAGTAAACATCCACATCGGCATGGTAGACGTTTCGTTTGAATTGTACAAATTTAATATCGTTAAGGCCTCCTGAATTCCAGAAGATGATGCGAAGGCTCTAGTGTCGGAGCCCTGAAAAGGGCCATTTTGGGTAAGGTTCATAGTCATTCTGATCAGCATGTTTAGAGGCGAACCTTTGGTTGATCGTTTAGATTACGCAGGGGGCACCACAAGCAGGTGATCAACATCAACCCCCCTGTCTACATGAAACTATTACAGTACTATCATTTAGTTAATTAGAGCTGTTTACACTTTAAACACGACACTGATGTTTTCTGAAGTGTTGGGTTTTAACCCCGCACTGCAGTCCAGTTCACCCTAGCGATCTCAAGGTCAAAGACACGGTTAAACCTCTCGCACTGTAGTTCTATATGTTAGGACAAAGTTTTTACATAATGGATTAATGAAAGCATTTGAAAAGGAATTAAATCTTTAAAATATTTAAAAATCCTGAGAGTTTTGATGAAAATGATGTTCAATTGGACAACTGTGACTTTAAAAAAAGTAGTGGTGCTGATGCGAAGCTCATTTCTAGCCGATATGTTTGGGGTCAGCATCTAGAACATATGTTGATGTTGTGGAACAGTATAACCCGAGTATTCCTTATGTAGATGATATAATGTTTGGTCCACAAAATCTGTATGAGTTTGATAACAGTAAATCAGGCATAAATAAAGTAATTATAGATTTAGTTTAATACTGTTCTGAAAGCGATTGCTTTAAAGCTTTGTCGATCATAGAGCTGATGACACCAACCTAAACTTGCAATATAAACAGCTTGCCTTTGTAAAACCACATTCAAAGGTAATTAAATGGTTAAATACTTGTGTATATAAACTTTGCTCAATTTTACCAAATGTGTGCTAACACGAAAATAAAAATATTTGACATGTAGTACTAATTCATTATAAGAAAGTCTAATTAAAAAAAATTCTTTTTAGACAGGTTTGATGCTCAGAATGGCAATTACTCTATACCAATAGTTATTTTGGTTACATTGTAGTACAGAACATGTTAAGCAATACCTACCCAAAAAATACAGCACCGGTTTGGAATCAAACTATTACTGGTTTGTGACTGTAAAACTGGATTCGCACTTGATAGTGTATTCTGGGAACAACTTCGGCATCACTGGGTCTATAGTTACTTTTGGAGCCATTTTGTGATTTAAACACAATTTGATTTAGTAGTTGCAATTTATTTCAGTTTCTAGTGGAAAAAAAAACAGGTGCTGTAGGCACAGTTAGGATAGATAGAAAGGATATGCCTAAATTATCTAAGCTGCAAGCAGGGGAATATCAAACTCATCACACAACCTCATTTTTTATTGTAAAATGGGATGCCCAAAGTGATATAATATGATTTTGATTACTCGTAAGAATGAACTCTTTGGAAGCAACAAAATAAGCTATGTAACAAGAGAGCCTATTTTAAAACCAGCAATCGTCATAGATTATAATTTGAATATGGGGCTTGTTGACAATAGTGACATGCAAATTTCATTTACAGATAGTGATAAAAAATACTGCAAAATAGTACAAGAAAATGTTCTTTCACCTGATGGATTTGAGCATATTGAATTCACAGTGACCAAATACTTGGGCTGAAATTACTGATGCATTTGTAAAGAAAAAGGAAGAGAATATATGTTCAGATGAAATTCATGATGTGTCCTAAGGTGTGTTGCACAAGATTCTATAAAAACATATTTCTGACCCCATAGCTTACTGCTCAGAACATTGAAGTGTCCCAATAATGTTCACTGGGCAACGGGGCTACATCGATTCACTATCTTCAAAAACAATATCAAGAATAGGAATGGGCAAATACCTAAAGTTTTTGATTCTTCTAAGTTATACAGGCCTACATGATATTCTCTTATAATGAACTAGTTATATGACAGTAATATGATTGAGCCTTTTAAAAGTTTTGTTTTACAAAATCCTTTTTCTCTATGATTTAAAAATAACTGTCAGCATTTTGGAAAATTATTTGCAGGTCATTATTTTTCATACACACAAAATAGAATGCTGCAATTATTCTAATCCTGCTATTACACACTCAGTCAATCTCATTAACAGGAAAGCTATTTACAAAAGGCAGAACAAATATGTATCAGGTCAACATATGTGTGTCATTTAAATACAGAAATAAATCATATACCTGTTTGCCAATATTAAACTTTGCTCTAGATATTCCCCAGAAATAAGAACCATTATAGCTACTCTGCTTCGCTGTTCATTACTATGAAAAAGTGTAGGAGGTGAAGAAGAACTAGCATTATTATCCAGGTAATTCTCAGTCAGAAATCGTGTAACTTCAAGCTGTAATTTAACTGTTGATAAATGGCGACCAATTTCTTCTGTATTCAAATGCATCACCAGCTCTTTTCTCTCATCTGGAAAAAATAAATATTATGCATGAATTATATTCAAGTTTTTATAAAAACTAAACTCTTCAGATTTTAGATTTTTAAACTACACAAAACTTTTATTTAAAATCAAACTCTTACTAAAATTAATTTACATGTACCACACTAGGAAATGATACATCTTGAAAACCACAGAATTATGATGAAAATCAGGAATTATTTTGCCTTTCTGGTCATTTGTGCAATACCTTGAAACATTTAAAAAAAAATCGTTATTGAATTCCTAAATACTATAATGTTTAAAGTACAATACCTTGAACACATTTTTGAGCTGTTTGCAGATGTACTGCTGCTGATTCAAGATATTTTATATTTGTACCCAAATCGCTGTAACTTCTTGCTCCATTTGTAAAGAAGTATATGCAAGTCATTGCTGCTCGAATATGATCATTCATCCATATTTGTGTTTGGTACAACACATTATACATCTTGTGATATTCAAAATATGCACATATAACTCTTAAATAAGCCTAGAACATATATAATTATGTTTTATACAATATACTGCACATTTTGTAATATCCAAAGTATACAGAAAAAACTATTATTAAATAAGTTTAGAATAAATATAGAGTTTTTGTATTTACGGAAATAATATCCATTTTTTTTTAGACTCTTTACATTTTAACTTTTTAGAAGACATTTATAAAAAATAGACACTAAAAAACTGTGACAACCTTCTGGAAGTCCTAATTAGCCATTATAATGAGTTACATAATAATGTAACTTATTCATTATATGTTGGTAAGAACATGTCTAAATTTAACAATATGAACATTGATAGTAAAGAAATATAATTCAGCTTTTATTAAATTTAGTTTTAAATTTAGATGACAAATTAGAACAAAATTTTTGAACTGTTTATCCATTTAAAGAAGAAAGAATAGATCATAGAATTAAAAGATTCACATTATAACAAGAAAAAAAAATGAGAATAGAACAATAAGTTTGTGATTGGTACAATGAGGATACTATTTCCAGTCAACCAAAAAAAGTATGTTTTTCAAATTTTTGTAGTCTGTATGTAAACATTAAAATTCAGCCTATAGGCCTGTATTACTTTCTATAATAATTTTATTTTATAGTAATGTGGACTTACTCCGTATCTACATAAATTAGACTTTTGATTTTGAGACACTAGTAAAAATTAACATTTACACAAATTACATTGTGTAGTAAAACTATACAAATTCAAATGTATCAATTAATTACCTTCCAAATACGAAGAGTCTTATCAGTTGTAGCCATTTGTTCGTATGCTTGCATCATCAGGCCTAAACGTAAACATGGTAGAAAAAAGCTGTCTAAGAAGACCTGAGGTTCTACTGAAGATTCAAGGACGAAATTCATAGCAGCTTTTAAATTATACTGTTCTACGTGAAACTTCAGCATCTGACCATGGTTGCCATAGGTCTTTAAGTAATACAAACACTCCTCCAATACACATGGATCTAACCTGCTGCTTGACTGGTGGTACATTGATTTACCTGTGGCTACATTTTGAAGATGAGATAGGCGTGTTTTTAAATCAGCCGAATGCTGATTGCTCTAGAACAGAAAAGCAATTAATATTCACATTCTGAATAACAAAATTTAAACCCATTAATTCATTATGTTTGTGTATTTTGTAATAAAAATGTCCATTGGCAAAATTAGCATTATTTTTTAAAATAAATCATCTTTTTAAATTGCAAATGAAGACTTTTATGAAGTATGTGGGAATGATTGTTCATATCAATCTGATTTGGGATGTGAGACTAGAAGGAGGGAGTTATTCCCCATCACTTAATTAAATAAAGTTAAAATCAATAAGATTAACTATAAATTATATAAACTTTCAAACTAACAAAACTAAATAAAAGAATTATAAATTCTGTACACCTATTTGAGAAATGTATAAAACAACTGATTACAGGCCGAAATATAATAAGCTAAACAACTTCCTGGTTAAATTTCAATGACTTAGTATTTATCGATTAATTAATAGATAAAAAATATCAGTTGCTAGTCATGATCTTTACCAAAAACAATATTCTCCTGAGGTCAGAATATTTATGTCAGCATAAATTACAACTCCGTAAATGAGGTGATAAACCAATACATATTTCTATGCACTGACTATTCATAATTAAATTAAACATTGATAATTGTGTATGTTTCTCCATTGTAATCAAATCAGTTTTTTATTCACTATTTTGTCAATATAGTAAAGTTTCTATAATCCAGAGTCCTGTTATTTCGAGGTTCTGTTAAATTCGAGCCTATTTATCATTTTTAAAGAAAAGCACGTTCCAAGAGATGTTTATAGTCATACGGCATGCAATGGAAATGAGTCATGCTTCCAAGAAATGATCAATTCAAACGGTATGCAAAGGAAATGAATCGGGGTTCCAAGAAATGTTTATATCAATAAGGTATACAAAAGAAATGAATTGGGCTTCAAAGAAATGTTTATCAATATGGTTTGCAAAAGAAATGAATCGAACTTCCAAGAAATGTTTATGTCAATACAGTATGCAAAGGAAATGGATCGGCGTTCTAAGAAATATTCATATAAATTTCTATAAACTTATTTAGTGCATTATTAATTACCTATATTATAAGGGTTCATTAAGGCTCCTACTTTTCTAATGCACATGAATAAATTTCGGTATAATGTGAGTTTTCGGTAATCCGAGGGGGGTCTCGGTCCCACCTACCTCGAATTATCGAGACTCTACTGAATGTATCATTCTCTCCAAGTGAGATTATTTAATGACTTTCTACAGTACATCATAAATCACAAATACCGTTTGAAATTATGTTTTTTTTTTTATTTTGAATTATACAAAAAGTCCTCTAGGAACAGAAAATACACATACCTGTAATAATTGGAGGATATCATTAAGTATGGCTACATTTAGCATTTCTTTCTTTTGTAAATTACAATGAGAAAACTTTTCTCTGGCTTCATTCCAGGCCCCTGCTTTTAAACAAGCTTTGCCCCAAGCTGACCACACACTTCCATAGTCCAAGCCAAATTTAGTTGAGACCTGAAGAGTAAATAATTAAAAAAAAAAACATTTGATAATAATTCTGTTTTATGTATATCGAGTATATAATAAATAGCATTTATGTTAAGTTTCATTACAATTTATAAATGAGGAAAGAGCAAAATAAGTATGTAGTGTAAATCATGGTAACAGGTAATAATATCGGGTCTCAATTATCAATTTAAACATCCAATATTCATTTTATTTGATTGCCCGTAAAAATATTTACTATATTAACATTATATAATGTAATATACCTATGGTGTCCAAAAATTAAAGACAGTTTTCATTTTAAGAAGCAGGAAAATTTTATTTTAACAAAAAACGTACATGGAGTTGTAAGTACATATAAAAACTATTTTTCAACGTAGTCCCCGTCAACATCTATGCACTTGCTTAGACGGGGGATGAGCTTCTTAATGCCTTGGTCATAGAAGTCTCCCGCCTGTGACGGCAACCATTTCTCCACCTCTTCCTGGACTTCTTCATCAGTCTCGAAGCGTTTTCCAGCCAAATGTTGCTTCAGGTAAAGGAAAAGATGGAAATCGCTCAGTGGCAGATCAGGGCTGTAAGCAGGACAGCTAAGAACGTCCCATTTAAAGGAATCCAGGAGCTGGTTACCGCCGCAGTGTGGGGCCGAGCATTGTCGTGCAACAAACAGACTCCCTTGCTCCATCTCCCTCGGTGCTTGTTTAGGATCGCTCTTCGAAGCTTTTTTAGGGTTTCACAATACCGAGCATTGCGGTGCCATTAGATAAAAATTCGACAAGAAGAACTTGACGGTCCCAAAAGACGGTTGCCATGAGATTGTTTGGCGAAATCTTTTGACACGAGGTGATGTGGAGTGACGCCATGTAATGGATTGCTGTTTGGACTCAGGTGTGTGGTGGTACGTCCACGTTTCATCGCCAGTCACAATTGAGTCCAAAAACTCCTCCCCCTCCCTGTTGAAAGGATCCAAAAACTTTTGGGTACTTTCCACTCGATTTTCTTTAGGTTTAGGCCTTCATAAAATACATACATCTATACATTGGTTTTTGAACCATCCTAAGCCTCTGGGGCGGAGCCCTGTGGATGGATCTGTACCAAACTTCATATGAATTGTCCTGGGAATATGTCAAACAATCCCTGTAAATTTCATAAACTTCTATCGAGCGGTTTAGGCGTCCATTAGATACATCAGTTTTTGAACCATCCTAAGCCTCTAGGGCGGAGCCCTGTGGATGGATCTGAACCAAACTTCACATAAACCCTCTTGGGAATATGTTAAAAAAAATCTCTCCAAATTTTATTAACTTCTGTTCAGTAGTTTAGGCGTAAATAAGATACATACTCACATACAAACATCATTTTTTGAACAATCCTAAGCCTCCAAAGGAGAGCCCTGTGGATGGATCTGAACCAAACTTCTATTTATTCCCAAAATCCTGGGAATATGTTGATAAATCTCTCCAAATTTCAATAACTTCTGTTCAGCTGTTTAGATGACCATATGATACATAAATACACACATACATATATACATCGATTTTTGAACCATCCTAAGCCTCTGGGGCAGAAATCGTAATTTTTGCAATAAGAAAAGAAAATCAAACATCTAAATAATTATATTTCATTTAATGCAATGCTAGAGGATAGACAGTGTTTTTCTTCATTTCATTAGGCGTATAAATGTACAAATTTCAGGTGTCCCAAATGGGAGCACGCAACATACAATTGCCCTTGGTAGAAGCTCGAATGTTCCAAATTTATTCCAGCAATGGTCAATGGTTGTACTTGTGCATTGTTTATGGTTATTGCGAATGCAAGACGTAAAGGAAATTGTAGTCGTTTGAAATAAGTAGGTAGATATGATGAAATCATTGGTATTCATAGAATTAAGAGCTTATCTCTTTTGAACTTGCCACATCTGATTTCTGGCTTGATCAAGTTAGGGGTCAGTTTTTTTGTGGTTAGTCTGGTTCCTTTGAACAGCTTTGGTTGATTCAAATTTTGCAAAAATATTATCGGCGATCCTATTTTTAATATTATTAAGTGTGATAGCAATAATTGTACATAGAATTTAGCAATTTTAAACAGTTTAAAATAATTTAAAATGTATTTATATTTTTACATAATGTTAATAATTAAAAAAAAAATTAAATTAAGTAATGCTAGTGTGGATATACAATTTAACATTGGACTTATGGAAGGCTGTACACTGAACCATCCTGGGAATATGTTGAAGAATTATTCCAAATTTTATAAACTTCTGTTCAGCAGCTTAGGCGTTCATAAGACATTAAATACACACATACATCGGTTTTTGAATAATCCCAAGCCTCTGAGGCAGAGCCCTGTGGGTGGATCTACTACACCAAACTTCAAACCCACCATCCTGGGAGTATGTTAAACAAACCCTTCAAATCTCATCAACTTCTGTTCAGCGGTTTAGGCATCCATAAAATACATACATACATCAGTTTTTGAACCATCCTAAGCCTCTGGGGCAGAGCCCTGTTGATCGATCTATACCAAACTTCACACAAACCATCTTGGGAATATGTCAAACAATCCCTCCAAATCATATTAACTTCTGTTTAGCGGGTTAGATGTTCATAAGACACATACATATCTTATTACACTTTTGCTATTACTTGTGACCAGACTTTTTGTTAACTTACACTTGGAGGAAACGTTTTCGTCTTACGACTTCTTCAGCCTCGTATTTTTGCCGCTAGGAATGCTGCAGTTGTGCTTCCTCGGGTACCATTTTTTTGAAAGTTAGAAGTGATGTGATCGAAGAGTATGTGTGATCTGTGTCATGTTTGTTCATTTAGGATGTCATTTTTATGTGTGTTGCTATGTCTATATATTTCATACTGTTCGAGTGTGTTTAATTTATGGCCTTTGTTGCTGCATGTGTGGAGGATGCTCATGTTATTTTCCATACTTTTGCATGAGTGTTTAGTGTCCATGAGGTGATTTAGAAAGTTGGACTCAATAGTAGTGTGCAGTGCGCTTTTGTGTTCTTTATATCTTTCAGCGAAAGATCTGCCTGTTTTTCCAATATAGAACTTATTGCAGTTGTTGCATTTTAGTTTGTATACTCCTGGGTTATTGTATGTGTTGGTATTGTTATTAATGCTGTCTAATTGCCGTTTGGCTTTTATTTGTTGTTCTGTAAGCTACATTGTATCCTGCTTTTTTGAATTGGTGTGCTATTTTAGTTTGTTTATGTATGTGAGGGTGATAAATTTGTTTGTGTTCGTGTTTTTGTTGTTGTTACTGTTCTTGTTGAGTATTTTTCTGAGTAGTTTATTTATTAAATAACTGTCATATCCATTTTTGTGAGCTAAATATTTGATTGTGTTTAGTTCTTCTGTGTAGTTAGTTGTGGACATAGGTATTTTATTTAGTCTGTGTAGTAAATGTTTGAATACTGCTTGTTTTATGTTGTATTGGGTGGTTCGATGTGTTGTGTATCAATGTGTCTGTCATGGCAAAGTGAAATAAATAAATAAATACACACACACACACACACACACACACATATATATATATATATATATATATTCTTGATATTTAACGTTATCCATTGTTTTTCCGTTGCACTGACTTTATGAAGTTAATATATTACTATGTTATACTATATTACATAGTAATATATTAACTTCATATATATATATATATATATATATATATATATATATAAATATCGCAATATATATATATATATATATATATATTTTAGGTTAGTTTTGGTTGGTAAAGATTATTTAGATTTTTTGGACTAGGAGACTGACAGACTTACCTTGGTAAGAGTCCACTCTGTAGTCTTAAAATAGAAACACATAAAAGCACTTAAACAATGATATATTTCAACCACACGGTGGTCTTTGTCAATCGAAGAGAAAACAAAAAGAAATATGAGGTTATTATATGTGTGGTTGAAATATATCATTGTTTAAGTGCTCTTATGTGTTCCTATTTCAAGACTACAGAGTGAACTCTTACCAAGGTAAGTGTCTGTCAGTCTCCTAGTCCAAAAAATCTATATATATACACATACACACACACATACATCGGTTTTTTGAACCATGCTAAGCCTCTGAAGCAGAGACCTGTGAATGGATCTACACCAAACTTCAGAGGAACAATCCTGAAACATGTTAAACAAACCCTCCAAATTTCATTGATCTCTATTCCGCGGTTTAGGCGTCTATAACATACATACACACATACAAACATTCACTTCTGTAGATATAGATACACACACATAGGTATACATGCAATATCGGGATGTTGTATTAGACTTGGATTTGTAGATGGAGTTGATGATTATTTACCAATACTTTGATTGAACTCTTATTTCATTATAATGTAAAAAAAACTAGTTTTATTTATATGTGTAATATAAATATGACTCAAGATTTTGTAAGCAAGGTTTTCAGAGATTAAAACTATTCAAAGTAGATTTCATTTAATTATTTGTAGTGTCGTTAAGTGAGGCAGTCTGTGTAGTTGCTGGGAAGATATTGTCTTATTTTAGTGCTGCACTGTCATTTTTAAACCTTCCATAAAATAGTTGTCTTTAGCCTTTTTCTTAAGTAAATCTCAAATTAAATCCCCCTCACATGCACACACCCTTGATAGTTGTTGATCATTAGATCATGGGAATATATTCCAAAGGTTTTAATTACAAAAATGTTAAAGAAACTGTTTTGTTTAAAGGACTTAGTTGGCATTTATAAAGAATACGTAGCTAGGAGTAGTAAACAAATTTTAAAAATGTTATACTTATTCCTCTTAAGTTTTTATCACATACATAATTAATTTGACTAATGTAGAGTTATAAAATATTGCCATTTATTTAATTTTTATTCCATAATTTTCTAGCTTTCTCATAGCAATAGAGATACATTTAAAATTCTTATACGTGTGCTCAAATTCAGCAAAGAAAATCTGTCCTGGGCATGAACAAAATATGGTACTTCAAAAGAATTTCATTGACATTTCTGGTTTTGATTTAAATTGTAATCCATTTTTATCAAAAAACAAATTAAATTTTAAGTTTTTAGAGGAACTTACTTCAAGAGCTAATGTGAATAATTCTTGTTCCAGCAGATTCTCTCTTAGCTGACGTAACATAATAAGGCCACGCAATGGGTCACATGGCAGCGGTTCACAAGGCAACAATGCACAGCCTGCATGAGACGAGACAAGCAGATCTAACAAGTTAACTTCTGCAATTATATGTTCAATTTGTGCTCCATACGATGGAATACCTTGACGACTTGAACAGACTCTAGAAAACTCGACCAAAGTTCTAGAAAACAAATAAAATTAATTTGAATTGTAAAATTATTTCATTTTTCAATATCTTTTATTAGTTTACACTCACCTATATCATATATCTTGTTCAAAATTTCAATCTTTAATAAAATACTTTTTATTCATCCACTGAAGTTCAAATACATTTGTTTAACTTGTAGTTGACAACTACAGTTATAATACAGTTTTTTTCAAATGTTAATTCATTAATTAAATTTGGTTAACTAATTTTATTTTTATATGGGAGAAAAACTTTTCACAAAAGGGGCAAGGTATGCAATATAGCTATTTCATCCCATTTGGCTTAAAATAAGTGATAAATTATAATTTCATAAAACAGCTGATTTTATGTTACTTTATTTATATTAATTGTAATTAGTTACTAAACACTTATAAATGTTTTAAACTTGCCTATAATAGCACTTACTTTGCTTGTTGAGGACGGCCGTTTCGGGAGATGTGTCCCTTTGTCAACTCAAACCGTAAAGGTCTATTCACACACATCAGTTCCGGCGCGTCACAGGTCAGTCACATCAGTCACGTCACAGTCAAAACATTTATTCTATAATGGATTTCCTGTTGCGCTATCTACACTCATCCGGCGCAGGTCCGTCAGTCGCTCTGCCGGCGTCCGTCAGTCATTTTCAGATTTCTTCCCACCGATATTTTTGGATTGTTCGGACGCCTGACGGTCGTATGACGGATGTGTTTGCTATTTTAAAAGGATTGCGTTTTTATATAAAAGTTGTATTTCTGTGTAGAATTTATATTTTAAAGACTGTTTGTTACGAGCATCAAGATGAACGATGAAAAATTGATAGAATGTGTTCGCAAAAATATAGTTTTGTATGATATGTCTAACGCTAAATACATATACCCGTCTGTGAAGAATGAAATTTGGGAGAAGATAGGTGCTGAAATGATTTTAGCACCTAAAACATACAGCTAGTCGTTCCTTGGGTGTTACTAATTTCCTCCAGTGAGTGTCTTGTTTTCTTAAATGCACTTCCACTTTACCAAGTAAAATATGAAATGTTTCACTTGTCATCCTAAAATATTTAAAGAACTTAGTTTCATCGTCCATTAGTCTCTTAAATAACGTGATGAACTCTCCCTGACTTTCCCTTTTCTTCCATAAATTATGAACCCATATCCTTCGCTTTTTTCTCTTATTTTCAATCTCTTCGTCATCTAAGGCTATCGCTATTGCAGCTAACTCTACTATAGTAAAATCAGCCATTGAGGTAATTATATATTATCCAATTTAATTCACTCATGATAAAATAAGCTTGACTGTAAGATCACTGTATAAAGTGACTGACGACTGACTGAAGCCAACTGACGGACAGTTGACTGACGAATTCCGGACGCAACTTTGACTGAACTGAGACTGAACTGTGACGGAACTGATGTGTGTGAATAGACCTTAACTGGGACACATCTCCCGAAACGGCCGTCCTCAACAAGAAAGTAAGTGCTACTATAGGCAAGTTTAAAACATTCAAAAGTGTTTAGTGATTACTAGTAGCTCACACGAAGATGGAATCAACAAATGTAATTAGTTATTAAAAAGTAACTCAAATAAAATTTTTCTTTGTTGATCTAAGTAATAATTGACTTAAATTTTTATTTATATTACTTGTTATATTGTAAAATACATTTGTTACATTTATTATTACTGGTCTATAACACATTGGATATATTAGAAGAGTTGAATAGCTTACTAGGAAACATTTTAATTTAGTAAGCAAACTAGTTACTCATATTACAAAAATTGAAAAGATGGATTATAATAAATACTGACTGTTTAATACTTTATCTTACTTGTTTACCTTACTATAAGCTAGGTAACCTAGAAATTTTTTGTTTCTTTGCCATTCCTTTGTTTCTAATAAACAAGAAGATTGTACTTCACTATAGCGTGCACACACATATTCCCTGTTTCTACATTTAACATTTTACACAACAATAAATAACTGTAAAAGTTGTGTTATGACATTGTTTCTATATTGAGCATATACAGATAATGAATTGGTTAAATAGAGCCAACTAGTAATCAGGTTTTTCCTATTGGTTTACTGTATTTACACATCTATAACGAGTATTTGTATATAACCGGCACCCATATTTCATTACAATAAGTTGGGGAAAATATAGAAACGTCACTAGCTAATAAGTTGTACTTACCAACATTTTTAATTAAAATATCCAAACACGAACAGATAAGAAACATACAACACAATTCAAAACTTACAATACATACAAAATTTATTTGTTTATAATATGCACAATTTTTCAGTCATCACCACTACTTTCTGAAGATGGTAAAATTTCTTTATTCTCATGAGAATCTTCATTATCATTGTTATTCCAGAGCACGCAGTCCTTTGTACCATCAATTACATTGGAAATACAGTACAGTCTCACTAATCTGGACTTGATGGGACCGGACCCTGTCCGGATCAACGAAAGTCCGGATTAGACGGAAAAAGCCAAACAAATGCATACAATATGTGTTTTAGGCGGGGAAACATATTGAAATTGTAATTTTAGTGGAATTGAAGCCTAAATATAGCTTACAGTACAGTATTTCATAGCTTATTTAGTGAAAAATCCTGTAATTGTAACAGAAAAGGTATGACATGAATAAATATCAAAGCATCTTTCTCGTTGAATAAATGTATTCACATAAAGTTATTTACACTATACTGTATAAACGCACAAAAAACTCAAACAAAAATGAAACTGAAACAAAAATAAACTTTAAAAAACTTAGTGAAAAAAGTCCGTAATGTTCTTTTGTTTTAACGATGAATGACGTCGTTTCACAGTACGATCTCGTAGGCGTTTCGTAGGTCAGTAGCGCTCCGCAGTTGATGTATCACTTTGTTTCTCAAAGTAGGTCATCAACTCTTCCAGCATTGCAGCCGCCTCATCATGAGTTGGGCTGACCGGTTTGTCTGTGTAGTCTTCCTCTTCCGAGCTGTCATTTTCTGCTTTTGGAGTGCACACTGCGACGATTTCGTCCTCGTTGAGCACTTGGGAAATATCAGTGTCTTTCAACTCGGCACAACCCTCCAATTGTTGAAAAATCCGAACAAATTCAGCGTCGTCATTAGTAAGTTGACTGTTGGTTTTTTCACTTTCCTGTGGCATTTCAGGCCACAATTTTTTCCAGCTCTTTTGGAGTTTAGACGGTTGAATTTCCTCCCACGATTCTGCAGCTATATAAATGACATCCTGTATAGTCACTTTTTTAAGAATTTCAATAAATTGTGTAGCTGGATCTGCTTCTTGTTGTTCCAAAGGCGATAAAATGAACTTTGTCCTATATCGGCCCGGTCCATTGGCTGAATGAAAGCTAGTTAGGAGAAAGAAATTTAACAAAAATGTCACAATGACGCAATTCTTCATTTGGGTGGCATGGGGCATTATCAATTAGTAAAACCGCTTTTCGAGGGAGTTTTTTCTTTTTTAAAAACTTTTCTGTTGTTGGAACAAAGTTTTCAAAAAACCAGTCCTTAAAAATTTGACTGTTCATCCACGCTGATTTTTGGAACTTGTATTGGGCCGGTAGAACACTTAAATTTACATTTTTTTAAAACCCTAGGCTTTGCGGATTTCCCTATCACCGCAAAAGTAGAAATTTTAGATCGCCAGAAGCATTACTGCAGGGCAGCAAAGTCATACGTTCTTTCTTAACTTTATGACCTTTTGCTACTGAATCTAATTTGGAAGTTAAAGTTTTTTTTGGGGACATTTTATAATTTAATCCAGCGTTGAACACCTGACAAGGTTGTACGTTTTCATCTCTGAGAAACTAGCCAAATTTGTCTTTGAATTTTTCACTGGCATCACTGTCACCTGACAAAATTTCACCACTTATTCCGAGTTGACACGCCGTGTCGTTATTTCCACCGTGATAGCCAAACCACACTGGCAGTAAAATTAGGGCCTCCTTTTAACTTTTCATTCAGTTTCAGCGTGATCGTTTGCAAATTTACACCCGATAATGGAACACCCTGTTCCCCTTTTTGGCAAAACCAAACATACAAAGCATCATCTAGGGTTTAATTTTTTGGTTTTTTTAAAGTGCTTCTACCGCCTAAACTGTCTTTACTAACCATTTTTGCACAAAAATCTTCAATTTCCTGTCGCTTTTTTTTCCAATCGGAAACAGTTTGTTTTCCCACGCCTAACTCTTTTGCAATTTTAGTAAGCGATTCACCTCCATCAATACGAAACAAAGCTTGGAGTTTTTGTTCTATTGTCACTGTCACTGACTTATGTTTAGTCGCCATTTTCACTGTGAACGAGACGTAAATAAAAAACACAGATCAATATCGCACTAGAATTAAATGACAACTGAGCAGATATCTTGCGAGAAGCAGTAAAGGTGGCATCCGTCCGACAACACAACTGACCTGACGCCAGACGGATAGACTGTCTATCAGTTTAGTCAGCGGTCCTTTATCTTTCGTTTATCGCAAGATGTCTCTGATGTCACGTGCGTTGTAGTGTTGGGAGATCTAATGTGAATATATTTTTTCAAAGAAGTTTTTCCAACTTTAATATTTTATTGAATAAATTATATTATTTGTCTATTAGAGTAGGAAAACTTCTTTGAAAAATAACAAATATAGTTGTATAAAAATAAATATTTTTGTGGACGGTAGACTGATTGTGCACTGTAAAATACTATAAACAAAAATTTTGGGCCGTCTGGATCATCGGAGACTGGATTAGCGAGACTGTACTGTACCACATTTTTTTAATCTCTTAAGAATCCATTCTAAAAAAAGTGAAAGGGAAGGTCTTTTCATTTTCCGAGATTGGGTAAATTTATGTTCACCATCACACATCCACTGGGTGTACAGTTTTCTAAAACTGCTTTTGAAAGGTTTATTAACTGAGTTGAAAATGGGACACATCTCCCAAAACGGCCATCCTCAACAAATATAAGTAAGTGCTACTACAAGCAAGTTGTAAAATATTTACAAGTGTTTTACTGTATTCAAAATTATTCCTCGTCCTCACTTGTAAGATAAACCAATAAAACTCAAAATTTTATTTTTATATTCGTTGGGTAAACATTGAGCTAAAGGGTTCGCCTTTGAATCAAATTACCATGTATACGAAGAAACCTTGTACACCAACCAAGACTTATACAAAAATGTGTATTATCAATGTTAAGACGTTCAGTAATTCACCTTGCTTGAACTTGTATAATTTCCGTAGTCACCACAAAAGCTGCACTTCTCTTTCCTTGTATAAACTCAATAACCTGTGTTTCTACATTTGGATACGTAGTTTTCTTACCTCGAAAAGTCTACCTATCATGAGTTGTAAGACGTAATTTTACTTTTTGTTTTTTCCACTCCTGGACATTCGTTTCTGGTACCTCAAATTTGCGTGATGCAGCCCGATTGCCATTGTCTTCTACATGTTTTATTACTAAAAGTTTAAATTTTGTCGTATACGATGAACGGGATGTCTTTTCACTCACTAAATAAAAATAAGTTAAACGAAAACACTACCTATTGTTCAAGCTAAGTAGCAATTTCAAACTAAAGCCCTTTGTAAGAAGTGTAATGCAGGCAAAAAATGAATCCCATAAGTGGAGATTTCCTGGAAGCAAGAACTGTGTTATGGTACCCTACATATGAATTGAACAACAATGGAAAAGAATCACTTTTGCTTTAAATTTAGCTTAAAGGTAAAAGCAATGACCTTTCCCTATTCTATTCCGTCCTGACAAATTGATTTTCTTTGGCCAAAGTGCAGTGGGTTTCCACTTTTCCCTTCTGCAGTTTGCCTATTTCTTACGATTTTTTTCATTACTTCTTGATAAACTGAGTTGTTTCTAAGAGATGAAGGGGAGGGGGGATTATAGTTTTTTTGCAGTTGGTATGCTACTTTTTTTTATTTAACCTAATGTAAACTAGTACATACATCTTTTTTGTCTGTACTATAATACCTGTATACCTTGTTTTTTAATCTAACTGATATTTACATTGGTGTCTACAATGTGAAAGTATTGTTTTTTACTAGTGTGACAATGATAATTGTTTCTACAATAGCCTTTTAAAATGATTAAAAATCATTAAAGCTTAAGCGAGGCATTAAGCTTTAATCTTCACTAATTACTTTTATTCCATCATCTAAAGCATTATTAATCTTACTTAGTACTATATATTGCAAAAAAACAGTATGTTCCTGCTTCTAGGAAAGGCCCAATACCACTAGGAGATAGCTGGGAAATGAAAGTTTTTGGGTAATAAATGAAGTAAAATAAAATTTATGAATCAAGTAAGAGGTTTACTCCTCTAACACCCAATATTGAATTAGAAAAATATATATGCTACACATGATAAATGGATCAAATTACATAGTTTGTTCATAAAAGGGTTTTATCTATGCTGATTCATACTGTAAATTTAAAGAAAGTGAAACTCATATTTCATTAGGAGTTCTGGCTATGGCCATAATGAATTATTATAAAGTATCCACATCTTTTTACTCTAAAATCACTAAAAAACTTATTTATAAAAGTCTGTATTAGGTAACGAGATAAAATATTTAATAACATAATAAGAATAAAAATTAACTGAGGCAAGAAAAATATTCTTGCAATATACAGTAGGCTTACTTTCTGTATTACATCTTTACTGTGATACAAAAGTAGGTCTATTTTGCATTACAACAATAGGGTGTTAGGCCTATACTTGCAAATGACTATAGAACTATACAATGTAAAAAAAAGAGAAACAATCATACAGCATATTTAATAACATTGAGAGTCTTTAGTTTTAAAACACCAGTTAGTTTTAACATTTATTCCTTTGTTCTGAAGGACAACAGAATCGAAGAGTCAAAAGGGTGACAGGCAATTGAGTTTCAACTGAATTTACAAAACTGTTACTCCAGTTCAAACAATTGAAAAAAAAAATATAATCACAATGCAGGATTCCTACATGGAAAAAAGTCTTCAAAACTTGAATTAAAGTTGGAGTTGATAAAGATGGTACAGAATTATACATAAAAAAAGGGAAAAAATCTAAACTCATAATAATAGAATGAAAAAACATGGAACAGCTTGATGAAGGCTGGACCAAAAGAAAAAAGACACAGTTAACTATTTATAGTTATGGATATTTCCTTCCTTAAAATATTTAGTAAACTGAATTAGTAGAGTACATATACAATGTCGTTGAAAATATTAAACGTGGAAAACTCACCTTATCATCCTCACAAGAAATATATAGTCCACTTCAGGATTAAGGACACCAGGGTTTGTGGGACGCAATAGTTGTACCAAATCTTCAATCGTTGTTACGAGAAACCTAAGGAAAAAATGCTTTACAGATCACAGATTTATTTTTTCAATTATAAATCATGCAATGAATAGACAAAATGTGCCATAGTAAAATATACTCCTGGATGATGGTTTAAAATTCAATTCAAGATTTACTATATTTTCCTAACCTCATAGTAAAACTATCTGGAATATAATAAATACTTTATGAATTTCGAATAATTTAGTGACTTAAATGTAGTCATTATTTAATTTTAAATAAATAAAACCTCTTAAACCACGAAAACGTTTTATTCATGTCCTGATGTACATTTCGATTGCAAAGCAATCATCTTCAGAGGAAATTACTACAAGACCTTTGCAATGGAAATGCACGTCAGGACATTAATAATGGTTTTTTTTGTTTAAGAGATTTAGTTATTTATATTTTAAAAATTACACCACAGTAATAAAATTACATCATAGATTTATTAACTTGTGCCAATTTAGAATTAAAATAAAGTCATATTAAAAAAAGTTAAATTTAAAAAATTTGCTGAGGCATAATAACATTTTTACTCACCTTTTACTCACAAAAAAATATTGTTATTCTTAAGAAAATACCTTTTCCCCAACAGACTATAGCAAAGACTGGTGATGTTTGTTTATGTACAATAAAAAACTTTGTCCTAGTAAGTTTCCTAAAAATCCATTTAATTTTAAGTCAGTTCGAGTTACTAATATCAGAAAGTTTCACCATGAAGATTCACAGTGAACTTCATAAATTCAAAATCATTGAGATCAGTATAAAACTTGGATTAAAGTAAAGAAGTTCAAATTGAGTCATTTATTTTGTATGGGACCTGGCATAAATTTGTTTTGTACACACCATGATTTTGATAGAGCTTGAATTAAAATCCAAATGTTCAATGTGGAATATCCAAAGATATTTAATTACATTAAACTAGATTATAAGAGTTTATAATGGGACACATCTCTTGAAAAACCTTATTTAGACAAAAATTAAGTCCTATAGACAAGCATTCAAATATTAATATATGTTAAAGTGTATAAAAGTATTTATATTTTAGTAAATATAAAAATACTGTAAAAGAGGGAATTGAAATACATTCAAACAAAGCTAGAGCACTGAAGCTCATGGATTCATAAAACAGAATTATAACTGAAAATTAATCCGAAACTATCTAAGGAAATTTTAGTTTATACTTCATTAAAGTATTTAATGCCCTTACGTACAATAGGAATGATAACATTTATCAAATTATTATTTTAAACAAAAAAATCACATAAACATATGTATAAACAAACTTCATTTGCTCAATCATGAATTGTTTTTATTAAAGTTGCTTGATGTAATCATCTTGAATTCACTGATTAAACTATATGTAAAAAGTACTTACCTAAGTGAATACGTAATGGCTTACTTGCTGACACGTTTGAAAACATTCATTCCTTTTACGAAGCTAACCCTCTACTTCGAAGTAGAGGGTTAGCTTCGTAAAAGGAACGAATGTTTTGAAACGCGTTAGCAAGTAAGCTATTACGTGGCGTATTCACTTAGTTAAGTACTTTATAAATATAGTGATTTCATTAACTTCATAGTTCATTTAAAATGAAGTTACTAGAAACACAACTACAATTTTTACCAATTGATGTAATGTTAAATTTATAATGCAAATATCATTCATTGTGATTTGTATAACTGGGAAAATATTTCACCATTATGTTAAACTGAAATCAACATATGAAAATATTATATAACACTATTAAAATATGGCATACCGAAGAAGAGCTGTAGGTTCAAAGTGAAGTTTCAATATGGACATGCAAAGTGAAACACTTGGAGCATGTGCGTAGGTGAATTCATCTCTAACAGTTGAGTTATAAACAAGATCCCAAGAAAGTAACCACTCGGGCTCATTACTGTCTTTTTCCACTGAAGTAATCTTTCCCTCGTAACTGGAACAGTTGTGTATTGATCCAATCTTGAACAGAAATAATACTTATATTGCTAAGTCTTGAAAAGTATTTATTGGAAATATAAAGGTATGGTGCAGACCACCTAACCATGCACTTGGGCCTGAGAGATGCAAGAGATGTCTTGTGTACTTCCTAAAACATGTCACATATTCAGAATGTTCTATGCATCTTCTGTATTCGATATGTCTTCATATATTTCAAGATTGTTTATTATTTCATACCGAAGCTAATTTGTCATCGAAATTATCTAATATCGACCGTCTCATGCAAGTCAGTGTTTTGTCAGTCCTATAATCTTCGTAAGAAAGTATTTATATTGACCCTTTACCTCCCATCTTGCCTACTGCAATCTCTCAAGGCCAAGTTCACAGTTATGTGGTCACCACAATAGGTCTATATACTCTTTAAATAATCCTTAATTTCATTGACGTTTGGAAATGCAAACTTTATTGACAAACTGTTAAACTAGTTACATATCCTCTTTTTTAACCCAAAATACTAACAAATTACATTACAACCCCTCTCCCCCCCTAAACAATAAACACATTTTAACACGTGCTCCCCAGTTTGAGACTCATTTTAACAATAAATTAATAAAAATATTAATAGACAGTAATTACTGAAGAAAAGAACTATCAGTAATTTATAAATTTCAATAAAAACATTTTTTAACAGATGACATTCGCAAAATCCTTTTTAAAAAAATATTTGTATTTTACTTTATGTCCAATAAAAGCTTTGTAAAAATCCCACTTGCTAAGAGAAGAGGTCAAAGTGCAAATCTGGTATTCGCCTAATAACCTTCCTCCAAGTTATTCTGACGTTCTTCACATAACTGCACTGGTTAAGAATAGAGAAAATATTTTTTTCTTGATTTTCATAAAGTCATTTTGTAAACATTAAGCTCATAAATAAACCATCCCAAAAGATAGGAACATTACACTAAATAATTACTAGAAGGAAAAGTGAGAGAGAAACCTTGTAAAAATTTCTTAAAGGCTTAATGAATCACATTACTTTTAGTGAGGTTCTCAAAACAAATGAATTGTTTAAGACATCGAAATTTAATTCTTTATATTTCTAACATAGATTATTCATGTGTCTCATATTATCCTTAATTTTGGTAATATTAAAAATTAAAACAACTTTTCAATTGTTAGAATTGATGGTGAATAGCAAGGTCGTCTTCTAATGAGAACCAAATAAGTACTACCAGCAATGGTGAGTTAGTCGTCCATCACCTTTTCCATGGTGACATATATAAAATAAGATTTTAAAAAAATTCAATTTAAATGTAAATTTATAGAAATAATTGTTGACTTGCATTTTTAGAGTAATACTTATTCATATAGAAATGAGATGATAAAGATAATTTAAAGATAATAAAGATAATAATAAGTGCCGGTTTAAATTATTTTTAGAACGAACCAGATCTTTTAATTAATTTTAGGAAACTTTTATTGTAAGTCATAAATAGTAATTGTTAAAAATATCACTTAATTGATTTTATAACAATTTGCAACTTTCAATGTTTTCTTCTTTCAAAAAAAAAAACATTTAAACTGATACCTGCCAAATAGTGGCTTGAGATTTTTAAAATTTAAAACAATGTAATATGTAATATTTTAATCAAATTAGAGGCTAAAAAAGAATGTTTAATAACTGAAAATCACTAAGGGGAGAAACTGAACATGTAGGCTTCTGTCATTAACACTGACATTTTACTTAAACACCATCTATCAGAGAGTTCCTAGAGAGTTATCACCATGACTGTATGCTGATACAAACTAATATAATTCAGTTGAATTAAGTTATGTAGCACTATGATATTTGGTTCTCTATGTACCCTTTGTTTATGTTCATTTACAAATTTGAACATTGGCCAACAAATTTGTAACAACAGCCTAGATTAAAACTTTGTTAATCACCTACTGAAACTTTTCCAATGCTTCATGATTTTTTTTCAAGAACATTAACTTTCCAGAAACAAGTTTCTCAATGGCATGTAAGTTGAAAATAGCACTTTAACTTTTAGAAATAGAGTACAAAATTTGTTAACTAAATAAAATTACCTGTAATGTTTTAGGCGTTGTATACTCCAGGCAATCATTGCATACTCTCACTGTAACATTGGCATACCCTGCAACCTAAGTAAAATACTACATTATATAAAATGGTTTTAGAATATTATAATATATATATATAAAATACGTTTTCTTGTTTAATAATTTAAAACAACATAGGTTATTCAAATACAAGAATATTTATTAATTTATATTTAAAGCTTTTCATTGGTAAACAGTACCAACATCATCAGGAATGAAAATTACAATAATGTAATTTATATATATATATAAATATCGCAATATGTATTCTTGTGAATTATTAAAGAACTAAGTCAAAATACAAATACAAGAATTATAATTGAATTGTAAATTCAATTATAGTTCTTGTATTTGTATTTTGACTTAGTTCTTTATATATATATATATATATATATATATATATATATATATATATATATAGATTTTTTGGACTAGGAGACTGACAGACTTACCTTGGTAAGAGTCCACACTGTAGTCTTGAAATAGAAACACATAAAAGCACTTAAACAATGATATATTTCAACCACACAGTGGTCTTTATCAATCGAAGAGAAAACACAAAAAGAAATATGAGAGAATGAAATAAAATAAATATAAGTTGTAATCACAGATTGTGTAGAGTAGAAATCAGATGACACAGATGCACAGATTAAAGATATATATATATAAATTGTTTCCATGAGCATATGAGTGATTATAGTTTATATAAGTCTGTCAGAGGAAGAGAGATAAGGTTATTGGGGGGAAAAAAAAAAAAAAAAAAAAAAAAAAAAAAAAAAAAAAAAAAAAAAAAAAATCTATAATCAAACTATAATCACTCATATGCTCATGGAAACAATTTATATATATATATCTTTTATCTTTAATCTGTGCATCTGTGTCATCTGATTTCTACTCTACACAATCTGTGATTACAACTTATATTTATTTTATTTCATTCTCTCATATTTCTTTTTGTGTTTTCTCTTCGATTGATAAAGACCACTGTGTGGTTGAAATATATCATTGTTTAAGTGCTTTTATGTGTTTCTATTTCAAGACTACAGTGTGGACTCTTACCAAGGTAAGTCTGTCAGTCTCCTAGTCCAAAAAATCTAAATAATCTTTACCAACCAAAACTAACCTAAAAAATATATATATATATATATATATACAGTCAACTCCCGATTATCCGGGATAATTACCGGCAGGGCCGTCACGGATAATGCGAAATCACGGTTAAAACGAATACCATAATATCCACAGCCCTATTTCTACCCAATGACTGTAAAAACAGCTGATAAATAGTACCACCTCCTGTTGTATCGTCACTACTGTACAGTTCGTTTTGATCAGAAGCAACGCATAGACTGACCACTGAGGAAGGGTAGTGTTTACGTTCGACTTGAGCGATCGCGTAATTCCGCGAATTCGGCGTTCGGATTTATTCACCGAAAAACGGCCGCTCGCGCTCGGGGTTATCGCACCTCCATGCATCACGTTCGATGCTTCGATGTGCTCTGATCTGATTCGACGTTTGAGATCAACGCATAATTAGGGATTCGCGCTTCATAGAACCGCGTGAATTTATAAATGACAACAAGAAATATAACGTAAACTCAGACATGCTGACCGAAACTCTGCCCGCGAGTACGCGTCGCGCGGAAACAGGTAGGAAGGATTTAGGACACAGGGTGGCGACTACGGGCGAGTTGACAGTCTATAAATTATTCCGTAAAGGTTACTGTACGCCCCAACGACCGCCGGCGCTCGCATCCGTAAGCCGCGTTCATATTTGACTCCTCCCGCCCCACTGCTTCAAGTGGAGCTGAAGATCCCGGTTGATCCGCAACCCGGTTAATGCGATCCCGGATAATCGGGAGTTGACTGTATATATATATATATACAGCTTCCTATATATATATATAGGAATTTTTGGACTAGATAGGATACTGACAGACTTACCAAATGGCAATAGGCAAAAACTGCAATCTCTTGAAAATAAATAAATAGGCACATAATACAATAAATTTACAAAAAAACCTAACCTCAACACAACACTACAACCTGAACACAAAAATAATAAAAATAAAAAAAAAATCTACCTTAAATATAAATACACCAATAACAAAATAGAAAAATTAACAAATATATACAACAAAGAATACTACACTCCAACATACAAACCAAACAGCAAAATAATAAAATATCTTAATAACACAAACCACAAAACAAATACAGAAAAACATAACCTATCAGGAATTTACAAAATTACATGTAACAACTGCAACGCATTTTACATAGGGAAAACAACCAGATCATTTAAAATAAGATTTGAAGAACAATACAGAGCATTCAAAAATAAAAATACAAAAACATCAAATGTTGCCAGCACACCTAATATCACATAAATATGAAATAACAAATTACGAAAATAACCTAACCATACTCGAAATAAATAATAAACTAATAGAACTAAACTCACTAAAAAAATACCACATTTATAAAAACATACACAACAATTTAATGAACCTACAGACAAAATATGGAGACGATTTACTATTTAAAAACATTACACACGAGGTTCAAGAAGAAACATGTATGACGTTAACAAATAACAACATCACGGACCAAACATTCACATCAGAAAAATAGAGAAAAATAATCAGTGATTCGACAATGGTCAAATGACCGAAAGGTACCTCATCACACAAGGTAAAATTATTGCACTTAGTGGTGGAAAAAATTATTTACAAGTAATAATAATAACTTCATAAAGTCAGTGCAACGGAAAAATAATGGACAACATTTCACATTGACCATTATTTTTTCGTTGCACTCACTTTATAAAGTTATTATTGTTAAATTCGACAATTGTCAACTGACCGAAAGATGCTTCTTCACATAAGTGTGTCTATAGTGTCTTTGTGATGAAGTGAGTTGTGACAAAATGTTGAATGAATGTCTCTGCAAGAGATGGATCAGTTAGTGATTCCCCAGGGTAAAATGAAAATTAAAACATTTTTATCAAATAAGTAGATGGTAATTATTAATTATATGATATTTCTCACAATTTTTTTTAATTACAGACCTAAGCAGATTAGTCTATACTGATATTTTTTTTATATATTTGATAAATTAGTTTCACCACATTATTACTTTTTTTGCTCAAAATAAATTTTGTGCATCATATAAAAAATATCACCAAACCTATAAATAACCAGTAGTGATCCAAAATATTTTCAACACATGTTCAAGTCAACAAATATCCTTGTAATATTTTAAATTTGAATTCTTACTTTAATACGATGTGAAGAACAAGAAGCACACACAACTCGGCCACATCTTCGGCAATGGTGTCTTCTGTTGAACATAGAGAATACAGTAACATGACAGCACATGCATTCAGTTACCTATACAAAAATAACTGCAATTAAATGAAATATTTGTACTCCAAATAAATATGTATTTAAATAATACAAATGTTTTGAACTTTGATATATTATTATTTGCTTCTAAATTAGCTCAGTGGTATTAGTTAAAATGAATACTTAATTCACAATTTTCCATATGGAAAATAAAATTTGACATAATAATAAAATAAAATTTGGGAGCAGTCATATTACAGGTCCAATTAATTTTAATTGTTAATTGTTTATGTAAATAAAAATCTCTATTAAAAAAATAATTTTGATATTATTTTATAATTTCTTATTATTTTTAAAAATAATTATTTTTATTATTATGATTTTATTTTATTTATAATTTCTTTATTTTTAAAGTAAATAATATTTGAACAACTCACATCATCATTAGGAATCCAATCTTGTTTTTTTGGTGGATTTTCAGGTGGTGCAAATTTATCTTTATCAAATATTTGAACTGAGGGCCAAGATTTTTTTGAAGGTAATGATTTTGTACGGACGCTGATTTCTAAAGCTTTACTTGCATACCGCCTCAGTAAAGCATCCAAACATTGCGGCGAGATGGAAGAGCCTGGATTTAGTTCAGAAATTCTGTCACCAAGAGAATGCAAAACTGTTTCTAAAGTTGAAATCTTTGTGTTCATCAGCAGTTGTTCTATGAAAAGCTCAGGTTGACTAATGAGTTTTCTATACCACTCCTAAGAAAAAAAATAAAATTAGATAAATTTCTCTGGGATTATAACACACTTAAACTTGTTAGAAACATCACAAGAAACCAGAAAGATTCATTCCCCCCCCCCAAAGTTCTAGCAAATTTTTAACTGCTAAATTCTAAGAACTATTTGATATTTTTTAAAAAAATTCCAAGTCCATTGAAATATTAGAAAACGATTATTGAGAGGTAATGTCATTCCACTTACTGGGACAATGTTCAAGTTTCTCCAAACAAATTATCAAAAACGTAATCGGCAGTTTATAAGTGTTAATAAAAGTGAAATTTGACAGGACTCACAGAGCATTCTGTGCAAGGTTGAAGGAATGAATGAATAAAGTGTTCCTTTAAACAGGAAGGACAAGTTCATTACGGATGTGGAGTTAGTATGGTTGTTTAGGGCCAAACCCTGCAACCAATGATTTGGCAGTTAATGTCTCAATTATACTTGGTTTTGAACTATTTTGCAGAATAACATTGTTTAGTTTCAGTAAATGCTTTCTGATTTCTGGTAAACTCCACTTTCAGTTATAATTGTCCACAGGTAAACTAATAACTAATAACTGGTACAAGTCCAACTTGAATTTTTCCCCCTGAAAAATGATATAAATCACAAACCATTGTAAAATAAAATCACAGAATTAGGTAAAGCAAAAATACTTTACTTATCTTTTCTAAAAGGAGTCAAGCACACACACTTAATACTACACCACACGCTTAATGAGGTATAGCATGCACATTTAATTATTAAAAGAGCGAAGAATACCTGATCTTGCCACGGAAGAATTGCCAACATATGAACACCAATGTCTAGTAACTTGTATCTATGGCGCTGTGATACAGTCAAACCTTCAGTATGGATTAGAAATGAAACTGCATGTTGGAGACTACTGAGGGATGTAGCACTGGTAACAATATGTTCACATATCTGTACAGCTTGGTCTACTTCAATGTAAGACAATATTGAAACAGCAGCTGTTTCTAAGCCAATTTCAAATAGGCCCAGTACAAAACAACGAATCAACTGTGAAAGCATAATTCAAATTTATTCAACATGTAATGCTTACTTAATTAAATATGTAATGGTTTAATCTTATGAATAATATATTATTAATATATTATATATTATAATTATAGAATACAGTAGAACCTCTCAAACTCGATTCCCAAAAACTCGACATTCCGTAAAAGTCGACAGGGCTGGTGAATTAATAATTTTTTTACACCGCCCATAAATTAAAGCTTTCCATCAGTACATAGGCCGCCCGAGAGCGCTAGAGACTTAGACTGGGTTTTCCAAGGTCGTTCAACGCACCCTTTACCTGCCCAGCTGGTACGGGCTATTGTTTGCCCACGTTCGGGGATTTCTGTGGCCACTTTCCTTATCGTGAGGCCGCTCGTTAACCTGGGATTCCCGGGCAGGTCATAAATTACCGTCGCTACATTGTCGTCACTGGGCGTTCAGTTTAGTGTTTGTTGAGAGACAGTTGTGGTCAGTTGATTTTGTTCAAGAGTGGTTGACAATTGTTTAAACGAGTTTTGTGCTGGAATATAGAGCATGGCGGAGTCAGTATGACAGTGTCAATGGAAGCAAAATTTGGTGCCTTGAAAAGACTTGAGCGTGGTGAAAGCGTAAATAAAATAGCGTTGGACTTGAACATCGGTAGGTCTACAGTGCTTGGTTGGAAGAAAAAGAAATCTGAAATTTAATCGTGGTGTTTGAAAAGACAGTGTACAGAATCCATCGCGGAATGAAAAATAATGAGAAGTGCAGAGGTCGAAAAAGTCGGCGAAACCCTTTACCAATGGTTCCGTGTGCACAGGGAGAAGGGAACGCCTATATTTGGACCCATCCTGCAAGAGAAAGCTCTTCAGTTTTATGAACAATTTAAGGATGAAGGAGAGCCTAAGTTTACAGCGAGCAATGGTTGGTTGTCAAGGTGGAAACATCGATATGGAATCAAGCTGCTCAGTATCCGTGGGGAAAAAATGTCAGCTGACCCTAACAACGTGAGTGACTTCAAGACCAAACTACAGGAGTTTATTGAAAAAGGAGGACTGTCAGGTGATCAAAACTAAAATGCAGATGAGACAAGACTAAACTTTCGAATGCTTCCTACTAAAAGTTTAGCTCTGAGAGATGAAAAAGCTGCACCAGGAGAAAGTACAGACGTAAGCTTTTGTTATCTTTGGTGTTGTCCTTGGAATCGGGTGAGGAGCTAACGGTTAAACTAAAGAAGATCGATTTATTAGATATCATTGGATGGGTCTCTCAATCTTGGATCGAGCTTGACACCATAACCCTCATTCGTTCTTGGAGGAAACTTCTAGATCACGCAGGCAATGATTTGTCGCACGACAATGGATTTAATTCTGAAAATAGCGACTTGATTGAACTCATGAAAAAAATCCCAGGGTGTGAAGAGTCTTCAAGCAATTATGGCAATGAATGGATGGATGTCGATGGAGCAGCAGAACCATTAGGAGAAGATGAAATCATCGCAGCTGTCAAAGGGCGTGACGTAGAAGTGGACGATTCGGAAGAAGAAGAGCAAGAGGACCATCGACAAGAAAGAAAAGTTAGTCACAGTGAGGCTGTGAAATTTATTGACGGGACATTGCAGTACTTAGAGCAGCAAAATACCACTGGAATGGAGATTCTGTTCCTCAGGCGACTCCGTGTTCAAGCTGCAAGACGCTGTGTGGAGACAGAAAAGCAGTCTTCAATCACAGGGTTTTTCAAACGACTTCAGTAAGTTTACTTTTACACTTTTCTTCTAGTGTTCAGAAAACTTCCCATAACTAACTGTGATGGACTTTTTATAAGCAGCATAAACAACTTCAGTAATAATTGTAATGAACACTGTATTTTCAGATTCTACTAGGCCTTTTGTCTCAAAATTTTTTGATTATAAGTTATAAATGTTGATATAAATATATAATTGTATATAATAAATCAATAAATGTACAATTTTAATAGTCTAAATAAGCTTTTTTATTCAACTCCTAGTTATTTTTATTTAAGTTCCCTAAAACTCGACAACCTTTATGTCCACATTGTGTCGAGTTTGAGAGGTTCTACTGTGTTACATCTATAAAGTGTAATAACATTAATAAAATCCTAAACTTAAAGTTATTCTTATTCTACATTATAAAAATGATCATATTAGAATTTACTCCAACTCATTTTTTTTAAGCTTTCAAAATCACTGTATTTTCATTTTTATATGAACTAAAATGGGTACTTAATAAATGTAAGAATTACTTTAGTTAAAAAGGTAAAATAAATAATTCAGAAGGACATACAAGAAATCTAATAATGGTCAACAACCGTTATTAAATCTAATAAAAACAAATAAGTAAATTTTAAAAATGTTAAAAACAAACTTTATTTTTACAAAATAATGCAAACTGAACGATTGGAGAATGAAAAAAAACTATAATTCATCTTTAATAAATGTAAAAATTTAATGATTCTCAGAGAAAAACAACAAATATTGTTTTTGAAGATTTATATTACCTCACAGAGTAAGAAAAGTGACCAAAGGGGGGAATAATAGCAACACTACTGCCCAACCAAATAAACATTGCAGCCGAAGTGCTGGAATACTAGCTGCACTACTATCCGACTGAGTAAACATTATGACTGAAGAGGGGATATAATAGCAGCATTACTACCCAACTGAGTAAACATTGGGGTCAAAGAGAGGAAGTATTTACTTGGTCTAGTAGTAGTTCACCTATTTACCCCATGCTCATGTTTTCTCAGTCTAAAGGTAGAAAATTAGAAAGCAAATACTAAAAAATTAAAAATAAACAAATTAAACGAAATCAACACCAAAAATAAATAATTTTTCACTCTACTTTACCTGAACAAAGCTATACATTGGATTTTGAGTATTGAATAAAATAGAAAGTGTTTTGCCTATAAAAGACACGTATTTATATCTTTGGATTAACCTGATCTAACCTAACTCCCTAGGTAGACTGAAAACATCTGTTGAGCAAATCTGTGTTTAGAGCCCAAAGAAATTATTGGGCAGATACAAATTAGGGGTGCTTAAAGATACTAAGATAATAAAATACAGTCGAACCTCTGTATAACAAAGTCGATTATCCAGAGAAAAAATTCGTTGTAGAGAGGTATTCGTTGTAAAGAATGCTCCCACCCCATCTTACGCATATCACACTACCTGCGGTAATAAAAGGGATACAGTATAATATGGCGAGCGTAGTTAGTGTAATTGGCCAATGTTAATATAGGATAATGTTTTATAAAGTCTCAATTTATTTCAAATTCAAGTTGTTAAAAATGTTTTATTGATGTTTCTTCATTGTATTAGATATCCACATTCAATATTTTTCATAGGGTCTACTATGTATAGGTTATTATGATAAGTTATCTAATGCTTATGAAAACTTACTGGTAAATAAGTACACTCACCAATTCATTTTCTGGAAGCATGACTTGAACGTAGTGTAATTTAATCGAAGCAAACTCAGTAGGCCGTAATTTAATAACTGTATTATTTATTAACCGTATTACATTTTTTAACACTTTCAACACGGCGGCGACATTGGTGATCTCATCAAACTACTGCCTGTTTTTCCTTAACTTCCAGCTCTTACGGCAGTGAAATGCTATGCGGGTTGCATAGCCTGTCGTAGCATCTAATTATCGACCCGTTGTTTTCATCTCAATAATTTTATTTCTAACATATAATACATTTTTATTGGTGACATCAGAACAGTGTATTAGACTCTAAAATATTGTTTTATTTATCGGGTCACAATTTAAAAAAAAATAATAATACAAATGATAAATTACTGTATGACAAATAAGAAAACACAATAAAAAAGACAGAGAAAACAGAAAATTTATATACAAAACTAAAGACCCTACTACTAAAACAAGCACTCAACGTTTCACTCAGAATGTTTGTTTCTTTTTGTGCCAAGTGTTTTGGAGATCGTAATGTAAATGGAGACAAAGATAATACATTTGTCACGTCCGAGATAAGCTGACATTGGTTTACTACAATCTTATGTTGACACAATAGGTTTTCGGGCATCCAAGCATTTTGTCAATGACTCATATTTATAATAGTCCGTTCCCACCTCCAGTTGGTTTATTAACTCTAACAAGACAGTTATCGCTTATTCTTGCGTTAGTTCAGAAAACTTGGTTAATTTTTATAATCGTTGTTTTTACCGGATATTCTGCCGCGTTAAATGGTTCAAACTAAAAAAAAACATTAAAATATAAAAGTTAAACCAAATTAAATCTGTTCATAAAACTTCCTGAATCATTGTTTCAGTTGAAGCATCAGAAGTTAACTTGGGATGGTCGGATTTAAAAACAACTCAGGCACAATGTTCTCCAAACTCTTTTAAAGCACTGGCGTAAAAATCAAACCTTTATATAGATATCGACATTAGAGAAGTTTCAATTAGCCTGGGAGTAAGCGTGCCGGTTTGCTTGCCGTATCTAAGGAAATAAGCTGGGAGCGCATCTATAAGGAAACCCACAGCGTGCCGGAACGCTAGCCATGGTGAACGTGTTAATTGAACCGAACTATAACATGCAGTCAATTGCCGACATGTGTTTCGCCTATCATTCTTGGTTTTGTTGACCCTCCTGCTGAAAATAAACAATTTCCTGGAAATGCCATTGTGAGCTGCCTATACAACACTACATTTCTTCGGTTGAAATGGAAAAAAAATTCGTTATTGAGAGGTCCGAAATTCATTACATAGAGGTAAATAAGCAATATAACTTCTAAAATGTCATGGGACAAGATAAAAATTCGTTATATAGAGGATTTCGTTATCTGGAGGTTCGTTATATAGAGGTTTGACTGTACTTCATTTGTACTGAAATTAAACCTCTTGACAAAATCAAAAGTATTGATTTTGCTGTAACTTTCTACACAGAATTCAACAAAATAATAATTTTAAAAAACTGGTTTATTTTCTGTTGCAACATTTTATGTGAGTGGAACCTGTCATAACTGCAGAATTCGGGTGTCAGGATTGCCATATCACATTATTCAGCATTAACGTCATTCCCAAAATAATGTTTGTAGCGTTTGATGGAAGATTGAGTGATGGGTTCTTTTATTTTTGAAGAAAGGACAATAAATCGGGGCATATAAAATAAAACATCTTGACAGAATACATTTTTTCCAAAGTGGAAGTTATTGAGGTGAAAGGCCCTGGATTTTTTCCAACAAAATGGATACACCAGCTCATCACATTACTCATGTGTGAGAATTTTAACACTGGCTTTTTAGGAAGATGAATTATCTTCCTGACAGGCTTATACTGTTGGCCACTGTAAAGCCACTTTACTCACTTCAGGTTTTCTTTTAGGGGCTACATAAAAAATACTGCGTACTCTGAAAAGATCTGTAACATCAACTATTTATAAGAAAAAAAATACTATTTATGCTACAGTTAGAAGGTAGACCTGCTATGTTTGTGAATACCTGGCAAGAATTGGAATATTGCCTCAGTGTGGAAGAGCAAAAACTGGATCCCATGTTGAGGTTAACTAACTTTGAAAAAAACTTGAAAGTACTCTCTTTTACGGTATGTATGCATATATATACTTTTTTATTATTTTTACCATTAAATTTATACATAAAACTAAGGAGTTCTAAACCTGGTAAGAGGGAAGGGGTTATTTTACTAGATCAGAGAGGTAAGTACAATATACCTTAAGGTAGCAGTGCTTCGGGCAGTTTTAAAACCCGCTCCCAAGTTAATAAAAAAAAAGGAGTTCTTTCTCAAACACCCTGTATAATAAACAAATTCAAAGTTGATGGCCACATACCAAAAGGAATTACAGTAATGCTCCATGTAAGAGAAAAATTTAGATAAATATGAGAATCTGTTAATGCTGTTTCAAGTAAAGAACACTAATAAATAAAATAAAATTTAAATGTAATGTATAGGCTTTACATAAATTTTAGGCTTTTAATAAATATTGAGGCTTTTAGAAAAAATATCACTTATATTTTAATAAGTTTATGTTAAAATAAATGCTTACAATTATTTCAAATGCATATTAAAACATTGTTTGGTAGGAGGGATGTTACATATATCATTGATGCACTAATTAAGTCATACATTTCCAGTATTCTGCTTCGTGCAGAGTTTCTCAATCTGTGGGATGCAACCTGTACCCTGAGAGGTAAGTAGAAGCCTGTGGGGTGGTACGCGAAAATAATACCTGAAATTGTGGACATCAATATTTCACACTTTAGATTTAAAACAAATATGAGGATACACTAGTAGTTGACAAGACAGTTGATCTGTTGTTAATCGGAAAATGTGTTGAGCTTGTATGTTTGTGTGCGACTGAAAGTAGAGAATAGAATAGCGATGGGAAACATCTATTTCAGATTTAAATGAACAATACAAATGCAGGATTGAGTCTACGACTTAATGATAGGAAACTTTCAGGGAACCATCTGTTGTCACAAAAATATCGTATTATCATCTGGTTGCCCAGCTCCACCCATTACTTACAAGCCAGTCAAGCAACCACTCATTGTCTTAACCACAACAAGGAATAGGGGGTACTTTTCATTGGACATACTTATTAAGGGGTACGTGAAATGAAAAAGGTTGGGAACCATTGGCTTAGTGGATAATAGCATTGGCAAGAGATTTAATCAAAGCAATTAACAAAATTGTACTGGTTTGTTAGAAAATAGAGGAATAAACTTTGAAGATTTCAATAGGATTTAAAACAATAACATATTTTTACTAAGTAACATGATATTTCTGTGACATTTTAAACTTTTGTTTCAGCCCTGAGCTGCATATTAAGTACTTAGTATAGAATATGTGAAACAGGTTTGAAACATAAACACTGAAATGGTACTGTATTGTTATACAAAAAGATTGTAGGACAAGAAATTTCTCAGAATATGACATAAAACGGACAAACAAAAATTAATGACTAAACGGAGCAGAAGATTGTTACGAGAAGCAAGGTTGCAAAAAATTATGATGAAAAATTAATAACTACTAGAGAGTTTTTATAAGAGATATATAAATAAATACTTACAAAGAGACATGCTGACGTTTGTTCTCCTCGAGGTATTTCATTGTAATTTGCCCATTCCAAAGCAATGTTTATATTATTTGAATCTAACAAAAGTTCCAGAATATTCCAAGGATCAGTTTCATACACAAGCTTCCAAGACCCAATGTTACTAACTTTTACAATCTAAAAATAATAAAATTGTGCAACTAAAATAAAATACATTATTATTAATTATTTCATTACATTAAAATATGTTATTTAATTAAATAAGTAATTATCCAAAGAACTATGTGAAAACTATCAACCTACATTACTGATGGGTTTTGAAACCGTTGTGTCATTGATGAGTAGCAGATTAGGCGAGTAAGTTCTTAGTTTTCCCTTAGTTCTTCAAACAAATACTTATGATTTAATCAGTGAAATCAAGATAATTACATCTAGCTTTAATTACAAAGAGTTTTATTTCTGCTAGACAACAATCCTTGAAGAGCTGAGTTAATCCCATTTAATACAAGTTTGTTATGCAAACCTTTTAGAAGTATATTACAAACATGTGTATACACAAAATACTAATATACACACACACGTTGCAATACACCAGCCGAATGACTCAACACCCGCAATCCCTTTGTGAAACGCCACCGCCAGCCCTGGTTTCCGTTGCTAGGTAAAAATTTCGAAACGAGCTGGTCCAGCCTACGGCCAAAACCCTGTGCAATGCTTGCCAAAATCTGCCAGAGAACCAGTCACTGAACTTTATTTAAAAACCTAACTCGCTGAGATTTAACCCTTTAGGTATCAGTTCCCGGGGAATGAGTTAATTCTAAGGCATATTATGGCTGACTGTTTTGGTTTAGGATTGTGTAAGAAATTTGTTTAAATAAATATAATCACTGATTTGTTGCAAGTTAGTAAAAAAACTTCGGTTTTTATTCACTTTAAATAAAGTTACGTTACAGCACAGTTTGTAAACATTTTTATATCTTTAAAACTTTACTTAATCATCAAACATTTCTTTAACCTTTTGAATATATATAAACCTGTTGTATAGCTTCTTCAGTAAACAAATGAATTTTGTATCAACTTCTGCTTATCTTACTTCTTTTTCAAAAAAGTAGGATAGTTTATATTTAATTTAAGTACAAGATTTATCCTTTCTAGGTTTATTATTTAAATTCTCAAAATTGATTTTAAAATTTGTTCTTCAATTTAAAACTTCTTGTTTAATTGCAAAAATTACTTCAAATTTCTCTATCAGATTTTAATTTATTTTCCAAACTTCATTAAAATTTATTTATTTAGTCAATCCTTTCATTTGCCTTCGGTACCTTAAACCAACTATAAAAAAAACAAACATTTACAAAACAAAACTCTTTTCCTTCTTTATAAAATTTGTAACGTCTTTTGTAAAGAAACAAGTTTTATATCACCTTGTCTTACCTTTATTCTTTTCTAAAATTTTAAATTTAATTTAAAATAAAAATTAATCCTGTCTTTGTTCATATTTAAAACTCAAACTTTATTATTTAATGGTTTCTTCAATTTAAAACTTCTAATTTAATTTGCAAAAATTCTACTTTACTTTGCTGTGCAAGATTTTATTTTGTTTTCTAAGACTTCATTATAAGTTAACTTATTTTCACAACCCTTTCATTGTCCCATGAGATCTTTTGATATCTGACTTTAGTATCTTAAATCAAATATTAAAAAAAAACAGACATTTAAAAACCCAGATTCTTTCTAACAAACATTTTGAAATAATAATTGATATCTTCATTAAAATTCAACATTTAATTTTAAACTCACATGAGAACAATTTATATTTCTCACAGTCTTCATCTCTAACATAGCTTATTCCTATTACTTGAAATTTATTTACATTTTTGATGACTTAAATTTACTTCATAGGATCCACATATTCTTTTTCCAAAATTTTACTTTAGTATTTTAAATTGTTCTGTCAAAACTCAACATAATTTACTTTGCAATTTTTGTAATGAAAAATTCAGTGTCATTTTTGTAATGCTTCTTCTATTTTAATATCTTTATAAAATTCTTAAATAATTTTGGAAAATAGTTATTTTTTTCAACCTCTACTATAAAAGAGTTATGTTACATAACAACTATATTTCCTGGCTTCAACAAAATGATAATCAATTCGAACTTATTTGACCAAAAATTTAAAATCTCTTTTTTATACTATTTATTTGCATTTAACTACTATAACTTTTAAATTTTTATTTACGTATTTTATGTTCAAAACTGTCATTTACATTATTTTTAACTTTAAAAAATTTATTTTCACACATTTTGATTAGTACCTTTTCAATCTACGAAGGGAGGTTCGCCATTTTAGTTTGAGTTAGCTACCACAAACTAACGCAATCCCCTCCACTTTCTTTCTGAAAGGAAGCCACTCCTTTTAAATGCATTTTCAACTTTTGCAAAATTTATTTAAATTTAAACTTTAAAATTTCAAAAATTCCCCAAAAATTCAAAATAAAATTTTTAATTTATTTGAGAGAGGGAGAGAGAGAGAGAGAAGCTAAAATCTGATCTTTCTGGAGTTAAGTCCCTTATGGTCCTTCGTTAGCTTGATGTCATCACTCCCTCTTTAGTGGCTGGCCATCTTGAATATTGGACTCGTCCAAAACTGGTGTCACTTCTGCTCCATTGTTCTCCTGTTGTCGTAACGTCTCAACCAAAACGATAAGCTTCTTTTTTACGCAAAATTATTACCTCTTTATTTATACATTTAATTTAAAGTCCTGGATCTACTGTTTTAATACGCCTTTAACACTGTCTCTATAATTTTCAAAATTAATTTTACTCCCGGTTTTGATCTACTCTTTGTTTTACATTACACTGTTCAAATTTAAATTTTATAAGTGAATTTGGTTACTTTTAACTATAAATTGTTCACCTACTTCAATTTTAGGCACTGTTCATTTTTATATTTTTTTATACATTAGCACTGACTCAAAACTTTTATTTAACCTATTTTTCTGCAACAAATTTCCTTGAGGATGCTATGACATGATGTTTAATGACGAAAACCACTTTTGGAGAGTTTCCTCCCCAAAAGGGTTTTAAAACACATGGCACTACATTTCAGCGCTATCTTTCTCGCTCTTAGTCCTGCATTTTTTCAGTTTACTTATCGGTTTGAAACACTAAGAATAGAACAAAACGGAGCGCATTTGCACACGACTGTTCCCTTCGTTGTCTCCAGATACGCTAACAATATTTTTGACTTTCTCAGGCTTTGACAACCCCTCCCGGCTGCTTTAGACCAATAACAAGTCTCCAACTCCTTGTGTGACAGGAAGCTTTGTCTCGTTTATGTCCTGCTTGCTCTTCTCACGATCTGTCAGTCTGTTGTTGAAATATTCACTAATTTTTTAATTTTACTTTAACTTTTTCGGGAGGCTCCATATCTGGTTTTTTGTCTCTTCACTTTGTCCTTCTTTCTTCATTTTGTGTCCCCTCGAATGTCGATGGTCTCTCTAGGTGGATTTTAAACTTTTTTCCCCTTTCAAATCTGGAAAAAATCCCCTTATCCTGAAAATGGCTTATTTCTATTCCTTAAACTCGTTAAATTAAACTTCATTAGGCCTAAGGCATTATTATTTTGTTTTGGCTTCGCTATTTTGATTGTAAAACCTCTTAAAATATATGGGATTTACAATTGCACTTCCAAAAGTAAAATGTGACATTTTAGCCCGTTGCAACACACACACAGGTATATATGTATGTATAATATTTTCACTTTACTACTGTTATATTGAATTTGAAAAATCTTGTCTAACTTAATATTTCAAAAAAAGAAGTATACGTCTGTTGATATTTTATGCTTACTTATAGACATAAATAATTTCATCTGTGACTTCAATAAAATTAACATCTTAACTTTTATAGAACTTATTTTAAGTTACTGAAACCGTTATATATATATATATATATATATATATATATATATATAGGAATTTTTGGACTTGATAGGAGACTGACAGACTTACCTAAAGGCAATAGTCCAAAACTGCAATCTCTTTGGAAATAAGCACATATAAAACACTTAATACACTTTTATTTGAAATATTTCGATCAACGTGATCTTCTTCAGTCAAGAAAGAGAAAAACAAAAGATTGAAGTGAACCACAGATGTGTATAAACGTCCAAAAGTCACAGATTCACAGATTTATAGTATATGATATAGTGCTATATGTGATATGTGTAGAAATTGTTATATGTGAATGGTGTAAAGATTGGTTACTTGAAACTAGATATTAAAAGTCTGTCAGAAGGAAGGTAATGGAGCTGTTAAAAATGGTAGAAGTTAGGGGGAAGTTAAAAGGAGTTTTATCTGATGTTGAGGTTAGGAGGCTCTCTAGATTTGGTATACCACTGGTATGATAACTCCCATCTTCTTAATTCTGAAGAGTTGCAATCAGGGAGGAGGGCTTTAATTATTTTGGTGGTATAGCAATCATTGAAAGAGATGATGTTGTGACTAGCAGCGTGTTGAGCGGTTGGCCTGTCTATGTTCATGATTCCAACGTCATGTCTGTGGCCATTCATTCTGATGCTCAGACTATCCGTGGTAAGGCCTATGTACTGTGCCGGGCAAAATTTACATTGTAACTGGTATATTACATTACTGGATGTACAAGTATGATGACCCTGAATCTTGAAGTCCACATTGGTTGCTAGGCTATGGAAACAATACCTACATTTCAATAGCAACCACCCCATGAATATAAAAAGGTCCATACCATACAGTCAGGCAGTCAGGGGCAAGAGAATTTGTTCCAACGATATAGCATTGGAAGACTTTAATAGAAAGACCTTACTAGCTTTCCAAAAAAGAGGATACCCTAAACAACTCGTTGAGGATCAAATCCACTTGGCTCAGTCATCTGATGTACCCAGACCACCTATGGAGGACAAACTGTCTTTAGTTACAGATTACCATCCAGGCCTAACGAAGCTGAACAAAATATTAAAGGATGGCTTCAAGATTCTTCAAGCTTCCGCCCACACCAAAGATCTTTTCTCAAATCCACCACATATTTGGTTCAGACAACCGTTCAATTTAAAAAGTATTTTAGTACATCCAAAATTACCAGATCCAAGTACTGAAAAACCGCCCAAACTTCCTCACGGCTCCTTTCCGTGCAATAGACCAAGATGCAAGACATGTCCAATACACATCCCAACAAATAGTTTCCATAGCCTAGCAACCAATGTGGACTTCAAGATTCAGGGTCATCATACTTGTACATCCAGTAATGTAATATACCAGTTACAATGTAAATTTTGCCCGGCACAGTACATAGGCCTTACCACGGATAGTCTGAGCATCAGAATGAATGGCCACAGACATGACGTTGGAACCATGAACATAGACAGGCCAACCGCTCAACACGCTGCTAGTCACAACATCATCTCTTTCAATGATTGCTATACCACCAAAATAATTAAAGCCCTCCCCCCTGATTGCAACTCTTCAGAATTAAGAAGATGGGAGTTATCATACCAGTGGTATACCAAATCTAGAGAGCCTCCTAACCTCAACATCAGATAAAACTCCTTTTAACTTCCCCCTAACTTCTACCATTTTTAACAGCTCCATTACCTTCCTTCTGACAGACTTTTAATATCTAGTTTCAAGTAACCAATCTTTACACAATTCACATATAACAATTTCTACACATATCACATATAGCACTATATCATATACTATAAATCTGTGACTTTTGGATGTTTATACACATCTGTGGTTCACTTCAATCTTTTGTTTTTCTCTTTCTTGACTGAAGAAGATCATGTTGATCGAAATATTTCAAATAAAAGTGTATTAAGTGTTTTATATGTGCTTATTTCCAAAGAGATTGCAGTTTTGGACTATTGCCTTTAGGTAAGTCTGTCAGTCTCCTATCAAGTCCAAAAATTCCTAAATAAGCTTTAAGCTCTACTAGAACTAACCTAAAAATATATATATATATATATATATATATATATATATATATATATATGTTTACCTATATAATGTTTTAAAATTTTAGTTACCTTTTGACACAATGATATAACAGTAAGCATTTCTTCAACTTTAACTAGGATTTCATCAGATAGACATGAAGGAGTGTTAAGTAAAGTCCGCAAAACCTCCTCACATCCATCTCCAGGCCAATATTCAAGGTTAGTCAAAGCGCATTTTGCCATCTTCAAACCATTCTCAATACACTGGCAGTAAGTCCAGCCATCTGTTAAAATTGTATATACAAAAAACTCTCATTAATTTTGATAAATAACAAGCAGGTATTCTGTTTTTAATTATTGATAATCTGAATTATTTAATATATGACCAAATGTTATATCATGAAATTTATATTGTGGCAAAAATATAAATAAAAACAATGTTAATCTTTAGAATAAATGGTTTAAAACATTAATCTATATATACATACATATACACGCATATAAATATATATATTTGTAGCTTTGCAACACTGTTTCTTGTATTCACTGTTTTCTTGTCTTACTTGTTTTTTTGTTATTAATACCAAGTAAGATTCTTGTTTAAGTACATATAGTGAAAGTGATATTATATATATATATATATATATATATATATATATATATATTTTTTTTTTTTTTTAGGTTAGTTTTGGTTGGTAAAGATTATTTAGATTTTTTGGACTAGGAGACTGACAGACTTACCTTGGTAAAAGTCCACTCTGTAGTCTTGAAATAGAAACACATAAAAGCACTTAAACAATGATATATTTCAACCACACAGTGGTCTTTGTCAATCTAAGAGAAAACACAAAAAGAAATATCACGTTATTTCTTTTTGTGTTTTCTCTTCAATTGACAAAGACCACTGTGTGGTTGAAATATATCATTGTTTAAGTGCTTTTATGTGTTTCTATTTCAAGACTACAGAGTGGACTCTTACCAAGGTAAGTCTGTCAGTCTCCTAGTCCAAAAAATCTATATATATATATATATATATATATATATATATATATATATAAACTTATTATTGTTAATTATAAACAGTTATTCCACCACTAAGTGAAATTATTTTTTAACTAATATGATGAGGCACCTTTCGGTCACTTGACCATTGTCGAATCCCTGAATTAATTTTCTCTATTTTTCTGGTGTCATTTGGTCCTCGATGTTGGTATTTGTTAACGTCATACATATTTCTTCTTGAACAGTATAATGTTTTTGAATAGTATGTCGTCTGCATATGTTGTCTGTAGGTTCATTAAATTGTTGTGTATGTTTTTATAAATGTGGTATTTTTCTAGTGAGTTTAGTTGTATTGGGTTATCATTTATTTAAAGTATGATTAGGTTATTTTCGTAACTTGTTATTTCATATTTGATACTTTTATATTTTTAGTTTTGAATGCTCTGTAATGTTTTGCAAATCTTATTTTAAATTATCTGTTTTTCCTATGTAAAATGTGTTGCAGTCGTTACATGTAATTTTGTAGATTCCGGATAGGTTATGTTTTTCTGTATTTGTTTTGTATGTTGGAGTGTTGTGTTCTTTGTTGTATATATTAAAAAATTTTCTATTTTGTTATTGGTGTATTTATATTTTAGGTAGATTTTTTTATTATTATTTTTGTGTTCAGTTGTAGTGTTGTATTGAGGTTAGGTTTTTTGTAAATTTGTTGTATATGTTTTTTATAAGGTGTTTGTTGTATCCATTTTCTATTGCTAATTTTGTAATGTTATCTAATTCTTCATTTAATTTTTATTTGTTATATTGTGTGTATTTTATTGCTTTATTTATCATGTTACTGTAAGTGTTAATTTTGTGTGTCCAGAGGTGGTTAGATTTGTTGTTTATTGTGATATTGTTGGAAGTTGGTTTTCTGTGTACTGTAGTTTCTATTTTATTATTTTTTATATTTAATGTAATGTCAAGATAGTTATTTGTTCTGTTTGTTTCTGTTTCGTATGAAAATTCTATTAATTATTCACCCTCACACACACAGATACACGTATTCTTCATTGTTAACACTTTTCCAATAAATTTTTAGCGAGACACAGAGGTAACTTTTGCCGATTGACATATCCCTTCTCTGACACTCTTCCTTATATTTTCTTCATTTTTCTTTATCTAACGCTCTGTTGACCCGTTAACTCTAAAATGCTTCACGACAAATGCTATGGTTTCACCACATTTTAATTTATCAAAAAGGTAAATTTTCCTATTCAACGGCATAATGGTTTTATTAGCTTTTCTTAACCTTATCAGAGCTTGATGACATTATAACTTGGATAAACAATTAAAGGAAAAAGTAATACTAAAAAAAACAGGTTCATTAGACACTTTCCCAAATAGATGCAACGTTTCGAAAACTAGCAGATATAACACCTATTTGGTAACTGACAGGGAAAACAAGATCTGAGTTATTTATCGATCCCTGATACGATTATCGATGTTTGGATTTCGAAAACTAATAAATGCAGTAAGTAAACTGTAGTGGTGATAAATGTACGTTTGGAGCTAAATGCGGGCGCCACATTGACTCATCGTTGTCATTTTCGATAACGACATGAAAGATTGTTGTTATAAATAAGGAATGCCTATCTTTTGTCACAGCATGCACAGTAGTAATACTATCTTTCTTGTCTTTGTTTTAAAAAAAGATACATATTAGCGGAAAGTGCTGTAATTTTGCCAACTGCGAATATCAAATCTGCAAATAAGCGAGGGACTACTGTATACAAAAATCTTGGTTTAATTCCTGTAACTATAGTGGGAAACATTTGAAACTAATGGTATAATATGACACAAATAAAATACTTTTCACAGCCATAATTATGAAAGCTGAAATTTGTGATACATATTTAACATATCTTACATATTTAATATTAAAAAAAGTAGAAAACAGAAACAATTACCTGACTGACAAGCTAACTGTGTAAGGACATCATCTTTAAAGTTAATCAACCTGAAGTCATTTTTAAACTGATATTCTGGAAGGAAGTTAATCATTTCCAAAATGGATAACCAGTCTTTGTTTTCCACATTAACATCAAACCATGACCAAAGATTATGCTCAGGAACAAATCTATGCAGAGCAGCAAGAATCTGACTGCCTTCATACATTTCTGATAACTTCGATACAACTTTGCTATTCAAATAACTTTCAAATGCTGACGTACTTTTAATAACACCTGTTTCTTCAGCTTCTTCAATGCTGTACAGTTTTTCAACAAGGTTACCCAAAATTGGAGACCTTTGTGCTAAAAACTGCATTACTGATTGGTTCAAAGCATAGTCTTTCCATGATTTATTATGTTCAACTGTATCTGATGAGGTGTTAGAATGACCAGAAGAGTTTGAATCAATTGTAAATAAAATGTCCTTAATAACTTCAATATCTAAAAATTGAAAAAGAATTAAAAAACATGTTAACAATTTTGATGAGAGCATAAATCTTTATTATTACTTTTCAAGATAGTTATAACAGTTTATAAGGGATTACTGAAGAGTAAATGGTTTTTAACTCCATTGCGTTTATATAATGCTTCCTTATGGAGAATAGAAGGCTGTATTTGTATAACGTACAGCATTTCCTTGTAAAGTACAAAAAAAAAGAAATCCCATTTACTAACCCTTTGATTAGCAATCACATACCAGTATGTGAGATCATGCATTGGTCAGAGGGAGCATGGTCCTGTATATGTATGTATATTCTACCATTTCTCTCAGATTAGCATTGGCGAACGTTTACGATTTGTTTTCCTGTGTATTGTGCTGTATTCAAGGTTAAATCTGGATAGTAAATACTACATAGAGTACATAGTTACCATTATTTTGTGTCCAAAGCCTATGGGTTTTCCAACGGTTATACAGATCATTTCGAAGTTTGTGCTGTATTTTACAATGGATAAGTATTTTACAAAAAAAAGATTAATAGATAATTTTTAGCAAAGAAATTGTCAGTAAACGTAAGGTAGAGTTTGGTTAACATGAAAAAATAAGTAAATAAAATATAATTTAAAAAATTAGAGAAAAAAAATTACAAAAAAGAAAACTGTAAAAATCTGTTGGTCCCAGGGGCCACATCAGGGCAAGCACATGTTGCTAATCACAGGGTTAGTAATTAAAAACATTTTGTGGGGAAGTTTACTATCTCTGAAAAAAACATAACTAACAATAATTATTTGACTATTTATAAGAAACCCCTCCCATTTTATAGGAACAAGAGAGCTTAAAACATTGAAATTCAGTGTAATATTAGTGAAACTATAGAGAAGAAGTAGTACACTATTAATTGCTTAAGATACAAATGAAAATTTTCAAATTGAAAACTTTGTAACATCAAAACTTCACAAAATTATAATAAAATAATAGTGCTAATAATTTTCTAGTGTAGTTGAAAATTTGCTGTCTCAGATTTTATAAGTATTACTTTCTTACGAGTTCATGTAAGGCATGATTTTATAAAGATACAACTTAAAAAATTCGCCGAATATCATAGACAACAAAATCTTCAACTTTTTAATACAATGAGTAAATAATCATTCGTAGTGAATGACAAAGTGCTATAAAAAAAATATTAGAAAATACAGACGACCTGTAAAGTAAGGATATCTTATTTCAGAATGCTTGGTTACTTTATGAATTAAACGTTCTATTGATGAAATAAATTCACATTTTGACAAACATCTATACTTCATTTGTAAGTCCTATTTTGTATGTAAAACTGACATTTACAAATTCAGAACAATATGTAACAAAATAACATTTTGTCATATTCTTGTCACAAACTTTCAATAGAAAAATAAAGAACTTATTCATTTAACTCTAGATTAATTTGAAAAGTCTAAATATAACACTCCAAAATAATAATAATGATGAGTAGCTTTTACATGATATGATATGATATGATATGATATAATATATCATGCAATATGAACTTTTATTTTGTCCTGTTATTTGCAAATAAAATGTTTCTTTGAAATTAACTAAAAGTGTCTGATTTAAACAGTTTGAAACTCATTAGGAAAGCAATTACAATGTATTACTGATTGTAAACATAGATTATCTATTATACATATTAATTCTACCTGAAAAAGTAAACATTTTTATTAAAAACTGAGAAACAAGTTGCATCAAACAATGAACATACTATAATCTAGTAATAATAACTAATAACACTACAACTTACTCTTTCCAGCAATATTAAAAGGAATCAATAAATTATCCTTCAGAAATTCTGTACAAGCATTACTTCTTTCAGAACTATAATTGCTAATTGAATCGGAGCTGTCATCTCCTTCAGGACTTTGGGTAATCATTAAAAAATCTATATAACGATGGACTAATTCAGGTAGAAAAAGGGTTGAATCCGTTATTATCGTATGTTTCTGTATGTATTCTAGCATGCAGTGCTCTAATTGGCTGTCTAACAGATCTGTTGTAAAAACCTGTGATAACAAAACAAACATTTGTTAACAGTTATGAAATTGTTTATTAACAAGATTTAATGAGAAATTTAAATAAAATTGCATTAACATAGGAAGAATTGTTTCATGGTATTATGTAATACAAATTGGGTAAGTTATTTAGGAATTCAATAAATTGACTAGTATTATTAATTGAGTAAATAATATTACAAAACAAGTAACCTGGACTTTTGCAGTTGACTGATAAGGTTGTCCGAGGGCAAACAGCACTCTAGGATCTGTTGACACTTGGATATCGATGGGGAAGACTGTAACAACATGCTTATCAGTAAATAGTGAAGCTGGCAAGAGCGTAGCCCACAGCTGCAAAAGTGAGACAAATCCAATTTCTCCAATACAGTATCCTACAGTAGATAATGCAACTTCCCGTAAAGTAAATGAAGGTGATATTAATCCAAAACTTTCATCTGCAATTGAATAAAAAGTAAAAAGATATAGTGTATTTTATTATTAACAATCTTTTATTATTATTATATTCGAAAATCTTATTTCTTAAATTAACACAAAATTAAAATATTGTATGCAAAGCAGATGTATTAAAATTTATTTTCATTTTACAGTAGAATCTATGTAATTCGAGGTAGATGGGACCAAGATACCCTCGGATTACTGAAAACTCTGATTACACGGAAATACGTTCCTGTGCGTCAGAAAAAAACAGGAGTTGCTATATTTTTTGGAAAATGTTGTTATGTGTCTTCCTTTTGCTTATCATATTGTTTTCATGATACTGTGTCTCGTAGTACAGTTTCCAAGGCAGTTGTACCTTTATCTTTATTCTTGTCATTCTTGCCATTGTCATGTTTTTTTAGGAAGACCACAATGATTTTGTCCCTATCAGTTGCTTCCAAATGAGATTATAAAAGTTAACATGTATATTTTTTTCTTACATTCCAGAACACACTGATCCATTGGGTGATTAGGCTTGCAACACAGCAGGAAGATGTAAAGCACGGATATCACCACAACACACTTGATCTTCATCTGGATGCAACAGTGCTTTGTTTAACAGTAAAATAGCCTTCCAAGGCAAATACTTTGCTTTTAAAAACTTTTCAGTTTCGGGTACAAACTCATTAAAAAATCATATTTTGAATAGTTCTCTATCCATTCAATCAGTACTTTAATTCTTATATGAAACTGGCAATGCTGACCTGGAAACATTTTTAAACGCGGGCAGCTTAGCTGAATAATCCTACAACTTAGCCGACTCGAATTTAATGGAAGTTCAAAAAATCGGGACTTGGAATTTTGAGACTCTAGTGTATTTGTATACAAGGCATGTTTGCTTTAAAATTACTATCCCTTGATTTTTTTTTGTTTTTTTGTTTCATTATGCATAATACTTCTAGCTGTTTATTATTTCTTTAACATTATACACTGAATGCTGTGCTGTGTTTATCATTTAGAATATCACAATGAAAATATTGGAAAGAACCCCAATACCACAAAAATAATCATAAATAACAAATAAAACAAGTTACTTAAGATTAAACCCTTATGTACATTTCGAGGACCATGTAATCATCATGAGAAGGTCTTATTACAAAACTACAATCTATCAAACAAGAAGTTACAAACTAGAGTGATTTAAATTTTGTAATAAGACCCTCTGATGATGATGACATGGTCACAAAATGTACATAAGGGTTTAATCTTAAGTAACTTGTTTTATTTGTTATTTATGATTATTTTTGTGGTATTGGGGTTCTTTCAAATATTCTCATTGCAATATATTGTACCACTGTGCTCTTGATATTGTGTATTTAGAATATCCTTGAGAAAAAAAATCATGGCAACTAAAAAAATATACAGTCATAAATTTCTTGTTTATGAAAAAACTGTTGCTCTAAATTCACCAACAACATATTGATGCTAGCAGTGTGGTCATGGACAGAAAAGTGCAGAAACTATCTATTTGTGTAATAAAAGGATGAACTATCATGACCAGAATAGTAGCTAAACAAGTGTACAAACATTCATGAAAACCAGTGAGATGTAGATTCAAATGCCTTAACCCTTAACACTCAACTGTCACCCGCTTAGCGTATATTGCAGTTCACTCGAATGTCGGGGGTCACTCGACATGATTTTCAAATGCCTATAACTTGTCGGCAGCGAAGCCCCCGACATTCAATCTTTTACCGTTTGGTGCTACACTCTATTGACAATAATTTGAACTAAGTTGAAAATGTTTACGAATATGTGAGGCATCACAAAATCTAGTTTGCCGCTACGTTGTAAGCTGCAAGTAGGTTATAGTTTTGCAGATTATTTGTTTACTCGTAGTTTGCCATGGCTTCAAGTGCAATAGTGATTCTGAAATTCCTGATCTTTTATTTGATCCTGTTTTATTAAAATGAAGATTTCAAAAAACAAAATAACTAAACCAACAGTTATTTATAAATATAACCAGTTTATGGGGGGTGTAGATTTAGCTGTTCACTATAATGAACCATACAGTTTTACGAGACAAACAAATAAAAGGTGGGGGAAAATGTTTTTTCTGGCTATTAGATGTAGCTGTAGTAAACAGTTTTATTATCCATAATAACAAAAAAAGGAAAGTAAAGACAATTCTGTTAAACAAAAATGGTTTTGCCAAAACTTGGTGAGGGAACTCGTTGGTGATATCAGGAATAACCAGTGTAGTAAGAGGGGTTGGCCATCAAATACTGACAAGGAAAAGAGACTGAATGGGAAATTACATTTAATTTATTCCAATGGTAAAAGTAGCCCTAAGGTTTGTGTAGTTTGCAGTAACAGGAAGATAAAAGGAGGCAGAAGGGAAACAGTTTTTTACTGCAAAACATGCAGCAGAAAACCAGGACTTCATCCGGGAAACTGTTTTGAAAGATTTCATACTCTGCAAAACTACAAATAAGATAATAAAATCATATACATACTGTATTAGTAATAAAAATAGCTTAGTTGGCTAAAATCATGTAAGAGAAAACAAAGTTTCCCATAAACAATAATGCAACTTGCAGGGGAGGAATTTGTCTCAATTTAGTTACAAGTGGAAAAGCAAAGCATATTAAAAAAATCAGAGTGCTAAGGGTTAAAATGTTTCAGATTTTAATGACAGATTTATGATATTTCAACACAGACATTATGACAAAATTGAGTCTCTAGGGTTCCAAATATTAACAGAACATCTAAATTCAGTTTAATCATTATTCTAATGTTTAAAGAGGAAGGAAAGGGAATGGAAGAAAAGAGAATTGGTAAAAACTTAAGAAAGGAATGGACATATTTACATTGGGGATTAAACCTGTATCATTATGACAAAAGAGCATTTCATTAAGTAGTGCTGTCCTTAATTTTGAAAAATGAGAAATGTAAAAGAAGCTTCTTACGAGATAACTCATTTTTAAATTAAAAAAAAAAAAAATGAATGGGAGTATTGATATTCAGAACAGACTCAAGAAAGCATTATAAAAATGAAAACAGACCCATACAAAACGTTAAACTAGGCACCAATTGTGTTTTTATGCAACAATGCTATAATTCCATGAAGTATATGATCTACATTTCTGAAAAAATTTAACTAAAGAAGTGATACTAGATAAGTTAAGAAGAGTCAAAACATTGGCTACCTTATATATCTTGCAGTAAACAATATTATTTGTTACTTTAATTGAAGAAGTGTTTAAAACAGATAAAAAAGGTTATAAGTGTTTGTAATATATTTTACAGGTTAATCTAAGGGATTGGCGGGCAAATCATTGTATAATTTATTAAATGACCTGGGGACAGCCAGATAAAAATTGTTTTGCAAAGAACATAAAAAATGGCATTGAAACTTTTTTATAGATTGTGACTGAGAAATTCAGAGCAGTGGATGCCCAGTCAGGGTAGAATTGTGAACAAACAAAATGGTGCAAGCCAGATATCAAGTTTTAAAAGTAAGGAAAAGTTCTTAAAAAGAGTCACAACACTTTGTTGAATGAAACAACTGTATGCTCTATTAATTAAAAATTTAGGTAATAAAACAAGTTTTTGATCAGCTTAAGACCATGTGAGAATTTTTATCATTCATTATCTTTTTTTTTTGTTGTAAAAGTTTAGTTTTATTTTCATTACAAACAATGTGTTGGTATCAAATTTGGGCAAATTATTATCTTTAAAATTTGTATAAACATATTTTTTTCACAGACAATTTAAAAATGTATTAAACAGTATGTTGTCATACCTCCAGATTCTAGTAAAATAAGACCATGTAACCAAACTAAATTTGATAGGTTGATGAGAAATGTTAAAATATGGTCTTCCGAAGTCAGAAGTTTCAAATTCACATTAATCAGACTCGATGATTTTTCAAACACCTTTTGAACGGCTGGGTTGTTAGTTAACTGCTGCCTGTCAGTAATTTGGAAAATGTTTTTCCCTTCGAGGGCATCAAGTAATTCTTGAAGTAGATTTATCATGAGGAAATAAGGATTTTCATTTGACGGTATGTGAACAGAATTTTCCTGAAAAATATTATACCATTCTGTAAAAGTTAAAAAAATATATATATCATCACAAAAACTAAACATTATTAGCCTGAAGTCTTAAAATGCCTAATTAAAATTTATAAATATGAGAATATAGAAGAATTACAATGTTTTAAAAGTGTAATTCATATTAACTAATACACCAGAACTAAGATATTTTGCCTAAAGGACTTGACGCAAACTTCAAATTTACTCAGATAACTAAATAAATGTTAGTTTATAGTCAGTCTATGAATGTACCAAAATATGAATATGTCCATATACTTGCATAATCCATCAAAACTATCTACATTGTTAAACAAAAATTGAACATAATCAAAATATTAAAATAATATTATTACATTATTGCAACTAATAAATGCTGGATGTTTTTAGTATAATTGAGAAGGTAAACAAATATAAAATTTTTAGAGTAAAAACATAAGTAAACACTTCTGTAAATTTTAATATTCAGTAGAGCCTCGATAAATCGGGCTAGATGGGACCAAGACCTCCTCGAATTACAGAAAACTTGAATTACACGGAAATACGTTCCTGTGCATTAGAAAAAATAGGTGTTTTAATAAACCCCAATATAGTGCTATAATGAAGAATGTATAAAATCAATTTATAGAACTTTATATGGACATTTATTGAAAGCCCGAAACATATCTTTTGCCTACCATATTACAATAAACATATCTTGGAAGCCTGACTCATTTCCTCCTTTGGATACCATACTGTTATGAACATTTCTTGGAAGCCCGACTCATTTCCTTTGCATATCGTATTGATATAAACATTTCTTGGAAACCCGGCTCATTTCCTTTGCATACCGTATTGATATGAACATTTCTTGAAAGCCCAACTCATTTCCTTTGCATATCATATTGATATTAACATTTCTTGGAAACCAGATTCATTTCCTTTGCATATCGTGTTGTTATGAACATTTCTTGAAAGCCCGACTCATTTCATATCGTATTGATATGAACATTTCTTGGAAACCCGGCTCATTTCCTTTGCATACAGTATTGATATGAACATTTCTTGAAAGCCCGACTCATTTCCTTTGCATATCATATTGATATGAAAATTTCTTGGAAACCTGACTTATTTCCTTTGCATATCGTGTTGATATGAACATTTCTTGCAAACCCGACTCATTTCCTTTGCATGCTGTATTGATATGAACATTTCTTGCCCGAATCATTTTCTTTGCAGACCGTATGACTATAAACATTTCTTCGGAAGTTCGATTCATCATTTCCTTTCAAATAGATAAAATATTACTCTAATATGACTGACAACAAAAGGTTTAAATGAAATGACAGTTGAAAAGTCACTATTTTGGAAATATGTTTATACTTATTTTCACAGCCAATAATATTGTATTTAACAGGAAAATTTCTACAATATATAATGAACAATAATATAAAATGAATCATTCAGCAATCGAGATTCTGGTGTTTGTATTAATACAGAGATAAATATTTAATCATAAATCATAGTATATCTTTTTTACTTACGATTTTACAACTATCATTTAACACAATTACAGATGAACTATTTTTCTGGAAAGCCACAGGAAAAACAGGAGTGCAGTTCTGTATAAGATAATGTACCAGATCAATACCCAGGGGCTTTGTCGTTCGTTCTAGATCCACAGGATCAATGTTACAGTGAAACACTAGGTGGCCGATCAGTTCTTTTAAGTCCATTTTTAAGAAAGAAAAATGTACACCTATGGAAATAAAACACAAATAAATTTAAAAAAAAACACAAATGTATATAATTATTGAGGAACAATATTGATATTAACATGATACATTAAAGCAATATAAATAATATTTTAAATAAATTTAAAAATTTGGCACACTGTTAATCTCATGTCTTTTAAAACTAAAAAAGATCATAACAGTAATTTCCCGCAGTACAAAAAAAAGTAAGTGGCTATTCTCAAGCCCTAAGTCAGCAATTGCTCCAACAGCTTACACTACAGAACAGTCTCTATAATCCAGCCGTGTGCTAATATGGCACATCCAGTAATCCGACATTGGATGGGCAGGCAACTCGGTGGTTTCTTTTCATGTCCCGACCCACTGCATTATAATCAGCAGTTGCTCGCTGCCTTACGCTGAGGCTAGGTATGCTGTTGACTTGTGTGAACACATTATTATGTGTTGCCTACTGACAGTGTATAGTGCACACGTTTAGTGCGATGTCAGAAAAACAGACGTTCTGCTGCAAATGTTCCACCGATCAAGCGCTCGAGGCTTTCACCACAGCAATCATTTGAGCGGAGGAAAATAGTGTGTCAGCGTTGGAAATCATTACACTAAAAGGACTTCAAGATAAAGTTTTAAGGCATTCTTTAAATGCCAAAAACCAAAGAAATCAATACAAAATTATTTTCTGCCATACATGAATAAAACAGTTGTGCTTTTTTGTGTGTATTTACTTACTGTATGGTAATAAATCTTACCATTGTTTATTTAATTGTACTGTACCCGATGAAATTTATAACCAAATAATAAGCATACATCGTGTATTTTATTGTCAATTTTATAATTTTTTAATTGTACTGTAGTACTGTACAATGTGCATTAGAATGTTTCGTACGTTCAATCCAGTAATTCGGGGGTTTCGGTAAACTCCTGATATAGTGCCAGATTAGCGATATTGTACTGTAGTCAATAGTCAACAAGATTATTTTGTTTACAGTTCATAGAAAATGTTTAGAACAATTACTATGAGATACACTATATTTAAGCAAATGAAACTTGGAAAAAGCATTCTTACTGATATTTTCATCATATATGTTTTTAATTTGGTCAGGCAATTCTTCAATGCTGTGAATCACAGACAAAGATTGTTAGTCTAGCACTGTTCTTGAAAGACACATGTATATTATACCAACATTAACAACAAACATACAGATTCTACACTTTATGAACAAACAAAAAACTGAATAAAACAGACAATTTAGAAATATATACGCATGATAAAGAAGATGTAGCACTTGTAATGTGTCACTATAAGAAAAGCATTGAAATGTCATAGAACATGATTCACAAGCAAGCACTAGGAAACCACAAAACTGTAGTAGAACATTTTAAGCTCAAATTGACAACATTATTATTTTTATTATTATTAGAAACTCGGAAGGACCTTATTGGTATACAGTCAATTAAACAACATACACTATCTTACAAAAAATTGATATCATTAAAACATATAATATAAATTAATGTATATTGTAATCAACATACTATAACATTAAAGAGAAAATTTTGTAAAGTTTTGTTCATACGTTCATAGGACCAACAGAGTAAATTCTTATATTTACACGAATGATAGAAAAATGGTTAATGTAATGTAGTTTATATAAATCCACTTAATATTTTAATCTGTGTTAATCGCTGTTATTTATATCAATTTGTTTAATAATTCTTGACATTTATTCAAAATGTATGTAGTAGCATTGAGTAGCATATGTAGTAGCATATGTGGTGGCATAGTAACATTGTATTTACTAGAATCCAACATTGCAATTTTCTGCTTCTCTTCTTTGTTTTAAATCATACATCATACCTATGTCAAAATAGATGAGTTATGCTTAAAGTTACAGCTGACATTGTTTTTAGAAGATTCTAGAAGCTTTGTCTAGGTTCCATTATAACTCATGGTCCAACTAATACTCTTTCCGTCACTATTTTTTGTGTTCATAAATTTGTTAATTTGACCTCAACTCATTAACATCTCATGTACCTCAATTTTCATTGAACCACAAGTTTCGTTTTAAATTTTTGATTCATTTTATGCATTTCAGGTTAGATTGTCCAGAATTAGTATAGAAAAACTCAATCTATATTTGTTCCAATCAATTTATTTACCAATTAGTAAGATATGTGCCACTTTATACACTTTTTCTAGTTATCCACCGAACACATGGAACCTAAGTAATGTTAATTATAATTTCTTGTTTTATACTGAGATAAATTGAGATAAACTAGGTCTTATTGATAACTATATATTATAATTTTCTTTTGAGTTAACCATATCTTATTAATAACCTCCTAGTAATATATTTCAACAGTAAATTCATTATATTTAGTGAAGCGAACTGTGACAAACTGTCATCTTCAAAGTGAATTTAAATATAAATTTTAGCATTTTAGCACCAAATAAATTCATACTTCTGGATATCTGCGGGCCTGAAAATATAATCTTAACATTTCCCCTGTTGCTATATATACTCTGTGACTTAAAAAAAATTGGTAATTGCAGTGAATTTTATTAACATTGAACCTTTATTAATTTGTTTTTGTGTTTTAACTACTCACAGACCTAGGACTGTAACTATCAATTATCCAAGGTAGTTTCATATTTTCTATTATTATTTTTTGTTTATTTCAAATAGGCCTCTCCGTTTATTACATTACTTCCTCAACTATTTCTATTCTTATAATTTTCACTACCAAAATTATACGAACCTGAAAGTTGGTATAAGGTGATTATAAAAATTTAGTTATAGTAATTTTAACTGTTGTGCTTGCTATAACCAAAATATAAAAGTAAGATTGATTCCTTAATATAATATTTAACAATATCGATTATTTTTTTTTTTAATATATGAATACATATGTTTATAAATAGGTATGTGCCGATTCAGATTCTTGATTCCAGAAATCATCGATACTAGATTCTCCGTTGAATAAATTGCAAATTCCGATTCTTGATTTTTTTAACTGTTAAAATATGTGCATGGTGTAATTTATAGGAAATATAATTGATTCTCAACTATGTCTTATTCAAGTATTCGTTGCTTTGAATGAATTAAACTATTAAAGCAAATCATTATTTTTGGAATCACTAAAATATTATTATTATTTATGAAGGAGCAACAAGATGACCAGAAGCATTTCTGGTCTGTTTATAACAGATCTTCTCGCTCAGCTGCCTCAATCTCATTCGGGAGGACTCGACTCTCTCTCTCTCTCCACGTCTCTGGCTGCTACTATTCCGCCACCACGTAAACGGAATTTTCAAATGGCTCATCGTATGACCAAGATGTTGAATAAATTCATTATTAGAGAATATCATGCACGCCTATATAACTTAAAAGAATTGAGAATTGAAAAAAAAAATTGAGAATAGAAAATTCTAGGTATTGGCTCACACCTATTTATAAGACATATTTACTTATGTTAGTTATACTATGTTATTGTCTAAATACAAACCTCTATTACAATTATCTAAACAGAAATGTTTTAAATTACTGTAAAATAACAATCTGAATAATTATTTTTTTACCAGATTGTGATGATTTTTCAAACAAACTAGAAGTATCCTCATCTGATGTTTCTCTTGTAGCACTGTCCAGAGACGCAAGCTGAGAGAGTTGTGTAATGTAAATCAGTAACTGAGATAAGAAATTGTGTGGTTCATTAGGAGTGTCTTGTAGTTGAACCTTCATTACACCTAAACCACAAAAAAATTTATGATATGTAACATAAATTTATTAAAGAAAAGTCAGCTAATACTTTATACATAACATTACAGGCATTACAATTGAATACATTAAAATTGGAAATGTTTTGATAAAATGTTTTAACTTTGTTTACATATATGGATTTAAGAAATTCAGTAAAATGTATCTGAAAAATAATGCTGAGATTTTCTGTAATTGTTTCTACTCTAAAGAACTCTGAGGACTAACTACCCTCAAAAACAAACAGGGTATTTCAAAAAACAAACTGTGTTTTTAATTAAAAGAGTATTTAAAAAACACAATGCAAATAACATAATATATTCTGTATTACTTTGTTTTTCAATTTTTAATTTTATGATTGTGATAATATTCATTATCTAAAAGTAAAACCTTCTTTTGAATTTTTATTAGTTTATTCACTACCAGATCAATCATAAAAAAATGTGACCCTCAGTACCAAATTAATTTTTGATTTTTATAGTTTTATTAGCATGATAAAAATGAATTGCTAACCCTCACCTCAGCTATTTCTTCAATGTGATTTGTTACACTAATGAACAAACATATTTACACACTTTTTACAATATTTGAACCAATTTAATTAAATTTTAATAGTTTCTCTGGGTATGATAAGCCTCAAAACAGTCTTCCAAATGTAGTGGAACTTTACATTTTTTGCACTGGTATACAGTTTCTTTCCTTTTGCCTTGTTTTTTACAAGGACTTTACATCGTCTTGAAGGCCTAGCTTTTGATGTTGATGGAATTTTTATATCTTCCATTACTTCCTCATCACTGTCAAATAATACAGTATTTATGTACTCTGTAAATTCTTCTGAATCAGGAAATACCTGTTCACGATTAGCCATTATAAAATGTAAACTGAAGAACGAACGTAACCTAAGAATGCGCGTGCAAACACTTTTAAATAAAAACGTAAACAGAAATAAAATAGAGGTTATATTTACAGGAATACCGAACAAAGAGTATTAAACACAGCTCTGCAGACACCAAAGTTATCCGTTATAATACAAGAAAACCTTCTTAAAACTACAGGACGGGCACGGCACGTCCTTGGTATTCATGGCGCTCAAACAATGATGACGGGCAAATTCCGTCTTTGGTAGTGAATGGGTTAATTCAGATGCATAACAGAGAATAACACTGAAATTCTTAATATACTCATCTTTATTTCTGTTACGAATATTTCTAATATATTTGAGTACATTTTTCTGCCTTTCCTAACATTAAAATATTTTCCTCTGTTGGTGCATTCAATTGACTCTATTTTCAATCACCCTTCCCTAACAAGAAAAATTGTCAAAATATGTCAGTTTTTGAGGTTAGGGACGGCGGAAAAAAGTTACATATATTTTCTGAACAGTTTTTACAAGAAAAAGTAAATCTGTGATATTAATTTTATAAGAAATAATTTATTTAAACCTTTTTTTGTTATAGAAAATTATGCGGATATATCCGTCTCCAGTCCTTGGGATACAAGAACGTTAGCAGATACATCCCCTACCCGTCCGTTATTATTTCAAAATATTAGCTACTTTAACATGTAGCTTATAATAGGTAGAAATCATTACAATACATCTAACTGACAATTTTAGCCTTTAATGAAGGTCTCAAATTACATGTAAAAGAAGAACCAATATAATATATGGTCTCTTTGCGTACTTAATCTTTAGCAAACTTTTCAACTGATTAAATCTAAAAGTATGCATGTTTTGTATGGTAGGCTTCATAGTAGGAGTCAGGATGTAAGTAAGGTTTGTCAATGCAAGTTTTACAGAAGTATATAGTCTTCTTGTAGTAAACATCTGAACCCGACCCAACCGAATGAAACCTCCCCTTAGAAATGAATGCTACCACTATTTTGGGGTAACCGCAGCATAAACACATTGTTTTTTAAGTACACATTCAATATAAACATTTTTAATATGAAAAAATTATTTACATATTTATGTTGATTTTGCAGATACATCCGCCATCCATCCGTAACAGATAGGATTGAAGCGGATATATCCGCAGCCTGTCTGATACATAGACCACCACTAGTGGATATATTCACACCGGTCCAGGAAGGGTTAAGAGTACAATTAAAGTTTTGAAAATGCAGTCATTCCGAAATGCATCAACAGAGGAAAATATTGTAATGTTAGGAAAGGCAGAAAAGTATACTTAAATATATAAGTGCATACCCCTATTTAATTTTTAAAATAATTACTAAATAAAAAAGTCTCATATTCTTACCTTTACTATTCAAAGCACAAACAGCCAACATTAGGAATGTTGAGTACGATGTTTGCAAATCATCAGAGTTTAAAGAAGTATTAAATGAAAGAATATTTTTATTTAACACTTCCCAGAATGTATTGATGTCTTTAACTGCCTGAACATCATGGAATGGTATTATGGCATCTCTAAGTAAATCAGGTATTGTAAGATCATCATCAACAGCAAATAATAATTGCTTTAAACGTTTTTGTAGATCTTCAAAAACCCCTATAAAAACACACACACAAAACACTTTTCTTTTGAAAGATTAATTATAAACATAATAGAATAAAAAACAAAACTTTATGTACTTTATTATTGTTTTGTTTCTATTATTGGTGTTTTAAAAAAGTATACACATCTATACAATTAATAAAAACAATACATTTAACCCATTGAGGAAGCTGTTATTTCAGTACACAGGACCGTTGGCATCAGTTGATTTTGAGAATTTTGTAGAAATTCATTTAAAAGTATGCAAATTCATTATTTGCCTGGATTAATTTATGATTTTTGTTTAATAGGCTAATGTTTTTGTTATAAATAGTTAGTATACAATATATTTGTGAACATTTATTATATATACGTCGTGGCTTACCATTGAGTCCAGAATGGGCGCATAGATTCAGACATGTGTCTACCTCAACGGGTTGAGAACTTTTTTAAAATTCTAGTAGTTGAACAAAGGAAAGTTTGATCATGAGGTTAAGATCAATTATCTTTAATTTGATTTCATATATACTTGATTATGTGATATTCAACGTTGTCCATTATTATTCTGTTACACTGACTTTTTAGAGTTATTATACGTTAATTGTAAACAATTATTCCACCATTAAGTGCAATCAATTTTTACCTTGTGATGAGACACCTTTCGGTTAATTGACCATTGTCGAATCACTGAATTATTTTTCTCTATTTTTCCGTTGTCGTTTTCCGGTCCGTGATGTTGTTACTTGTTGATCCAAAAAAAAAAGTGAATCTTACTTGAAAAATACCACATTTATAAAAAAAAGACACAATAACCTAATTAACCAACAGAGAACATACACAGACGACACACTTTTCAAAAATATCATACACACCATGAAGAAACGAATAGACATCAAAAAGTACCAACATCAAGGACCAGAAAACGACAACAGAAAAATAGAGAAAAATAATCAGTGATTTGACAATGGTCAAGTGACCGAAAGGTGGCTCATTACAAGGTAAAAATTGATTGCACTTGAATAGTGGAATAATTATTTACAATTAACACATAATAACTCTATAATTGATTATATACAGGCAAAATGAATAATAATAATAAACAAATATTATGTAATTATAAAGAACACTAAAAGTTTACTTTAAACCAAGCATATACAATTAAAATATCATTAACCACACATATTGTTAAAAATAATCATACATTTCCTGCAATAGAAAATATACAATAAGAAAAGTTCAATAAATCCAATAATTGTCAAGATAGGAACATGTCAGACTTATAAAAATAAAATACTTGATGAATAAATCCAATAAATGATAAATTAGAATAATTTTAATTATATTTTAATAGTCAAACTCAGCCCCAACAACAAATTAAAGTACAGTGAAACTATCAAAATTTGTTATTTAAACATGCTACAATAAATTTCTTGTACTGATTTGACTTTCTTCTTGTGAATTGAATTTCTAGTCTGTTAAAGACACGTACCATACCGTACCTAGTATGCTTGGAGTACCAGAAAATGGGTAGCAAATTTTCCCCCAGCGGGTCCCTTTGAAATAAGCATAACAATCACATTCATTAACATCCTCATTAATTCCCAAACAATCACAGATGCCTTAATTTTATTGTATCATATGTTGTCAAATTAGTTCTTAATATCTTCTCTTAGTACAAGCATAATTTAAATTACACTGTTATACTTTAACAATATTACCAATGTCGATACAAATAAAAAAACATATATGTTATCAATACCAGTAAAATAGTATAAATAAATTTATATTTTTACCTGAATATTTATTTGTTGCACTTGATAAGTATCCACTTGCTAAATTTAGAAAATGCTTGGAATGTTCTTGAGATATATTTAATGTTAAAGCTAAGTCTAAAACAATACAACCCTCCAAACCTTCAGAATCTGAAATAAGACAAAAGTTGTTTAAAAAATAACATTTTCACTTATAACCCTTGAAAATACAGACTAACTGTACTCAATATATTTTATGCAACTATAATATGATCAGCCCTACCTCCAGAAACTGAATTAAATACTTGTTATTTTATTAACATTATAAACGATAATCCAAATAATGATAAATAAAGTTAGTTTTTATCCATAATGGGTTCCAGATGACACCAAAATGACTCATTGGATAGGAGGCTATAGTATCTGGTATTAGTCATTTCTGGTACTATGTATCATTTATTGGAACCAAGGCAATACAGTAGGAACTTTATGTTTACAGTCTCTAAGATGTCTATTTACATTATAAATATAGTTGTATCAAAGATGGAATATGTTTAAACTTTAGTTTTATGTACAAAATATTTACTAACCCATCCCATTACTCACTCACACATTTTTAGACGAGTATCAAAACAGACAGTTTGCTTATTGTGTAGGTAAGCAGAATATGTGGCTGTGGCTTATTTTGTTTTACCTCTGCAAACAAAAGGAAAGAAATAAAATATATAAAAAAAACACTAGTAAAATAATAAACTATGACAAAGAAGCTGACAGAATTTCCAAAAATAGTGAACATGACAAACACTCATGTAAAGTGGAAATCTAAAACTACAAACACAAACCACTTGCATCGGGGTTGAGTTATTTTTGTCATTGTACTGTGAAATGGAATCGATGCATGTACTTCTGGGGCTAGAACTTCGAAGCATCTTGTCTGAGGCATTTCCATGCACTGGTGTTAATATGATTTTATAATGAAGATGGACATTTCAGGAGCTGCATTCCTGTGTCAAGTTGGATTACACTCATTATAATGTCAAATAAATGCTATATTAGTTAAGGTTTTCTATATTTTAAAGCGTGTAATGAAATACTAGTTGCTCAAAGAAAAATGTGTTACATGGTAAGTTTTGTAATTGACAAACAAAGAAACACAAATTTAACTTAGTCCTGAAAATAATTTGTCATTACGAATTCAAAATTTAAATGAAAATTGCATTCTTTATGGATTAAAAGAAGTTTTTGAGAAGTTATGGGACTTTAGAATTTAAAGACAACAATATATTTAATAAAAAACCAATTACATTTCATAAATTAAACTTTATTAATAACAATTACTGTACAAAATATTTTCAGGTTTTGCTACCCTTAGTACTTGAGTGTCGGGCAGGTCGCGCTTAGTATATATCGCTGTTTACTCGTAGGTCGGGCGCCACTCACTACAATTTTCAAATGCATATTACTCCTCTGTGGCTAGGCGACTAACATTCAATCTTTTAATGTTTTGTTTCACTCTACTGACAATAATTTGAACTAAATTTACATTTTCTTTGAACCTCTGAGTCACCACGAAATCAAGTTTGTACGCTGCAAGAAAGGCACAGTTTACAGTTTATTTACTTTCAGTTTTCCATGGCTTCTACATCATGCGTAATTAGTGATTCCAAAATATGTGATGATTTACTTGATCCTGATTTACTGGTTATTTAAGTGTTTTTGAACCATACTATGGGTCACAAATTACCAATTCTTTAATTAGTCCAGAGCTACCTTTTACTCCAAGAATTATTTTACACTTTGTAGGTAAATAATTTGAGAGCACTAACAAAAGCGGCTTTCATATTTATACAGGCGGGTTCTATTCTTGCTATACACTAGTCTAGAACTACTGAATTTAGGAGCTCATACAACTGCAACAATTGCCACCAAAAGAAAAGGTGTACCAGCTGATCTAACCACAAAACTGATAGGGGAGTGGAGAGCTTATGTGAACAATGGCTCTAACTTGGAGAGACAATAAGACTGTAGCCGAGATTAGTACACTTTATGACAAAAGTGTGCAAACAATTTAAACAAAAGGGAAAACAAGTATCATGGTGGAGGAAAATATTTTTCTGGCTATTATATTAGATATAGCTGTAGTAATCAGTTTTAATATCTATAACAACAAAAAACGGGAAGGAGAGAATATCATGTAAAACAAAAATGGTTTAGCTAAAACGTGATGAGGCCACTAATTGGTGATACCTGGAATAAGCAGTGTAGGAAGACGGGTTGACCATCAACTACTGACCAAGAAGAAAGACTAAATAAAGAATTATATTTCATTTATTCCAATGATAAAAGCAACTCAAAGAATTGTGCAGTTTCCAGTAACAAGAAGGTAAAAGAAGGCAGAAAGGAAACGGTTTTTAACTGCAAGACATGTGGCAGAAAACCAGGACTCCATACAGGAGACTCTTTTGAAAGTATCATGTACTGCAAAGCTACAAATAAGGAAAGCAAATCAAATACATACGAGGTGTGTTCAAAAAATACCCGGAATTTTCGTTTTTTGAAAAAAATATTTATTTATTCATCTAAATCGATATTGTCCCCTTCAAAGTAGTTCCCACTAGATATTATGCACTTATGCCAGCGCTTTTTCCAATTCTCAAAACACTTCTGGAACTCGATCTTCGGGATAGCTTTGAGCTTTTTCAGCGATGCACTTTTAATGTCATCTATGCTTGTGAAACGACGACCCTTTAAGGTTTTTTTTATTTTTGAAAAACGGTAAAAGTCACAAGGGGCCATGCCTGGCGAATATGAAGGTTGGTGCATCATTACAGTGTTATTTTTCACCAAAAAATCACGAACAAGCAACGATGTGTGAGCCGGTGCATTATCGTGATGCAAAAGCCATGAATTGTTTTCCCACAAATCCGGACTTTTTCTTCGCACTGCTTCACGCAAATGGCGTTGAACTTGTAGATAGTACACTTTATTGATCATTCGACCTTGTGGCAAGAATTCATGATGCACTATGTCATTAAAATCAAAGAACACAGTAAGCATAACCTTGACGTTCGACCGCACTTGCCGAGCCTTTTTCTGTCTTTGAGAGCCAGAATGCTTCCTCTGGGACGAATGAGCCTTCGTTTCGACATCATATCCATAAACCCATGTTTCGTCGCCTGTTATAATACGTTTCAGTAATTCTGCATCGTCGCTGACTTCATTTAGTGATTCCTGAGCAACTTCCATTCGCCGCTGTTTTTGTTCAAAATTCAACAAATTTTGCAGCCACACGTTTCATACCCAAAATGTTTGCAAAAATGTCATGGCATGAGCCAATCGATATGCCAACATCATCAGCGACTTCTCTGATTGTGATTCGGCGATCATTCATAACCATTGCTTCCACTTTTTCCCCGTTTTCATCGGTTGTTGATGTGCTGGGGCGTCCGGGGCGTTCGTCATCGTCAACGTCTTTGAGGCCACTCGTAAATACTTGTTTTTTTTTCATAGCAGACTCACCATAGGCCTTTGTTAACATTTCGCACACTTTGTTACACTTTATTTCATTTTTTACGCAAAACAATACAAATTCTTTGATCTATTTTTTTTTTAAATCGAAAATCGCCGAGCTCATGAAAACACGTCTAATTTTAGCGACTGCCACAGATAAAGTAAACAATGAATACAGCTGAAAATTGTGTCATACTTCAGGAGCATGTATACCAACACAATAAAAAAAATTTGTGACAATCGGACTCTCCAAACGTGCGAAATTTAAAAATTCCGGATATTTTTTTAACACACCTCGTACTAGATTAGTAAATAAAAATGGCACATTTGACTAAAATAAATTAAAAGTAAACAAAATTTTGCATAAAAAATAATGTATCTTGAAGGCGAGGAATTTGTTTCAATTTAATTACTAGTGGGGAAGCAAAGCATATTAAAAAACACCTGAATGATAAGGGTTAAAATAGTCTAACCTATGGATAAAAATGAGTGAATATATTATAAAACTATACAGCTGAAATAATATAGTCAAGGGAAATAACGAAATAAAAGTGCTTAAAGAAACCCAGGTAAGTTATCAGTTTGTGTTATATTCTTATTGAGAGCTTAGCAGTATTTTTAATTCTTTATTCCTTATTATACAATTGCATGTTTAAAGGGGAACATTGTTTGGATTTCTGATTTGTTGCACGGCTCAGGTTTTAATTTTCCATCTGAATGAATTGCCAGATGCAAGTAAGTCAATTGTTCAATTTCTTTAATGTCCTCTTTTTCCCATTAATGACTGATCTGCTGTAGTTCTGTGTAAGTTTAGGGGATTATGTTTTAGTGGGTATTGATTATCACCCCTACCTTTTTCATAAATAAGTGGGCATTGTCATCAGCTCTTTTATAGCTTGTTGAAAGTACACATGATGAGTTAATTATAAAGAAAATGTCAAAATGATCAGATATGGCAGGAAATGTACCATAATTATTTGCATAAGATTTAAACTATTTATAACTTATACAACTATTCTTTGAGCTTAGCTTGTGGGGTTATGTTAAAACAAATAAAAACATACACAAAACTCACAAATTAATCACTTATTGTCTCATGCGTGTTTCAATGACAAAGTCATCATCATCAGTGAGTGTTACTACTACAAACTCTAACTTACAAGTTGGTAGTTGTAACTTAAAGTTTGTAGTAATAACACTCACTAATGATGATGACATTGTCATTGAGTCAATAAATGATTAATTTGTGAGTTTCGTGTATGTTTTTATTTGTTTTGTTTATAACTGTTTGTTAAAAAACATACTTTTAATATACACATTCGAACCTGAAATTTTGTCAGTAAAAAAATAAAAAACTCCTATCAATAAATAATATGTATACTGCAAATAATATAACATAAACCACTGACTGATGTTATTGAAAACTGGTTATAGCACGTAATAATCATAAACACCGTTCTTGAAGTTGAAGGACCGTTAAAAATAAACAAATAAAATTACAATGGATTTCAATTTCAAGTTCAACTTTGAACTTTACACTTCCTGTGCAAAGTAAAAATTTGTCAGTAAAAAAAAAGCTCATAGTGTACTTTCTTAAAAGAGATGAAGTAGAAAAACTGTATTTGTGAAATAAGCTGTTTTTGCATTCTTTAATTCTATGAAACAAACTCAATTCTTACCTGAGGGAATTTGTGTTGAGGAGAAAAAATTCTCCAACAAACTATTTATTGATGTAGCAAATACTCCGGCTGAAGCAACTTCATTGATAGTCTACAAGCAAAATAATATCGTTTAGAAAAAATATTTTTGCTTAACCCATGAAAGATCATTTTAGAAAAAAATCTATCAAAACCCCTACAATATATTTTATAAATTTTATTAAAAAAGTTTGAAAACCTTGCAGTGATTAAACTACAAAGCAATATATAGTCAAATAATAATGCTCCTCTGGCTGTATAGAATGGCAGCGAAGTATTGATGCTTTCCTAATATCAATTTAGTTGTGACTGTAATTTTTGTTGCAGTTATTATTATTGTTAGGTATATTTCCTTTCTACACAACATTTTGTGTAACATTAAAACTTTTATATTCTTAGTGTTCAGATAGAATAAAGTTTGTTAACCAAAGTTGGTTCAAAACCAAGGAAGTACCTGATTCATTACTCGATTATAAAGACAATGAAAGTGAATCTGAAAATAATTTTTTACGTGAATATTCACAAAGATTCAGCTGTAGATGTTCCAACTAAATCTACTTCTTCAGAGTTAGTTTAAAACTAAAAAGCAACTACTTTACAACTAAGTCAACAAATTTACTGTGGGTTTCTTTGACCTCTTTACTCAAGCATCCAGCTTCAAGAGTAGCCGATAGCCCGATGTCCACGGTATATTATCCTTGCCAGCCCCCCCAAATTTACTATGGAGGAAAATACTTTGCTACCAAGTGGCTATCACTAAACAGTAACATGCAATAAAAAATCAGGGAAACAAAAATAATAAACATTGTTTCAAAGTTAACTGGAGTGAAACTAGAAGAAACAAAATATTTCTAATTATAAAAACAATTTTTTCTTTCACGGAATAGTTAAGAAAATTTTAAAATAAAATGCTTTAAGAAATAATCATTTAAATAAAATGGTTAAATGTAAAACGAATGGTACGAAGAGTTGAAAGCTTTTTTTAGAGGGAAGGAAGTATTGTAATATATTTATAAAATTTATTATACTGGTTGTTAAAATAGATTCCATTATTTCAAAAATCCTAAATTGGTCTACAAAATTATAAGACTTTAAATTCCTTCTCAGGTTTAAAAGTAAGCTTAAAATAAAACTTAAATCTTTATAAGATAAAACAGAACTGAAAAACATTCACTTTTGTAACAATTCCATAGCCGATACAAATTTCTGATGAGATTTCTGTAACAGGTGATCACCTTTAATAAGATCTCAAACAGCACTGATGTTGTCATCTGTAAAATGACAGGGGGGGTAAGTGACTTCTGTTTTCAACACATTCCCACCCACTCCTAAATTTTCTCGCCTACATATACAGTCGATTTTGTGATAGGGTAGTGTCCCCAAACTGTAGCTGCAAATGTGTACAAATTTCCTAAGGTTAAATGCCATCATTGGTTAAAAATTTTTTGATGCGTTGAGCATCAGACAGATATACATCTTGTTCGGTCTCAGCTGTACTAACCACAGAGCGAATTGCTGCTGCTAACTAATCTTTTCCCTCCTCCTAATGAGCCAAACAATAATCACTCACAACTATACACTGCTCAAATATGCTTGCTACTGCAATCAGAAATACAGTAATCTCTGATATCTGTACCTCTGATATCCGGAACCTCCGATATCTGGACGTAATATGAAAAGTAAAACGTCTTCATTCAGCAAGACACTTTGCCACTGGGCCAGTAGTAAGCTGTTCTTTCCTGACTCAGCCAGTTGTGTTCGAGTCTCTGTAACATTCAGTTCACTAGTGTTCTACAGATTGGTATATTACCCAACTTAATCAGTTGTGTCTGAGAGTCCGTATTAATTATGTTTATAAATCTGACAGTAGGTTAATGGCCCATAAATAGCTTTCTTTATTTATGCTGTAAGTTTCGAGAGTCAATGAACATCCCTTAGAAAGCACACATGTCTAGTCTTGTGAGTGACTAATCAGAAAATAAACTCTTGAATCAAACAAATCAATCAAACAATGACAACATTCATGATTAGCTGGGCTGGTCTTTATACCCGATACTAATAAATCCTCAAGACTAGCTGACCTATAACGTAAACTGCATGAGTTAAGGAACTGTATATAAAGGCATGAATCTAAATTGTTTGTACGGTTCTCTATTACTATTAACATATAATTACAATCTTCAATAAGTGTAACTTATTTACTTGAAACAATCATTCACCTACTTCCAATTGGAATGATTTTGATTATTTAGTACAAACATACATCATTACATAACTCCTCCCATATCTGGATTTTTTGTTATGCTCGGGCTATCGCCACATTTATCCAGATATGAGAGGTTTTAAATATTGGCATTTATGTTTGATTCACCCTAATCCCGTGGTCTGGATTCACCATAGCTACAAGTTTCAAGTCCTTGGGACGTCACCCAACACTACATATTACAGACCAGGCTTGATGTATTGCAGTTTAAAAAAATGTGTAGAAAACCCCAAATAATTAAGATTAGGGAAATTATTCAGTAAAAATCAGAAAATTGTCTACCGAGGACTTTTAAAATCTTTCTGCCTAAGTAAAAATTAAATATAAGTATTAAATATTTAATGTCAAGTCACGAACTACCAAACAACCAATGTGAGAAACATTATTAACAGATGTTAATTTACAATGAAAATATTGCGAAGAACCCCACAAAAATAATCAAAATAACTAATAATACAAAATACTTAAGATTAAGCCCTTATGTACATTTTGATGACCATGTTATCATCATCAAAGGGTCTTATTACAAAATTACAATCTAGCAAACAAGAAGTTACAAACTAGAGTGACGCCAACCGTTCTCTGTGGTTGCTTTATATAGGCGTGAGGTAAGCTCCACCCTCGATCGACAAACCACGATCGACCATCTTGAACCAAATAGGGTATATGTCAAAAAGTACACTATACTAATAAATATATAATATGAACTACAGCTAATAACAATGAATAAAATACAAAATAAAAAAGTAATTAAAATGATGCATTGTAATTGAAAAAAGGACTAATAAAGTAAAGAATATAGAGCTGAGTTAGGGATAGGCCCTTTATCTGCATCAATTAATTTACTATTTGATTTGACTATAAAAATACTTTCATAACTATTGAGTAATTTTTTAGACTTGATTCATTTAGCTAAAATAACATTTTGATCTAATACATGCTGATTATAAAGGATGTGTTCTGCTACACTTGATTTTTCAGATCAATCATATTTAATATGCGTGAGATGTTCTTTATAACTAGTTTATGTCTTTTTTCTTTTGGTTTGACCTATATTCATCTCATCGCAAGTACTACAAATTTCTTATAAATTCCTGATTTTTCCAACATTGGAATTTTATCTTTAGGGTTTCATAATATATGCTTAGGTTTATTTTGACTTTTGTATGCAATCCTAACATTGCCTTTTTAAAAAACGAATCTAACCCTTTTGTGAAAATATAATTACATTTTTTATTTTCTTTTGATGAGTAGTAGTTATGCTAAAAACTTTGTTTCCTAACAATATTTACAATTTCTGTAACAAAATCATTATATCTAGCCACTTTCTTGATATAATTAATTTCCTTATAAAAAAGTCTAGGACTAAGTTGTAAATTAATTGCTCTGTTAATCAAACTGTTAAATGCTGCTATTTTATGTGTATTACAATGGTTGGAACTATTTAAAATATATTTATTATTGTTAGTGAGTTTCCTGTAAATATAAAATTGTTATTTCATGATTTTTAATACATAGAATATTTCAATAAAAATATTGGAAAGAACCCCAATACCACAAAAATAATAAAAAATAACAAATAAAACAAGTTACTTAAGATTAAACCATAGGGTGTTTTTTCATATTTTCATTGTAATATATTGTACCACTGTGTTTTAGATATTGTTTACATAGAATATCTAAAAATGGTAAATAATTATTATTTTCTAATTCATAGGTAAACTTGATGGAACTATGTATGTTATTAAGTGGGTTTACAAAAACATCAACATTACATTTACTACAATTAAAAATAGCAAATACATAGTTGACATATCTTAACCAAGTTCTAGGAAAATATGTGATTCTATTCTTTAGGTTTTCTTAAAGAGCTTTTTATAAGCAGATATGAAGAAAACTTGAATATCTATTTAACTGATTGTTGTATTTCTTCCCCATTAATATTAATACATATCTGTAATCAAGAGCACCCATACCCCGAATCAGTTAAATCCAGATTTAATAATCAAAATAAATATCCAAGCATCATTAGTAGACCAGTGGATTTTTTCAAGAAAGTTATATTGAAAATTGGTGAATTGTATGACTTGACTTAAAACTAAAATATTTTATATAGCAAAAATGTGTGTTTCCATGAATATTTACATATTATTGTTTTTTTAATAAAAAGTATGAGTAATTATATTAATGTATTTATTTTCTTTATACATTAAGTGCTGTGGCATAGTACTTGATAAGAAGTAATAGATTAAAAAAGGTTAAAACTTAAATTGTTTAGTATTCATCAATACCTTTATGTATAGCACCTCCCTACAAACTGTCATATATGAGCACTCAAGTCTGTAATAAAATAGTTACAATTTTTAAACACATAGTGAACAAATTAAAAATTACCTGAAGAGTAGATTCTTTCTGGTGCATTGTCGGTGTAAGCTTTATGTTTTTCAAATTTTCTTTCAGTTGGTTAAATGACTTCTGAAATGCAATTTCTTTATCCACTGGACTATCTTGCATTTCAAACCTCTAAAAAAAATTAATAAATAATTAAACAGGGTAATTTCGTGTTCCACATGACTAAATAAATCTACTTATGATTATATTATGAATGCTATTTTCCAGGCGGAAGTGCTCGCGATCAAATTATGGGCTGAGGAAATAATAGGGTCTGGCAAGAGGGGCAAGACCATCTGGATTTGCTCGGACAGTCAGGCAGTTCTGAAGGCTTTAGGTAAGGCTAGTGGCAGCTCTAGGCTGGTGGCTGAGACTATAGCTTCTCTAGCAGAGCTGAGTAAGTATAATTCGCTCAACCTAACCTGAATTCCAGGACGTTCTGGCTGGATAGGGAATGAGAGAGCTGACGCTTTAGCAAAACAAGGGTGTATAACTCAAGGACCGTTGCTAAGGGCAGTGGGTATCCCGCCTCAGGAGGGGCGCAAGAGGATCATGGCACTACAGACAGGCTGTACAGGGAAGAATGGAATGCGACCTTGGGGTGCAACAAATCCAAGGAGACTTGTGGGGCAAAGAACTACTCTCCTTAAGTAGACCTCAACTCAAGAGTTACTGTAGAGCTGGTCACCGGCCATGGGAATCTGAGGGGGTTATAATACACAATTGGAAGATCTAGGTCCCCTGTGTGCAAGAGATGCGACGAGGACCAAGAGGAAAGCCCAATCTACATACTCTGTGAGTGCCCTGCTTTAGGAGCTGCAAGGAGAAAGTGGTTTGGCCGGCAGGTATGTACACCAGAGGATATCAGAAGATTTAGCATCAGGTGGGTACTTGGTTTCTGCAAAGCGGTAGGTATCCATTAAGCTAGTCCTGTGGTATGGATGGGAAGAGAGTACAAAGGCTGCAGCTAAGTGCTCTATACCGATAAGGTCCTTCCAAGTTTTAGTAATAATAATAATATTATGGGAGGAAATTGAGTTTCAAAAATAATTTTAAAAATTATGAGTATTCTCACACAAATAGTTTTTATAAGAGATATTCTTGTGATATCTATATTTTTAAAAAACCATGGATCTGGTTTTGAGAGCTAGAATTAGTTTAAATAGAAGAAATAAAAGTTTATTTACTTTTAAAACAAAGTATTTAAGTATTAGTTCAAGTTCAACTACAGTAGACTCACAAAAAATCGACCTTCAAAAACATGACTTTCCGTACAACTAGAAATGTCTGAGGATAAACAAATTTCAGTCTCTCCCTGTTATAATATTCGAGATTGTTATGAGATTTAAACATTTTATAAAATACATACATTACAGAGCACGTATGCTGGATGTTTTGTGTTAGCTTATACAATTGTTATATTTATATTTACTTGCTAACGACTCTTCTTTCATGTAACATTCTTTTATTATTTAAAACATATATACTACGAATTTTTGTATAGTTTGAAAAAACTAATTTAAATTATGTAAAATTTATATTACATTAAAATAGGATAAATCTGATAAGTAAAACTATACAATCAAAGTTTTAGTGCAGTCAATCAAAAATTTAGAACTTTTTAAAGACAATTATTACTATGCACAGATTATATGCTCCCTATATTTGCATGGATCAGAAAATTTACTTATCTAACAAAAATTTTAAAAATTTGAGGTTAAGTAAAAATTGCAATTTTTATAAAGATGTCAATTTTGTTAGTATCAAACATAAATATTTATAAGTAATGGATTGAATTGAGGAAAGTGTAGAAGATTTAAGTGAAAAAGTGGGAAATTAGTTTGAAATTATTTATTTATTTAAAGTTATCAACTCAAAACATAATAATTAAGTAACTCTATTGGTTAAACATTTCTTCCTTTTTTTAAATCAAATTATACAACAAAAATTTACAATCCATTAAATATTAAAGAACAGTTTAAGGTTTGTATTTTATCATCACTATTATTTTGTTTATGTTTTGTTTATTTTAAAAATATTATTTAAACATTACTTATGTGACTTCTTTGATTCTTCAAAAGGTTTATTTTTTATTTCAACACATTGTCTTGGCCATCATTGTATTTCAGCTATCTTATAGATGTAATAACTTGTAAGTATGAATGAACAATTTAATAAAATTTGACTGTCCAGCTGATTTTTAAACATATGTAAAATAAACTGTAAGTTAAGTCAATGTTAAGTTATAATATTTAAACCTATAACCATGAAGAGAAAATCTTTTCACAGCATCAGCACAATATATATGATTATTGCATTTTTTATGTTTAAAGTTAGTTGTATTTCTCCAAATAAATTTGACAATGAAAATGATGATTATTTCAAAATAGAAATTGGTAAGGATCTTTTAAACTTAGAACTGTTCAATGCTGAAGAAATAGCTTCAATAGCAGACCAAGGAAACTTTAATGCAATAGATCATTTTGTCCAACACAGTATAAAAGCAGATGAAGAAATTGTTGGCTTTGAAGATGATTTTACTCCAGATGATAAAGGCTTTTTTTATGAATATGAGTAAGACTATAATATTTAACATACTTTACTAAATAACAGTATATACTCTGTAACCATAGGTGTAGCTTGTTTAAAGTACTGTAGCTAGATCTATACTTTTCTTTATATAGTGTTGGTTTGGACTTTGTTACAAAACTTTGGATAAAAAGATAATTGTTTTCATATAGAAATACCCTTGATAGGCTTTTGGTTTTTTTAGACAATTTCCTCATTCAAACAAGTATTCAAGGTTGTTAGAAAATGTTTAGATTATAATAATCCCTTCATAGCTTTCATAGTTACAAAAAAAAGAAAAAAACTCACATGTGTAGAAGTTTTTCTTGTAAAAAAATAACTAGTTTTGTCATATGTTATTGATGTGCAGTTTTAAACCATACTACTTTATATATTAATAATCTCTACTGTTCATAAACATATTAATTTTTATTTGACAGAATCATTTTCTTATTTAGATTTTCAGGTTATGTTAAATTTTTCAGTTTATAGGTAAAGTTTTTATAGGTAAAATGCACAAATTTCCAGGTTATTATTGGCAATTAATTGTGATAGAGTTTTAGAAAATCATAAAAACAACTATTAAATCAATTTTCATATTCCTTTCCCTTTTTTTAGCACAAACTACAGAATAAAATGGTGAGAATAACACTTTCCTAAATGGAAAGTATAAATAAAAAAAATATATTAATTGTATAACAAAAAACAAAATTAAAATTGAGTTAGAACTGAAATTTGGTTATGGAGTATTTTTTTAATGATAATTACAGTTACTCTATTACAAAGTAGATGAAAACTTTATCCAAGTTTATACTTAGGATCCAAGTATATCCCCTTATCCAAGTATATACTAGTATATATATATATATATATTTTTTTTTTTTTTTTTTTTTTTTTTTTTTTTTTTTTTTAAACAACATATGCTATTCAAATACAAGAATATTTATTAATTTATATTCAAAGCTTTTTGTTGGTAAACAGTACCAACATCATCAGGAATGAAAATTACAAAAATGTAAGCTATAGAACTAAAACATGTTAAATTAGAAATAGAATTGTTGCTAAATTTATACAAATTGCCAAATTTATTTTGTTGCTGTAACATTATAGACATTGAATATAGTATTAAATTTAGAATGTATTTGTTCTTTTATTAATTTGTTATTATTATTGTGTTTATATATTTCGAATGCTTCATATATATTCATTCTTAATCCCTTATTATATAAGGCACACCTACGCAAATGGGGAACATGAGGGGCACAGAGCATGTGTGATAGTCAGAGGACTAGAAGCTACGCTGATTCAAGAATTCTCAACTAGAGACCTTGCGGTGGTTAGAATTCGAGGTAAGTGAGAGCAGGGAGTTCATCGTGGCCTCCACCTACTGCGCCCACAGTAGAGAATCACCCCCTGCAGAATTACGTAAGTTAATAAGGTACTGCAGGGAGAGGAATATAGGAATCTTAGTGGGCTATGATGCCAATGCTCATAATAAGGTGTGGGGCAGCACAGACAGAAATGAGCGGGGTGAAGAGCTCCTCGCCTTCTTGATTGAAGAAAACCTTGTGGTTTTAAACACAGGTGCCGAGCCAACATTTGTCACTTCAAACAGAATGGAGGTACTAGATATCACCTTCTGTAATAGACAGATGGTAAGGTGGGTACATGACTGGCAGGTTGGTACTGTTTACCAACAAAAAGCTTTGAATATAAATTAATAAATAATCTTGTATTTGAATAACATATGTTGTTTTAAATTATTAAACAAGAAAACGTAATATATATATATAAAATATGGTAATATGTTTTCTTGTAATATAAATAAATTTAAAATATTTTAAAAACAAGAATACTTTTAATGAATATATTTATTCAAAGCTTTTCCCCGATAAAATAGTACCAGCATCTTCAGGAAAATAATTATAAAAAAAAAAATATATATACACTAGTTTTCAAATGTATATACTACTACTCTCAAAGAATTTTTGATATGTTGAGGAATTTTTGAGTGCTTTAAAACAAATTTTTTTTAAAAGTCAATTAAGTATCTGAAAGATGGGTAAGAAGATTCCAAAGTCCAAAGTCTACAACCTTTAACTTCTTGTGTTGATGAAAAAATTAATCTTGTGTTGTCCTCTGTCCTTACCGATTGCCAAAACGTGAAAGAATGATTGCTGATGTACTTAATTTAGGCTAATAAATGGTACACACAATCCTAACTAGACATTTGGGTTTTGAAAAATTCTGTATAACAATTTTTCCCAAGTTGTTGATGGAGGATTAAAAGTTGAGGAGTTGATTGTTACCCACTGAAAAAATTTAGTTGAAAATAATGGTGAATGACTAAAAATGAATTACAGTTTAATGAGTATGACCTTGAATAAAAGAGGGGTGGAGGGACAGGGACTTTTGTTCTGGCATCAGCAATTTAATCAATGTTTCTGTATTGTCCTTTATTTTATTGAATGTTTCACATATGACAGGCAAAATATTCTTTTCATATTTAAAACCATATTTTATTTACAGATATAATCACCAGGATTCAGCAAAAAGGAGACAAGTTAGGAATAATTATGATGCTGATTACAAAGACAAAGTTAATAAGGCTTTTCTTGGGAGTAATATTACATATGAATACGATTATGATAAATTCAAAGACGAATATTACAATAATATTCCTATTGAGCCTCCAAACCTTGCTAACAATACTAGAACATCTAATTTTTCTAAGCTAGATAAAACTGGAAAAAAAGAGGTAATATTAAATATTTTAATGTTGCTTGATGTAATCATCTTGAATTCACTGATTAAACTAATTTTAAAAAAATTAACTAAGTGAATACGTAATTGGTTACTTGTTGACGCGTTTCAAAACATTCGTTACTTTTACGAAGCTAACCGTCTTATGAGTAGAGGGTTAGCTTCATAAAAAGGAACAAATTTTTTGAAACGCATTAGCAAGTAAGCAATTACGTATTCACTTAGTTAAGTATTTTAAAATTAGTTTAAATATTTTGTTTGGATCTTGGTAATACTTCATTTAGACTTATCTCTTAAAATTGAGGCATGTCAATTGAGGACATACATTCAGTGTCTGAAAAAATTATAAGATTAATATTAAAATATTGTCTTAATTACAAAGAGTTAGATTAAGACACAAAAGTTATACCCATGGAAAAATAAAAACTGGCTTCGAGGAAGGAAATTACTGTAGTATTATCCTATATTTTAAAATCTCTTGTCTTCATAGCTCTGTCTAAGCAGATTCATCTATAGGGCCTAGACTACAATTACTGTAACTAAGAAATATTTACTCCAAATAAAAAATAAACTTGCAGATTTTGTATTGTACCTTGAGGTTTTTTAAATTACTACTATTGGTTTTACTTGACAAAAAACCAGTACTTACTAATACTTTCAGCAGTCGCGTTTCGCACCAGATCAGTGTATTGCGCAATGCTGTAGTAAGTCACAGACAAGTTTCATAGCACTGAACAATGCACTGATCTAGTGTGAAATGCGCCTGCTGAAAAATATCAGTATGCAGGAGTCTTTTGGCAAGTGATACAATATAAGTAAAATATAAAACATTAAAAAAAAGGAATTAAGAAAGTTTACTATATTTTTTTGAAATGGTGTAACTAATACTGATTTTCTACAAAATACTGATGAATGGTGTAATTTATACTGATGTTTTATTCTGTAGGAAGTTTAGTATAAGTTGTAACAATTATTTTGAGCACTTGGGATAATTTATTGTGGTTTATTAATAATAAATAATACACAAAAACACCTCTAACCACCAATATATTTATTATTCTGGTATTTTATTCTTTGGATAAATATAATAAGAAGTCAGGTGCAGGTTACTTTATCTAAAGCAATGGTGATCGTTAATATGTACCTGCAAACACTCTGAATCCAGCATGATTGCTGAACTGCTAGCAATCAACACAGCACTAGCAAGCTGCTGCTCACTGAAGAGGAATTATATTTACATTTTCAGTGACTCTAAATCGGTCTTGGAAGCTTTATCCAGATCCAAGACAAGCACATACTTCTTCAGAATTGGTGAAATCAGGAAACAGTTTCTGTATCTTAACTCAGAAGGTAAAACTATAACTTTGTAGAGGTTGCCACCACATTGTGGTGTAATTGGTAATGAAATAGCGGACAAAATTGCCAGGAAGGCCTGTTCAATGTTTCCAGCTGATCGAAACAGACTCTCCTTACTGCAATACAAGGGCTTAGAAGGAAGATATTTAAGACGCAACTGGACAGATATTTAGAAGTGAGGGACCACGATTCGTAACCTGTACCAAATACAACCAAAGCAGCCTAAGGATGACATATACAAAACTATACCACGTCCGATTCTACTTTTGTAGCTAGAGCACATACAGGTCATGTGCAGGAACTCAAAAATATTTGTTTAGTTTTGACCTTTCGGATTAGCCTCAATGCCAAATTTGTGGCTACAACATTTATGAGAGCTAGGAGCACATATTACTGATTTGTTACTACCCGATTCCTGCAAGGGATATTCTGCGAATCTGAGTATCCGTTTGGAAAGAAATAGTAAAGAATAAACAATACTGAGCTCAATAACAATAATGGCTCTTGTATATACCATGGACATCGGGCTATCGGCTACACCTGTACAAAGAAGTAAGAAAGTCTTTTATTCTAGTAAGATTACAAATATTTGCGGTTAGAGGTGTTTTTGTGTATTATTTATTATTAATCCTTTTGACCACTGGATTAAAAATGACGCTAGAACTTCAGTAATTGAAATATTTTCATTGAGGTGTAATATGTCTTTCCAGGAGTGTGATTTTGATATCTAAATCTAAATTGAAATGGAAGGGAGAGTAACAGCCGGTTTCTAAAACCCCACACCAGTCTGTTATTTATAGTATGTTTAAGCAATTTCTGAGACAAGAGAGAAGTTACAGAGAAGATATAAAGTGATTGTTGTTAGTTACAAGTAATGGCATAACTATTACTTCAGTCAAGAATCTCCAAAATTCCTAGATGTCTAAAACAGTACATTTCCTTTAGCAAATTTCCTTACCTTGTTTTCCATGTTCCCTCAATATGTAAAATAGGTTTAATTTTGAAAGTACAATAAAACAGTTGAAAATAAACACAATCCAATTGTAATGATACCAATTTTCATAGATTTATTGAAAAATATTGATAATAAAATTTTTTTAAAATCAGGATATATTTGAAAAAGAAAAAGAAGAAATGATTGATTGTAGTACTGTAGGCAAAGATAACTTTGGATGGAAAGGCATTAAATGCACCTGGTATGACATTAAACAATCAAGAAATTCTAGTGATTATCGAAATGCAGGGTACCGCGCAGGAGGAATCATTTGGTTCTGGTTTAAAGTCTATTGTGCAATAGCAATTGTACTGTGGATTTTTAAAGGTAAGTATGTACGTTATGTTATTTGATTCCATCTGACACTTGAGATACTAATGTATATTTATATCTTTGAAAATATTAATTTTTTAAGAATGAAAACAATACTTAGAATATTCATTTACAAAATTATTGGTTCCCAAACTGGGAAGCGCAACCCACTTGGGAGGAGTGAAGGCAAGTCAGGGGGGCGCAAGACCAGTTGGAAAATAGTATGATAAATTATCATTTAGTTAAAATTCAAGTACACAATTTATCAAAATTTACACCGCAGATTTTTTTTACATGGGTAATTTTATTGACCATGATGTTCAGAAAATTTTAATGAAATGTATGCATTTATAAAAAAATATAAGTAAAGGTTGTGCAAACTTTTGTAAACTCAAAATTAAATCAAATTGACTTGCTTGGTGCCTTTACTAAAGTATAACCTCAGATCAGTATGCTAGTGAAAAAAATGTAAGCTCAACTATCTCACTAACAGATTTTCCTCTTATCAGTTAAAATTTACCTTGATAATTAAAACTCGAATGTTATAACATGTTTCTTTTGAAAGAATGTATTAATTGTTTTATATATATAGATATTAAATATGGTGATATGTTTTCTTGTAATATAGTTAATAAATTTAAAATATTTCAAAAACAAGAATACTTTTAATGAATATATTTATTCAAAGCTTTTTGCCGATAAAATAGTACCAGCATCTCCAGAAAAATAATTATCTAATAAAATATTTTTACAAATTTTGTAAAATATATATATCGTGATATTTCAAGTTGTCCATTATTTTTCCGTTGCGCTGACTTTATGAAGTTATTATTATTACTTGTAAATAGTTTTTTCCACCACTAAGTGCAATAATTTTACCATGTGTGATGAGGTACCTTCGGTCACTTCACAATTGTCGAATCTCACACACACACACACACACACACACATATATATCCTTCACAGATGGAAAAATATGATGAATTGTTATTATCTGGAGTATTTTTGTTTATTCTGCAGTACATAAAATCATAGTTCTGTTTCGCTAGAATCTCATCTAGCACTGACGAGGTGAACCCAACAACAATTTGCTCTTCAACTGTTGTCGGGTTCACCTTGTCAATGCTAGATGAGATTCTAGCAAAACGTCGGAACTACGATTTTATGCACTCCAAAATGAACAGGTGTACTCCAGATAATAACTATTCATCATATACATATATATCATCTAATATATATAATAATTGTAAACAATTATTTAACAGTTTTCTTAACTATCTTTTTATCTACCACTCACAAGGACTCTGTGTTCAAAATATGAATTTTTCATACTTACCTACAAGTAAATATATTAAAGGTAAACAATTTTAAAAAACTGGTAATGTGTTTGAAAAAATTAAGGAAATATTATTTAACTGGCATGTTTCAGGTTGGTGTTGTTGTTGTTTTGTTTGTAAATTTTGCAAAACAAAACAAATTATTGAAGATATTAAGTATTTTATGATTAATAATCCACCTGGAATTATTCGACATTCAGATGGCATTGTTTCAAGATATAAGCCTACAAATAAAGAGCTTGAATCATATAAGCATCTTGAAAAAGAAATTTACTTTAATGTTTGAGACATATATTGAAATAAAAAATAAACAACTATTAAATGCCTCAATGCTTAATTTCTATAAAATAATGTCTATGGTAGTTTTGTGATATTTCTTCAGATATAAAATATAATTATTGTAAATTGCATTTTTTTAAAAGTAGTTTCCCAAATTTTGCTTTCGGAATTATCAAGACACAATTTTGTCATGAATAATGATAACTTGTAACATGACTATGAATCTAACTATTTCTAACTCTACCAATTCTTGCAGAAAATACTGTAACCATTCTTTGTGAAGAAAAGATTATAAAATTTATCAAAACAAATTTTAAATACTGATGTATATATATATATATACACATACATATATATATATTCTTGATATTTTACGTTATCAATTGTTTTTCCGTTGCACTGACTTTATGAAGTTAATATATTACTATTGTACGTAATTTTATCCACCATTAAGTGCATTGATTCGATGAGTGATTCGACAATGGTCAAGTGACCGAAAGGCGCCTCATCACTCAAGGTAAAATCATTGCACTTAATGGTGGATAAATTTACTTACAATAGTAATATATTAACTTCATAAAGTCAGTGCAACGGAAAAACAATGGAAACGTAAAATATCAAGAATATATATATATATATATATATAAATATCGCAATATGTATTCTTGTGTATTAATAAAGAACATAAGTCAAAATACAAATACAAGAATTATAATTGAATTTACAATTCTTATGAAGAATTGTAAATTCAATTATAATTCTTGTATTTGTATTTTGACTTATGTTCTTTATACACACACGCACGCACGCACGCACGCACGCACGCACACACACACACACACCTGTAACAGAACAGATACAGTATTTCTTTCAAATTAAGTCATTATTGATAACTATATTGTAATTACCTGGATTACATTTTCTGAACTGACTATATCACCTTTGGCAAGAAAAAAACATATAAGGCTGCTAGGTGAAGATAACATTAAATCAATAACACCACAAGAAGATTTAAAGGCACTAAATCTGTTCCCTTTGTTGTATTTGCTATGCTTCCTTTTTAAACCCATGTTTGCAGATCGTTTACCTACATAACACAATAGAGACTTTGTATAGTTATAATTATAAGGAATTAATCAGCACAGAACCTACAATACAGATTGTCAAAATATATACTGAGGATCAAAACTAGTTACAATAGTAACAACAAAACATTGATACAACATTGCAAGAGTGTTCCAGTTTAAAGGCCATGATGGAATTTGTTTCAATATAGGTACATTTCTCTTGTATTATAAATTACGTAACTGAAAAAAAATAGCAGTTTTAACATTACAGTTTTTAAAAACACATGAAAGTTTTAACCTATAACTGAAATTAAAAAGATCCATCCCAAATGGGCCAAAATATTGAGGCCAGAGAAAGAGATATTAAGCGGAAAGACCAAATAATATTATCTTTTATATATTTTGAAATTTTACATTAAGTCTATGTTGTTTTGTAAAATTTTTCCCTATTGAATTTTATATAAATATATGAAGTTAATATATTACTATTGTAAATAATTTTATCCACCACTAAGTGCAATAATAATTGAGCATTTCCACAGCTAAGAAATTACAAATAAGAGAGAGTTGTACATATTAGATTTCCATGTTTATTATTAACAACTTCATTACTTGAGTATGAAATAAGATAAACTTTTCATAACATGAAAGAACTAACATTTATTATTAATATGAGTGTATGTGGAGTGGGCCACATTCTGACCAATCAAATCGGACTACAATACTATGATGCCACTAATTGGGGATAAATTTGCATCCAACTGAAAAATACCATTGTGACTTTTAGACAACATTTAAAAAATTTAAATGCAATAATATATTTTTACTTTAAGAACCATTTTCAGGTCTCAGACAACCACAACTAAGGTCCTGTATCAGTATATTTGAGTAGTTTTCTGTCTTATTAACGTTACAATATTCTCCTCTGTTGACTGGTTTCGGAGTAACTCCATTTTCAAAACTTAAATCGTATTGTTCGCTCAAACTTTGAGTTCGTTTTTATATACTATTAGCCACACCCCACCACTTCCAGAATGGAGTTACTCCGAAACGTGTCAACCAAGGAGAATATTGTAACATTAAGAAAGGCAGAAAACTGTACTCGAATATATAGAAATATTCCCAACAGAAATGAAGATGAGTGTATTATGAAATTCCTGTATCAATGTTAATCAAGAAGTTGTTTTAATATGAGCTATGGTTTATTGAAACATTTCTTTTTGTACTACTATTATATTACATTTCTATACAGGTACATAAGTAATTTCCTTATACAGTAGAGCGTCAGTAACGGACGTCAAAAATCCGGATCATGGTTTCAGCATGCATGGCACTCGGCATGAAGAACGGGGTGCTCGGCACCACTATAAGACATACTAAACTGAGTGTCACCTTTAATTATAAATGCAAAGGAGATACATGAATTTCGAAAAAGTGTGTCATAACTAAATTTAAAACCTAACTTACAGTATATTTAAACATGATTTTAATTTTTTAGATTTGTATGTTCTGCATGCTAAAAAATAACATGTATTGTAACCAATCAGCAAAGTAATAAAATTTATTATTAAACTAAATCTTTAACTAATTTGTCATAAAATATGCTATTGTTAGAAAAAACCATTAGAGACTTTTTAACTCAATAAGTTCGTACCATGTTTTTTGGGTTTTTGTGCTATGTATTATTATGCGCATTATATATTCTTTCACTAAATTCTTTTGTATTTTTTAAGCCATCGGACATCTATTTCATAATGATTCCTGGTTTACTTCAAATATACATGATACTCTAAGCATTAAAATAGGTTATAATTCAAATGTCACTGTCGTCAGAGGATTTAATAAAACGGCAAATCATCGATATTAATTTTAATTAGCACAAATAAATGACATCAAATCCGGGGCCGTGGACAGTGCGTTCAAATAAATGTACGATTTATTAACAAATATAAAAGGAACATTAAATAAATCGTTTACCTGTTATGAGTCGAAACAATGCCTTAGTGTTACCTCTCACTGGTTCCCTCGAGAAGCTAGCGTGCGGCCAGATGCAGTCCATCAGTTCCCAGGAAGAAGTGTTCTCTCTCGACTCGCTAGTCTCGGTCTCTCCCTAATGACTCTCTTATTTCATTCTTAAAACTATATCGGAAATATCAAACTTTGCCCGCACAGCTGTTTTACTATCGGTCAGCTATCGTTATCTCGCGGCGACAATTAGAATTATTTCCTATCGAATTAGACTATTTAGTTGGTAATACAATATAACGTTACATAGTTAATGAAATATCAATAATACACTGTAGTTGAGAATTCGTTTGAAAATCCGGTTAAATCAGTAGTCCTGATGGATCCCACCCCCAATTGACCTGGATTTTCGACGCTCTACTATATATTGAATCCTACTGTAGATAAGAAGTAATACAATTTTATTAAACAAACCTGGATAAGCATAAGAGGATTGGCTTGCTTTTTCTGAACCTATTGATTGTCTTAATTTTTTAAACATCGTTTTTGAACTAGAAGATGTAACTGATACTTCTTCATCACTTTCTGAGCTCTCTCCACATTGATAAACCCACAAATCTTCATGTTTTTCTCTATTTCTGTTAGTTTGCCTTGAGCAAACTCCAGCATCTTTCAACAACTTTATTCTCCACTGTGCATCATTCAAACTTTTTTTCAACCTGAAAAAGAAACACATTTTTAAAAATGTACAAAGACTTGCAGTTTTTGTGTTGTACATCTTGAGGTTTTTCTTATAAATTACACTTTTCGTATCAAGCTAGCAGAAAAACCACTACATACTGATATTTTTCAACAGACTTGTTTCGGACTAGGTCAGTACACTTCACTGACCACTTTCAGTAGATTGTGGTTTTTTTTGCCAAGTGATACTAAAAGTGTAAAAATGTACAAATTTATCTTCAAAATAACTTTATTTAATTATACATCAAGTTTGTAAAAATAAAATATAAAGTATCATATTCAGTAAGGTAAAAATAAAAAAGCAAGATAATGAGTTGGCCACATGAAAAAACATGTTTTCAAAAGAAAGAATCGATCTTTTATCCCTAGAATCATAATGCTATTTTATTACCCATTAATCATAACGCGTAGTCTGTCAGACTACTCTACACAAAAATTATTTTCCAAATTTTCAGTAAATATGTTTTAATAAACTTATATTTTACAATGTTGAGTATTAGTTTTGTAATATTTCTTAACAAGTTTCTTCAATTTTAGTATTTTTTACAATAGTCTGTACACTACATTCCACAATGCTCTAAACAAATTTGTTTTCCGCAACATGTACACTGGAAACTTGTCATTCTTTGCTTTTTTGTAGCCAATAGGCATAAATCTTTCTTGACCCTGAAGTCAAAGGTATATCTTCTTGGTTATTGCTGCTTGTTCCACTAACTTCGCCAATATTACACCATAGGCATCATGGTGGATTTGGTAATTTTGGTCTCTCCAGTAGGTGTGGTTAAGTTAGTCGTGTACTAATGTCCTTAGCAAACTCTCTTCTCTTGGAGTTTATTCTTTTTTTTTTAGCCTGATGAACATATATAATATAAGAATTTACTAAGATGCTATTTAATATTCCTTAAAATACACACAGAGGCCATCTCCTAGTTTTTCTAGAGCAAGACATAGTGGAGGACATCTCACCAAAAGTATCTATAGCATCTGTTGTTCAATTATAGAACAACAGGTATTTACAATAAGAGATCAATTAATATCCGGTTTACTGATTTCATTGATTGTTTTTTTCATGTGTTGTGGAAAGAAGAATAACATGCTTTGTTTTTTTGCTTGAAAAGATACCATTGTAGCAAAACACTGAAGATACCTCTTTCTTGTATCTTCATTTCCTCCGGTATTTGCGGTTTATTACTTCTCAAAGTGTCAAGAGTTGATAATTTATAATTTTGTAGCATGTTTTCGCTAAAGAAATTGGCATAAACCATTTTTCATATGTTATATGGCTGTTGTTTTCATGAACAGGCCGAGTCAAATTCTTTTACAAAATACATGGCCGCAAGTAAGTTTTCAGTATTCATGACTTGTCCAAGATAGGGTATTGCACAGATGAGACATTTTGTTTTAACATTGCATACCATTAGTAGTTTTATGCCATATTTTTCTGATAAAGCACAGAATTTAAAATAATATAAAAACATATTTACAGAAGAGAAAAATTACATAAATCGTAACACTTCGTCTCACAGGCACACTTCTGAACAAAAAAACATTTTTGAAATGTGGGGAACGAGAGGTAGCGGAGGGTCGTTTGACAGATATCGGTTGGGTCAGATAGCGAGTGTTTTATTCGTGCGAGTTGTTTACGTTTTTAGTTTATTTTGTAGTTTGTATAATTTTTGTTTAGGTTTCGAGTTTATTATTCTTTCTTAATTTTTATTGTTCAGTTATTTAGTTTATTTAATTTTTATTGTTAGAGATAATTTGTTATAGATATAAGGGCTAAAGACTCTTTAGGAAGCGATTCAATACGAGATATGTTGCTTTTAGACAGTGACAGTGTGTGTCCCAAGCTGCTTCTATTTATAACATACCAAATAACTTATTTGCATTGTAGTGTTGTGTTATTCGTGTGGTTTTTATTCTTTGAAGTATTATATAAGCCAATATTTCTAAATTACAATTTCCTAGCTATAAAGTGACGTGCAACATGTAGTATTTAATTTCATTCCACTGTAAAATATGTGTAGGAAGTGCAGGGATGTACAGTGTTGCATTTTATTTTTGTATACATTTTTTGAACAAGCATAACACCATCCATATGCAAGTAATCAATTCATAAGTATATATTTCTTGAAAGCTTGTTTAGCTCTCTTTAAAAAAATATATAATTTGTTGTAAATATGGTATTTAATGTCAGGAATTTTTTATATTTTACCTAAAAATCTCCAGGCAGGTAGTCCATTAAGGGACTAGGCTTCAAATTATCAAACTATAAAATAAAGATATTCTTTAAAAAAACTATGCTTAAAAAAAATTACCTGGAAATTCGCAAATTCTCTTGATTCAACAAATCATCTTGAGGCAAGGAAGTACTTATAGTAGAAACTAAGTCTTCTAACAACCAAGCACTACAAAGAAAACCTTGTGGAACTTCCTCTATCTAAAAACAAATTAAAGTCATCATAAACAAGAAATTTGAAGTAATGTATTTACTTGTACAAAATAAGTACCATACGAGGTCTGTTAAAAAAATACGCGGACTGTTTGAATTTCGCGGCTCAAGTTATTTTCAGGAGAATCCGGTTGGTGTCGCTAGGTTCGATTAAATCAGCTGATTAAAACGTGGTATTTCAGTCGCAGATATCTTCATTTGTTGATGAGTTACACACAGTTTAGTAAAGAGTGTGTTTTTCGTTTGTCGGATTCTAAAATGGACAGCCTGAAGGAGCAACGAATTGCTGTGAAATTTTGTGTAAAACTAGGGAAATCTGCAACAGAAACATTTTCCATGCTTAACACGGCCTACGGCGATGTTGCCATGAAGTGTACTGCATGTTTCAAGTGGCATGAACGTTTCAAGGGTGGCTGACAGTCGATTGATGACGATGAGCGTCCTTGACGCCCTTCAACGTCAACTGACGACCCACACATTGACAAAATCAACACCCTGGTGCGCGAAAATCGACGTTTGACTATTAGGGAGCTTTCCGAAGAGTGTGGGATATCAGTTGGATCTTGTTATGAGATTTTGACCAAAAAATTGAAGATGCATCGCGTCGCTGCGAAATTTTTGCCCCGCCTGATGACCGACGACCAAAAAGCCAATCGGGTCCAGGTTTGTCGGGAATTGCTTGATCGTTCAAATGAAGATGAGAACTTTTTGTCAAGAATTATAACCGGTGATGAATCATGGGTGTATGGTTAAGACATTCAAACGAAGGTCCAATCATCCCAATGGGTGAGTCAAACGTCCCCAAGACCCAAAAAAGCTGGCCAAGTTTGGTTGAATGTAAAGGTGATGCTGACAGTTTTTTTTTGATGCTAAGGGTGTTGTTCACTACGAGTACCTCCATGAAGGCTCTACAGTCAACCAGATTACCTACATTGAAGTACGGAAACGTCTGAGGGACGCTGTCTGACGCAGAAGGCCAGAACTGTGGATAAGTGATAACTGGTTTTTCCATCACGACAACGCTCCAGCTCACTCAGCACTCAGAACTCGTGAGTTTTTGGCCAAACACTCGATCACTGTTCTTTCCCACCCCCCCTACTCACCTGACCTTGCTCCTTGCGACTTTTTCTTATTCCCAAAACTCATAAAACCCCTCAAAGGAAGAAGATTTGAAACGATTTCGGAGATTAAGACAAATGCGATGAAGGAGCTGAAAGCCATCACAAAAGAAGCATACCAGGACTGTTTTAACAAGTGGAAACATAGTTGGGATAAGTGTGTGCGTTAGGGAGAAGAGTACTTTGAAGGAGACCCAGACATGTAACTTCCAAATAAAGTACATTTTTTTTATGACCTCGGCCGCGTATTTTTTGAACCGACCTCGTATATGCCAAATAGTTTTTCAACTGTCTGGAAAAGTAACCAAATATTTATAAATATAATTTGTTATAAATCTAATACCTTTTATATATTTAAAATTCTAGTTAAAGAGCTCTATGATCAATTATGAATATAGTATGTAACAATTATTATATATTTTAACATCATTATAAATGTTGCTTTTATACTGTCTACTTATACTGTTGCTTGTTACTGTCTACAGATATTTAAAAAAATTTAACTTCTATATGCCAGATTTCAAATACTTTTTCAAGCCTAGCTTATAATGCTTAGTGTTCAATAAAAAACTCATTGATGCAATAAAGAGGAATATTATTTATTTGTACAATTAATTATTTAGTAAATTGTTCTTTTTCAAAATAGTATTAACACAAAAATGTGCAGTTCTTTTAACCTGTGAACACCACCACCATTAGTAATCCTTATTGGGTAAACTTATTTGTAATAGCCTTTTACATTATTTATTAACATTAGCTACTAGCAATATACTAAAGCTATTTGATATCGCTCGTCACTAGTCACACCAACATTTTAAGGAAAAATACAAGTCAGAATGCAAGAAATGTATCTGAGTGACATATTGGATCCCATGGCTTTGTATAACTCAAGCAGGTTCCTCACTACGACACAAAAATTTTCTGCTTTGGTTCCCCAAAACGTTCATAAAAATTGTTACAAACAAATTCCAGGCTCATTTATCTGTAACAGTCAATTGCTCTACAAATTTATTGCCCCGCATTAATTTACCACAAAAAAAATACCTTTATTTCAACACTTTCCTAGAAAAGTTGCCCTTTAAATAAATAAAACCAGCACCATTATGGCCTATTGCTTTTATGAAGTTTTCCATAGGTTTCAATTTATTATGGGATTTAAGTTTTCGGGAGTTTTTAACATTTTTGTTTCTTGAATAAATTATTCATGTTTTGGTCATTTTTAAAATTTCTAGTGCTTGCTTTGGTCTCTAATATCCCTCTCAGATAGAAAATTGCAGTGAGGTAACTAAGCTGCAAACCAAGCGAAAGTGTAATGACTTAAATCATCACAGATCTTCCAACACATTGGTTATATTGAATCTGTTCCAATATATAGGTTCATATTGCACATGATTCCTTATTTCAATAGCATTTGTTAATGGTTTAGATGGAAATTTATGTTTGGTATGAAGACGTTATTTAAGAAGTTTGGTATGAAGACGTAGCTGTTTAAGGTTTTGTTTGTGCTACGATTACAAGAAATTAATTTAGATGATTCTTGTTATTCAACTTTTGGGCTACATACAAATACCAAAAAATGCATAAATATGAATTACACCCAGATTAAACCAAACCATTTTAGCCAGTAGCAGTTTGATCATAAATTACGCCACATATCATGACAACTCGTCTATCATAATATTCTAGCATTAGAAAAATGTGACAGCATAAAATTATTTCCTGTTTTTCTAACTGCTATCATTTAAGCTTTAAAATGTCTCTTTTCCACATACAGTAGAACCCCTCAAATCCGAACTAATTTGGGCTATAGCCTGTTCGGATTTGCTGTGTATTTTGCATTTGACAGAAGTGTGTTTTTTTATTAATGAACAATATTAGAGCATTCATTACATATTTCTGTGTCAATACTGTACTGTAGACCTTTTCTCAAGATTTTTTTTTCAAATTTGAATGCGGTTAGGCAGAGAGAAAAGTTTGTCAAAGTTGCCTGTTGAATTTAGTGTTGGTAAGGCTACGATAAGTGTTTGGAAAAAGAATCGTGCAAGAAGCTCCGGCCTAGCCTCAATTTGTGGAAACCCTTTTGGAACACGGGATGATGAAAATGAGCTCCTTCAGCTCATTCAAAGAGTACCAGGATGTGAAGATGCTGATGAAAGTTGCCTGGAAGAGTGGACAACATTGATAACATTGAAGAATATACCAAGCATGACATTGTGTCTATGGTCCACGATAAACATGTAGACGACAGTGTAGCAGATAGGGATAGCATGGAAAAAGATGCCTCTACAAATGCTGTTATTCGTGCCGATGCTCTCGAGAATGCGTTGCATTACGTAGAACAACACGCAACTGCAACACCCAATGATGTTATGTTATTGCGAAGGTAGTGCAACATCGCATCTTCGAGAAGGTTTACGTCTCGTCTCCAGATGTAGATTATTGATTTTAAGTGAAAAATATAGTTAAGTATTTGTACTTTTGCTTTTTAAGTGAAATATATAGTTTAGTGTTAGTCTTTTTTTAAATATTTTACTAACAATAAATTCTATGAAGTAATACAGTAGTACAGTATAGGCACATCTCAGTCTTATTTGACTTAAGTAGCAAAATTTCAGTACATACTTAATAAAATTTTAAATACTTTTTTAAAATTTGGCTGTCATCAAATCATGTTCGGATTTTGAGGGGGTTCGGATTTGAGGGGTTCCACTGTATTCATAGTGAATTTCTGGTTAAATTTCTTTCTTCATATGGATTATTTTATTAACAATAGGGCTTGTATTACAAGCATAGGATGAAGATGTGTATTTAAAACTGATTTTGAAATAGATTTTCAGCATTTCTAAAATTTTACTATAACATAGATAATGTTAACAAATAGAAATATTAAGTAGATTTCCTAACCAGTAAATTATAAGAGCTGTCATTCTTACTCTGTATATAACATTCTGAATTTCTGAATTATAGAAATTAAATGTAGGTTATATTACGTATAAAAACATACTGAAATTCAGTAAAATATAATAAATAGGCATTAGAATAAAGTTAAGTAACATAATTCAGAATGAAGTTATAATACCAACTAACCTTTATCCCTTTTGATGATAACCTCCTATGAGTTGAATGAGTTGATATTTTTCTCCTAACATTATTACATACAACTTGCGTTGGAGGAAATGATGAAGATGTTAATGACTTTGCTGAATGTTGAGAAGATGGCACTGGCTGGGTTGAAGATTTACTAAGCTGTGAATAGTTATCTTCTTCATCATGACTAGTGTCGCTGAAACTTTCTTCCACCATGTCTTCATAGCGTAGAAACAAGAGAGAAAACAAATTCTCTAATATTTCTAATCTGGTGTTATGAAAACACATTTTATTAGATAAAAAATTCAAATGTTAATAACGGTATCGTACTGCAAACTTTAGTTATAGCATCAATGGTTTTTTTATTAATGAAACAAGTCACATAATGTCCCTAATCATTTGTACATACTTTAACTTCTAAAAACTAAAATGTTTTATAAAAACAAGGTATTGGGATAATGTTGAACATATCAACTACCATAAATTTTATGCTTAATTTTCCACGTTGAATAGGCTTCCCAGAATAAAAAAATAATATTAAAACTAATTTCTAACCCTTAAAATTGATATTTAAGAGTAAAATGGCAACTTTTAACACCTAACATTGTACGTAAAATATTTATATTTTAGGCTGTTACCTAAATCATTTATAAACAAAATATATTTAATTGTGAGATAGTTTAGTTAAACTCTTTTACTTCAAGTTCTCATAGGTTTAGCATTTTTGTTTTGTCTTCCAGAGATGCAGCCTTTATCTCCGTTGCAAATTTCCGTCCTTTCATTGGTCCCTCCAGCTTTGGGAACAGGATAAAGTCACAGACAGCTATATTGAGTGCATATGTATTGGCTGAGATTGAGTGTGATGATGTTTTTGGCCAAAAAGTCTCTCACAACTAACGGTGAGTGAGCAAACTCATTATCATGGTGTAAAAGCTACGAACTGATTTTCCTCAATGCAGGAACCTTTTTCATATTGCTTCTCGCAGATGGTGCATAACTTCAAGAAAATACTTGTTACTGACCACATGGCTTTGTGGTAAGAACTCCTCATGCACTAAGCCTCAGTAATCGAAAAAAGAATCAGAAAAAACCTAGACATTTGAACTTGGCATGCTTTTTCGGTCCTTTTTCTCCTAGGCTCTTTTATTCGAACTATTGCATTTTGATTTGGATGTCATAACCATATTCCCGTGATTCATTACCAGTTATAACTCTTTTCAGTATACCAGAATCATCAATAACATCACTCAACCGCTTCTGAGCTTTGGAGCACTTAATTACATTTTTTATACAAAATTAGATACAAATTCTTTGCCCCATTTTTTTTATAACAGAAAATAACTGAGCACACCAAAACATGTCTAACCTTTGTATCTGTCCAAAAAAACAAACAAAATATGCTATACTGTTGAAATTGTAAACATTTGTTTCAGAGATGTGTACCAACACAACAAAAAAAGTTGAATGTACATTCAAAATGGATAGAATGTAGATTGCTCAAAAAATTTGAAAAGTCATCTTACTTTTTTAACACACCTCTTTTATAATTTAATAAAATTATTTCGCCAATGTTTAAAATTACTAAATTTAAAGAAAAAATTGATGTAATGAAAATACTCATTATATGGATTAGGTTTTATTATTAAATAAATATCTTGGTTCATAAGCTAAGCTCATATATTACTTATAAAGCCAACATCCATGTAAATGAAGTTGAATTTAGTGCATAGATTAAAAGTAAGCTTATTATTAAATGATATTTGGTTTTCAACCAGTTGTAGAAGTTAAAATAACTTTTTACACTGTACAAAAAAATGTTCAAATAGTTTAACAAAACATAAGGAGGAATGTTTAAATTTATAAAGAAAATTCCATCTCTAGACAGGCAAGTTTTAATAGTGTTAGAATTTCCAAGTTAAACATAAATTTTAAAAATATATCATTTATGAATCACAAACATGTAATGAATATTCAATAGTTCAATAAAAAGTATAAAAAGAAATAAATATATATCATTGAAGTTGTATCAATTAGGCTAGATCACAAAAACATTTAATACAATTATTGCTTATTTTGAAAGTTGATGATCTGACAGGTAGACTTTCAAACAAGTGTCGATGATAAAAATATTATGGATTATCAAGGGCTTAAAATTATCAAGTGCTTACATGGCTATTAATTGAAGGTAACTTTAGCTGAAATCAATATAAATGAGTTAAGCAAAAATAATAGTAATCTTTTTACTCATAGGATTTATATACAGTTCAAGATTTTACGGATCAGTACGTCTCTGAAATAACGTTCTCTTGTAAACCACTAAAAAGTATAATCACTGTTTTAACAGCAAGGAAAGACGAGTAATTGTCAATGTGACAAATTACCAAAAACATGCAACAAATATCAGCTTATCAACACTGTACTATACAGGTTAACACCCAGATATGCTGTTAACTAATGCAATAATACTGCATATAAGCAGCATAAACAACCCCAATTGTTCATATCCAATTTTTAAAATTAGTTACAAGTAGAAGAAGATTATTGTAAAATACTAAAACTATCTAAGTGACAGAAATTTTGAAATAAAAAATTAACAATATGAGAAAAACCAAATGATATGTACACCTTAAAGTATATTATATACACTCTTAATGTATTTTTCTTCACAATCATCATACAAATGGAAACAATTATTATACTAGAGAGGTTTTCAGTGTTTCACAATAGCTCTCTGAATTCATTGTTCCAAAAGTTATGTAATTGTAAAAAATTACTTTCATGAACTTTTCACTGAATTTCATCACCAGTTCATCAGTTACAAGGCTAGGCCTACTACTGCAGTCCTCATTATGAACATTTTCAAATTCAATGTACCATTGCCTTACTCGACTGCTTTAAATCATTATTCCTTTTCTATACACATTAGAAAATTGATGATAAATTTAAATTGGTTAGTGTTTTTCCCACATCCTAATTACAGAACGTACCTCTCAAGTGATGAGATTTTTAACTGCAGCACACATTTCAACAGACAGTAAGTGGAGAATAAAGTAGTGAAGAAACAGAAAAAATGCTAACACGACTCAATGCATTTTAAGTGTAGACATGAAGGGCCAATTGTAGCTTGCCCCACTTCTACGATAGGACAAACGCTTGTCAATTTTTCGATGACTCTTGTATATGGTAATGAGTAATGAATAATAGTAGATGTTAGGTAGGGAGAATTTTTTTAATATTAAATACCTTAATTTGTTTCCTAATAATTATTTCTATTCAATGTCCATCATGAATGTTGGTTTAGTAAGACTATTAATGCATATTTTTCTACAACAGCATTAGTAAAGTTGCAACTTCTTACCGTAGAAGCATTAGCATTTCTTACCTGAATTCCAAGGGTTGAAGCTCTTCTATATTATATACAAGACTTTGTAATTTCTTTTTTACGTTTTCACTATAGCTTATCCCAATTTCTTCATAAATTTTATCCTCTTCTTTAGTAATATTTTGTACTACAAAGAAATAAATTTGTTTCTAGTAATTAGACATAAACTTTAAAATAACTGCATACACACCATCATAGGATGTCAAACTAAACATTAAATTTTTACAACTTTTCTTTGAGCTTAGCTTGTGAAATTATGTTAATACAAATAAAAGATGTTCATAAAACTCACAAATTAATCATTTATTAACTCTGACGAGTTTCAATGACAGTCATCATCGGTGAATGTTCCTATTACAAACTCTTAACTTACAACTAGGGTGAAAGTAGGGTTACATTCTATATTTATACCATGGACAATCCCCATCTGTCAAAACAACAATTATTAACAATAATTCAAACATGATTACATTAAATAGGAATTTTAAGCCTAACACATTAATTACAATAAAATTCTTAACCATTGCAAATAATGACTTATAAACAAAATTACATAATTAATATTTCAGTATTATTATCATTTTAAAATTTTAACAAAAAATTACATATGAATTTCTTTGTGTTACAACAATTACATTAATAAGGAATTTTGAATAGGGCCTGACTCATTATTTACTCTTGACTAAATATTATTTTTACTCTTATTAATATAAAAAGTTTCCCACATATTCAATTCACTACACTTAATTATGTTTTTCAAAACTGTTACATCGTTTATTTCAAACACATGATTTTCTTCTAAACAATGTTTCGCCAATGTAGTAACAATGTTTAGATTTGTAGTAGCAACACTCACTGATGATGATGACTTTGTCATTGAAACGCGTCTGAGTTAATAAATTATTATTTTGTGAGTTTTGTGTACATCTTTTATTTGTATTTAATTTTTGTTCTCTTTTAAAATTATTAACCTAATTTCTGGTATGAACAGAAAGTTACTTAGGAACAGCCTATGATCACAAAGCACTATGCAGTATTCATAATGTGAAAACTATTTAATTATATATTAATTATTAACAATTCATCTGTTCAACATGTTCAAAGATTTTAGAACATATATTTTTAGTATTAAGGAAATATTCTGCTACATATACAGTAAAATTCGCTTAGCATGATTTTCAAGGGACCATCCAAATACAGCGTCTTAAACAGAAAAACGTCTTATACAAGAATAGTAAATTCTGTAATACAAAAAAAAATACCATTATACATGCCATATTGGTCCTACATATTCACTAAAAAAATTTTAACACAATTAATTTTAAAGAAAAAAATCATAAAATGATGAATTAGGGATGTACGTAACAGATATATGCCGTTAATGGGAAACCATAACCCATATACGCATTATTACTTTATAGAGTGGATATGTTTCTAATGTTTATATTTTCGTAAAATAATTTTCGATCTTACTTAGTTTTAATTTTTTTAAAGAAGAATTTCCACAATTAATTAATTTTTTGATATCATTGTCTGAAATTCAGAGCATGCTGATACTGTAACATTTCATATCTGTCACTTAACGGAATAAATGCTGTTCGTACCTCACAAGATGGGATATTATTGTCGACACTTACATAGTTAGAAAAGTTATCAAACATGACTCCCTCAACTTTGTTGTAAGTAAATTCCATTGCCAGTTCACACCGAGACCATTCGACACATGCTTTTATGTAACAGTTTTTAATGATCTCAGGACGGATTTCATTTTATGCTGAAGCAACATAATTAATAGCATCCAAAATGTTTACAGAATATTGCTAATTACTATGTTCTATGCCACATAAGTATCTTTGCACTAGTCCCTTAAAATAATGCTGCTTTACAACTTTTACTATACCCTGGAATATGGGTTGAAGCTTGGTTGTACCCTTCGGAGGTAGATAAACTATTTTTATCTTGGTTAATTCAAAATTTTTCACATGTGCTGGACGATCATCAATAAGTAAAAAAATCTTTCAATTCTCTTTTTGAAAAATCATATTGAGCTGTTTTACCCATAAAATAAATTAAGTCACCTGTCATCCATGCACGTCATCCATGTGTAGCGTAAAACTGCATGGAAACGAACTAATGTTCTTGAAACATTGCAGTGACTTTGATTTTCCAACGGCCAACAATTCAAGTATTTCTGAACCATCTGCATTTGCGCACTCTGGTATTGAAAGTCTTTCCTTATTTGGTTTTCTACCATGGTAATTGTCCTTATAAATAAGCGACCTATCAGGGATAAGTTTGAAAAAAGTTTAAACTCGTTAGCATTAAAAACATCACACAGGGACCAATCCCTTAGCAACTGTGGTAACACATTTTTTTCACGAAGATACCTCTTCCTCATTTACTTACTATGCTTCTCCACTGATCCAACAATAAACACCATATCTTGTTTTGAATTGGTTAGTCAATCCAATTGACCCAGTAAAATTATTAACTTGAAGCTCTTTTGTGAGCTTTTTTGGTTAATAATGTCCCATTTGTAGGCAGATGTAAGCTACGAACTTGAAGAAATCATTGTACCAAAACTGTTTCTACTTCTTCATATTCCCAGATATTATTTTCTTTCTTTTCATATCCCCTTACACTGCATTTTTGTTTAACTTCTTCCCTAAAATTGTTATCAATGTGAATTCGGAATGTTCAGATCGACTGCAAGCAATTTGCTTTTGATTTCTCAGATGTAAATTTTCATTGTAACACTTCAAAATTTTCAATTTATCATCAACTGATAAAGCATTTACTTTTAAACCCCTCATCTCATAAGACTAAGAAACACAAAACTCTACACTTGATAACAACTACAAACTGTAATAATAAATGATCCTACGGCACATACAGTTTCGTATTTACTGTACGAATCTCGAATGTGACTGATTAGTATCTACTGACTTAGCATTTTGTGACACCCATAATTAAAAAATTTAGTAAAAGTTGAGAAAGGTGAAAAGAAGGGAGGAGGGAATGCGGTCATTGTAGAATGTATACTGTACTTGTACATGTACAGTAAACAAATCAAGTCATTTCGTTCTAAGCAAAAAGAAACATCATGATGTCATCATATGCCATATAAACTCAGGGCTTTATAACATTCATATACGCATCTTGCTGAATCATTTTAGGCAGTCTTTAAAAAAGTCCTATTTTTTTCTTATTGGATTCCGTAGTGTAATAAACGTATTTTTCATATCTATTGAAGTGTTATACAGCACCGTAACTGCTGAACTGGATAAAACTACCGTAATGCTTTTTTACTTGTAATTTATTGCTACACGGTAAAATTTCTGGCAGTAGTCGAGAAAATCGTTGTATCAAAAAAAAGTATTAAGCTGGATTCAAAGCGTATTATTTGTGAAAACTATTATTTTTTTATGCTAAGTTTTAGGGTCTGAGAAAACAATTGTAATACGCGGGAAATTGTCTCAAATGGGAGCATATTGAGCAGATTTTAATTTTTGTATATATATATATATATATATATATATATATATATACGTATATAAACTATAATGATCATTATTAATTTGGCATAAACTGTTGTTAAATAATAAAAAATTATATTCCAAAGTCACAAATATTTTCATTTTAATCTGATCTAAATATTCTTTACCAACTAACTATAACCAAGACTCTATGGCTTTGAGGATGGTTATTTGGTAACCAAATTGTATATCAGATTAAAATACAAAATCTTTGTAACACATGATCTTATTGAAATTCAAACAAAAAATGTACTTACATAAAGATTACTTACATTGTTTATCAATTTTTATTGCTTGGAGGATGATATTGAAAGCTGAAAATAATACCACATATCCATTGAATGTCTGAATATCTTGTTTGGCGTTAGGATTGTGATCTGTCAAAACAGGCATTGATTTACTATTTTGTTTTTTTAAAATCACACTTATATGCACTTACTACTACGAGTAAATTACTTACCTTCAGCATAAATTTTTGAAATAAAGTTTTGCAACTTAATATAATCTAGTTTTGTTATATCTGAAGTAGCTTTTATGATGTATAGAAGGCTGTGATGTTTTGCCAATGAAAGCATTGCATTAAGATCAGGCAGTTTTGCTTTGCTATTAGATTGCAACCAATCAAAGATCATCTTTACTTTTTTGAGAATGTCACAGAGTTTTGAGAATAAATTAGGATATCTTTGCTGAAAAATAAATTCATTATTTTAAAACACATTACAAAAAGTACCATAGCTAAGACCTAACTAAGTATTGAACACTTCAATTTATATTTGAAATATTAGCTATACAAATTTTGTTGTAATCTATAACCTATTCTTTTTCACTTCTAGGAAATATTAAGTTGAAAGAACCCAAAAAATTCAATACAATTATACAATCAGAATATATCAGTTTATTTAAACTTGTAGATAATATTTAAGTACAATAAAAGCTCTTTTATATGGCATACTATCATCCGGAACGTTCTATTACCCAGCACATTTTCTTAACAAATCAGTACAATACTGAAGCAAAAATCATAGGTAAAATCAGATAGCTGGGAAAAGTTTGAAAAATCTTCATAACAATTTAAAAAACCTAGTTCTATGAATTTTGAATACAAGACTAACGAGTCAATATTAATTTTAATCTTAAACACAATTATTCTAAGCAAAAAAATTCAACTTCCAAAAAAAGACTAATTTTGTGTTGTCTTTTAATATAAATGCAATGTTAAAATTCTAATGTAATTACAAGAAAGGCTAATGACTATATTAAAGGCATTTCTTTTAATTTATTATTACTAATAATATAAAAATAATGCACAATCATTAAATGTTTTATAATTACTATGCACTCACAGGTTAGTTGCCCTGAGTTATTTCATTTGAAGCAAAGTAATTCCTATAAGAAATATACCTTCCTATTGACTTGGGATCAGTCCTGCTGTTAGGTTCAATCTGAGAATTTTGGTATTTTCTCAGTATAACAGTATAAAACTGTTGATTGAGGCTAAAATTTTGTAAGTTTCGTTATTCTCCAATTTTGTTAATCTGAGTAGACAGAAATACTTGAGTGAACGTTGGAATTCCCGAAGTCGATGATGGAGGGGGAGGTTAATTCTGATTTATCTGTGGGACAATTCGAGTCATTGCTAACGTTAGATTCATTCTAGCCCCGGGACAGATCGCGGTTGGCTATTTTTGAGAGATTCGTTTGCCTTATTTTAGTAAATATAAGTTTTTAGTTGGTTTATAGTGTTTGTAAGGTTCTATTATATGGACTTTCTGTTATGTTTTATTGTAATAATATTACTGTTAGTTTATTTACAACATTATGGAAAATTATTTAAAGATTTTGCCTTGGCTTCCTGAAAGTGATGAAGAAAATTTTAGTTATTTACAAGACGTCACATCAGTACAATCTTATGCTTTCAGTGAACATTTTAGTGACCACAGATTGAATTTGGAAGAAGACAGTCATGAAGTATATGTGGAAACAGGAAATACTGCTTCCAGTCCTTGTTTGTTCATGTAACTGTTTACCTTTAACTGTGTTTTGTGGATTGTAGGTGTAATTAATGATCAAAAAAATCTTCCGCTCAAACACTGATAACATGTTGATCAGAAGAACTTTTATTACTCACTAGGGAAAGAATAGCCTTTTATCTTTTGAGACGAGAACAACTATCAAAAGTTTATCAATATCTTTGAAACCGAATATAAAAGGCATTACTGGAATTGAATCAACTACTCGTCAAGTGTGACCTGCCGATGAGAAGGTTCGCTATAAATACTGTCCTGTAAGAAAAAACTGATTCATCCTGACCCGGCAACGCAGTACGCAAGGAGCACACTGCTTCAGTCACAGTGGTCTGTGGTGAATAACAAACTTTACAAATGGACACAGATGAGTAAATATACAAGAAAACTGTTTTTATCTATAACACTGATAGCATATTACAAAAAAATATTCAAGAGTATGATTAAAAATGTATTGTTTATTATATGTATTACTAGTTTTGTTGAAAATGATCCATTTTAGCAAAACCATTAATTATAACATTATGTTTCCTATTAGTAGCTTTTATTACTTTGTTTAAAAAATCTTAAGCTATTATCGTTGATTGGAATTGCTAAACTTATCTCATAAAACGGAATCAAGTGTAAAAGACTCATGTTAGATTGAACCTAACACGGGACCGATGTTATTCTTAAAGTGCGACTGATGGCGGGCTAAAATTGTCCTGTTTCAGATATTTATGCCATAAATTTTTTTAGATAGCTAAATTATTAATAGTCAGACGGCTTGATCACTTATCTAGTTACATAGTTTTATCCCCAATAGGGCCAAAGGTTCTGAGGTGCTTTTTAGCCCTACATTGACTCATTGAGCTATTGATGAAAATAAGTATCAAAGGTCAAACATGAGGTGGTTACACGTGGATGAATTTTAAAGATGGTTACATAACCTTCCTTGTATCGGGTCACTATTTGGCAGTCTTTACATGCTGTGCGGTTTTCCCCTAAAAAGTTATTTTAAAAATAGTGAACATAACACACAAGAACTTTAAAAAAAGGACAAGGCTATTTACATTTGTCATTCCTGGGGCACTGTAATTTCTTACATAAGTAAGACATCTATGTTGACCCCTGCCACTTTAGTTGGTGCACACTATACAACGAAGTAAAAGATTTCATAATATTCCATGTTATATGAACTGCAATATGCATTTTAAAATAATATTTATACACTATGTGAAGCAATAAAGAATTAAATTACACTCTTGGTATCAACTTGTCAAAAAACCACTACTAAGTGATATTTTTCAGCAGATGCCTTTCGCACTAGGTTTGTGCATTGTTTAATGCTGTAAGCCACGGACAATGTATGGAGTCTTGTCCGTGACTCACAGCATTGAACAATGTACTGACCTAGTGTGAAACGCAACTGCTGAAAAATATCACTAAGCAGTGGTTTTTTGCCAAGTTGATACCAAGAGTGTAATTTATAAGAAAAACTTTAAGATGTACAACATAAAAACTGCAAAATAAAGAATTATTCTATAAATTCACATGATTTTTAAAACACAGGAGAAGTTTAAAGTTACCTTACCAATACTAATAAAATGTTTACATTAGTGTTGCTTTCAGGTATGCTTCAAGAAGAATATACAAAAACTCAGAATGTTTTATTGTAAACCTAATGTTTTTCAATATTTTTGGAAATTTTATATTAACTCTAAATTATTCATAAATATTTTTCAGTCAAAATTGTGTAACAAACCTTGCATTTATCCAAAAGTGGGCAGATTACATCAAGCAATTCTAACTGTCCGTCTGAATTATTCCATACATATATTACAATGAGTGGCCAAAGATCGTGGTACATAGGGTTTTCCATGCAAGTATGTAATTTCTGAAACTCTCCATTCAAAACCAGCTCACCACAAACACCCTTTAACAATCAACACAAGAAATTAAATACAATCCATCTTATAGTTGTTGAATTAATCAATGGTATGCCCACTTTAAGCTATTCTTTGTTGAATTAATCAATGGTATGCCCACTTAAAGCTATTCCCCCCTTTAGGAAACAATAACGAATAACTGAAAACAAACGGTTTCACACATAACCGGGCTTAGATATTATTAGTCTTCTAACCACTAACTCGCAGAAGTGTTAAGAAGAACGAACAGAAAGAGTCTGAATGAGAAGCATGATTTTAAACTATTCTCCCCTTTAGGAAACAATAACGAATAACTGAAAACAAACGGTTTCACACATAACCGGGCTTAGATATTATTAGTCTTCTAACCAGTAACTCGCAGAAGTGTTAAGAAGAACGAACAGAAAGAGTCTGAATGAGAAGCACGATGGTGGCAATTTGATTTTCAAATCAAATTTCAGAACAAATGCATTGCTGATCCTAGCCTTCTGTAATATATAGGCTTATAGGCAAATAACAATTTGGTGAACTGTATAATATGACTTGCATGAAACTATCAATATTAGATAACTTCGATGATAAATTAGCGTTGGTATGAAATAACAAACCATCTTGAACTATGTGCAGGATACAGAAGTTGTTGATGTATTCTGAAAATGTAAAATGTTTTTAGAAGTGGTAGTACACGAGAAAGCAGGAGTGGACAAGTTCACATGCTAACTACAACAGTACCTGTCAGTAAAACATAAATGAGTAAGAGAGTGAAATAAGAGCAGAACATACCAGTTCAGACACCTTGGATAAAATATAGCTTAGTGTAGCTTCAACAATGTATTATCTTGTAAACACAAGCTTTTTAATCTCTCATAATATTTATCTCTGAACTCTGAAATGTTTTTTTTTTATTAATAGAACCTTGTTAATTTTTCATAATTTACTAGAAAATTCCAAGGGTTTTGCTTTCATAATATAAATGTTCAACTTTTAAGTTTCAAATTAATTTGTACTGCTTCATGGAGAGAATTTGAAAACTACAATCACTGTGACTTTTCATAGAATGTTACAAACCCATATTTTAAATAATTTTCATTATTCAATCTTACGTTATTACTATTCAATTCATCAGACAAGTTTCAATTTTTCATAAATGTATCAATTTTGCGTGAATATCTCATTAGAAATAAATCAGTTACAATGTTTGATAATAGAGGAAAAACTGAAGCTACACGCTCAAAACAACCTCAATTATCAATAAAACTAAACTGTCAATTAAACTAAGCTTTAAAAATGAAAGCATGATTAGCATAAAATTCAACTGAGTTACTAGATCCTCTATCAATTATATCACAATACGGTATTTATTTCCTATTACCGTGTAATTGATTTTAGTAAAAAAAATCTATACTAGACAATGCTGAAAGTCATCAGGAATATGAAAAAATTATAAAAACTTCCACTCACGACCCAAAAATAAAACATTTTGGAAAATAGTAATTTCTACCTCCTCTACGGCATACCTAAAACGTTACAAATTCGACGTTTGGCTTTATTTTTTTCAAGTAGTAACTCACAAAAGGCCTCAAAATGTAATTAATCTTACTGGTGACTCCAAATAATTACAAATTTTAAAAAAATCAACTTTAACACTTCAATTCATCACTGCTTTGCACTGTAAGTTCTATTATTTTTAGACCAAAGTTAAAAATAAAAGGTGTGTAAATGTTCAATGTAATATTTTTTGTTTTGTAAGTGGAATAGGGTCTGTAAGTGTTTGTTTAGTTTTTTTTGAGTAATTTTGCAACTTATTATTGCAAAAAAATAAGATATGTGTGCTAGTTTTATAATTCTATAAAGTTGTCAGGTGAAACGTAGTGCTAATTAATAATGCTTTGTCAAAGTTGACTTTTTTTCAATTTTTTTGAGTGAACAGCAAGTTTAATTAAATTTTGAAGCATTTTGCAAGTTATTACGTCAAAAAAATAACGCCAAAATGTTGAAGTAGTAACGTTTTACGTGTGGTGTAAAAGGGCGCTATTTCCAAAAATGTTCAATTTTTGGCGCGTGAGCAGGAGTTTTTTAAATTTTTTTCTTATTTCTGATAACTTTCTGTATCACCCGGTATAATTGTTTTTGCTAAAATTGTTTACGTGGTAACAGGAAATAAATATCCACAGTACTAATCCAAAAAACCATGTTCATATGAGTACTATCATTATCAATTATGTCACTTAGACAGCAAATGTTGCTAACTTCACTAGCGATCCTGTGTACAAGCTTATATCTAGTACATTTATGGCCTTTAAATTGTTTGAGTACACTTCACATATGCATATTATTAATATCTGTTACACTACCATTAAATCTAGTTTTAACTATCCACTCATAGTTATCCTTAGTGTTTACTAACACCAGAGTAATGTCTTATTAAGGTGTATAACTGAAAATTGGAAATGATAATTCATTTTTTTTTTAGTAATTAAGGCCATAAAAGTTTGAGAATCACTTTAGAGGCAATAACATAGCCTGGTTGTTTTGTTTAACAAATAATACTTACAACAATATCCTCCACCCAATGTGTTTGTCCTTTGACAACTCTGGCAAACAATTCACTGATAGCAATATTTCCATTTTCAACAACTATATTGTTATAAATATTTTGAACAAGACAATTATCCTGGCACTTTATAGTTTTAGTATGGCGAAGCATTTGCTTATCATACAAAGATATAAGAGCTTTATAAATATTTGGAGACTTGCAACAGCTGACAATTTTTAATACCTCTGCTAATGGCATCTTACTAGCACAAGAAACACTTTGTAATTTGATACATATTTTTCTAATACTTTCATCACATAAATCAGGTGTTAATATAATTATTGAAAGCAATGAGTTCAAATCTGCTAACTTATCTCCATCTGCAATACAAAATCCAATATAGAATTAAAAATTGTGTATGATAAAATTTTATTTATTTTTAAATTACATTTTATGACTGCATATGTTATAGGGATGAGCCATTCCTAAAATTTTCAATTCTGATTCTAAAATTTTTATTTCAGTTCTTGATTCTCATGCCGGTTCTCGAATCTTGTAAGTTATATGTCTAAACGATATTCTCTAATAATGAATTTAGTTAACATTTTGGTCACTAGGTAAAGCTTTGTAAAACTTCTGTTTTAGTGTAATAGGCTACCCAAAACGTTGAACCTTTGTTTAGATGTAGGAATTTCTAAAAGCATTACAGATATATCGGATAGAAGTAACGATTTAATTAAAATTACAAATGTGAACTTCAGTTCACAATTAATTAAAATATAACTTCAGTAGTAGCCCTTTCAATTTGTATAACTAGAGAAATTGAAACTACATTTTATTTGTGTTTTTTTTGACATCTATGAAGCGGTGGTGGAGTAGTAAGGGAGAGCCGAGAGAGAGAGCGAGTCAAGCCTGCTCGAATGAGAGTGGCTCCTAGCATAGCTAGAAGAGCAGTGACTAACAAATGAACCAGAAATGCTTCCAATCATCTTTATTGTTGTGTCATATATAATAATAATAATTTTGTTACCTCAAATCGACATATGCTTTAATAGTTTAATTCATTCAAAGCAACTAATACATAAATTATGGTTGATAATTAATTATTTTCTACTATACACTAAATAAATTACACTACACATGTATTTTAACAGTTAAAAAACAAGTATTGGAATTGGGACTTTAATAAAAGGAGAATCAAGTATCAACAACTACATGATATCAATAGAATCAACGATTCCTGTAATCAAGAATTAGATCGGCCCAACCCTTTTGTTAATTCTAATTATTCATTTAATTTTTAATTTAAAAATAAATAAATATTGAATATTATCTGAGTTTTAGTTTTAAGCAAAAAAAATTTTTGTCCTAAAATCTAATTGACGAAATTTATCAATGGGATTTAAAGTTACTGTTATGTTTAAAAGTACCAATAGCACTATAAAATCTACACAAAACTGTTATAAATGTAGTAGATTTAAGGGTAGATAAAAGTGTAGTGCATTAATTATCCAAACTAAATGAAACCTCAGCTCTTCAAATAATGAAATACTTCAGTTGAATAATCAAGCTAAAAATTATAAGATGCTGTTTTACTGTTACTAAGACAGCAATACAGTACTGTATAATCTTTATCTACAATATGGTAATAAAAGACAACTCTATCTCTAGATTAAAAAAAAAAAATCATTTTTTTGTTTTTATTGATATCGCTTAATAAAAAAAACACTACTTACTGATATTTTTCAGTAGGCGCGTTTTGCATTAGATCAGTGCATTGTAAAATGTTGTGAGTCAAAAACAAGATTTTTCCTCTGGTGTGTTGTATTATTGTGAGTCTGTGGTGTTGTTTTGGTTTTCTGTAGTGTTTTATTGTTCATAGAAGAGTTGTTAATAATGAGTTCAAAAATAATATTTGATAGTGAGTGTGTTTTGTCATCTAGAATGTGTTGTGTATGGTTTGTGAGATGTTTGTATATTTCAAAGTTTTCTGTCATGTTTAGTTTATTGTTTGTTTATATAAAATGGAGAATTTTTAGATTTAAATCAATGTTGGTATATGTGTGTAGTTTATTCTGTATATGAATAGCAAAATTTGATTTGGGTTGCGTGTTTCTTAAGTCTATTATGTGTTCCTTGTACATGTGGTGAAGTTTCTCCCTGTTTGACCTATGTAGTAGCTGGGGCGGTCATTACACGTGATCTTGTATACTCCGGTTGTGTCGTGTTGGTTCTGGAGTGTTTTTGTGTTGTATAGGTGTTATTGGTAGTGCTAGATTTTGTAAAGGCGACTTTTTATGTGAGTTTACAGATTGAAGAAGTTGTTTTTCTTGAAGTGTTGTGATATATTATTGTTATGCATTTTTGTTTTTGTGTATTTTGCTGTCTATCAGAGTTTGTATCCATTTCTATGGAGTATGTATTTTATCCTGTTGCGTTTGTTTATTCTGTCTTCGTTGTTCATGGCTATGTTGATTAGTTTGTGTATCATGAGTAAGATGGTTGTTTGTGTTGTATGGATGGTTGGAAGTGTGGTTGTTTATTAAAGGGCATATGGGTATGTATTTTTTTGTACTTAGGTAAGATGATGAGTATTAGAGCTTGTGGTTTGATTTGTATAAGGCATCTATTTTGTTCATTACTTAATATGTGTGTTTCCATTTATTTATATTATTTTTTAATCTGTTAGTGGTATCTGTATTACAAATTGATCTATATTACACGATAAATATTCGGGTACCAATATGTTTACTACTAAGCTCACAAGACCCTTTTTTTAAATCCTTATCCTTTGCCAATCCAATCTGTTTAAAGTTTTCAAATTATATTTCTACAGGAGCTATTTTAGTTTTTTCCTTGAATCCTATTTCTGATTCGGATTTTTAGTAAATCTTTTCCTATACATTTTCAAAAGTTTTCCTAATGATTTTATTCTATCTACAGGACCTTTTTCTTTCTAATTACTAGGTTTTTGGCACCACAATATTATTAACCTCTTTATTAATAAGAAATAAGAATGAGGTTTACTGAATTTTCTTTATTGCCAGTTCATTAAAACATCTAGCACGTAACATTATGTCTGCTAGTGCTTCTGAAAATAATCTTTCTACCATTGAAAAATGGTGAAGAAAGATTTGGCTTGATAGAGTCTGTTTGAAAGCAATCAATTCAAAGATTGAAGAAATAAAAAATCGAGCAAGCAAGAAATCGAGATTCACAATCAGCAATCATATGATGGAAACCAAACAACTGGATTCACAACAAAAAAAATACTGATTTCTTAAAAGAATGATACAGTACAGTATGTACATTAAGTGTTTAAAGTTTATGTAACTTTGTAATTTTTTTTGCTTTCGTTATGCACCCTATCTATATTGTACTGTATACAAACAAATAAGGTGCTACAATATCTTAATCATATTTTATTTGTGATACATAATGAAATATCTAAGATTTTTTTGATTGGTTCTACTTTTCACAATAACGTCTGGTTAACTGGACGAACACCTAGCCAGCAAAGTTTTGGCATTGATTAGATCAGTTAACTCATTGCAGATTGAATTATTCACGATCCGAGGGATCTAGGGTAAACAAAATTAATTCCTCATGTTAATTGAAATATATCTTGCTACAAAAATATTCTCTCTTATAAAGCACTATATATTATATATTTTATAAAAGTGCAATTTTGTATTTATTATTTTATAAATTACTTAGTTTATTATTTGTTAATTAATTATTATTTGTATCATAACAGTTATATATTTGCATATAGTAAAACAAATTAAAAGTTACTTATGGTTGAAGTTTGCATTTATTTCTAGGCTCCCACTATTATTCTTTACTTTGGAATACGCAAAAATACAAAAATTACACACAAAGTGTTATATGTAAATTTAGTCACCACGTGGTTACACCACCATTGTGTAACCTTAATTGCTTATTTTGTGTCGTCTCTTTTGTTACTGTAAAGTGAGTAAAAACTTAGTTCTAGACTATATTATGTTATTCATCCCACCTAACACAAGTGTAAAAGTGAAAGAATTCTGATTTTATAAGAGATGTACTTGAGGAAGAATCAGAATGATGTTCAACACCTGTTAGTAGACCATAAATTGAGAATTATGGGAATGGCAAACAAATCCGAGATCCCTGCAAAGCTCTTATCAGTAAAACCTGTAGGACAATCTCTATCTGCTTTTAACCATAATAAGAAAATTGTGTATTTCACTACAAAAGAGAAAAAAATGTTGTTTTGCTTTCAACCTTTCTTCGCAGAGTCATAGTTGGTGATGAAAGTAAGAAACCCAAAATAGTCCTATTCTATAAAAGCACAAAAGGAGAAACGGACACTTGTAACACTTATGTCACTCTTACTCTGTATGCAGGAAGACCAATCGTTGGCATCTAATATTCTTTCATGGAATGTTAGATCAATGTGGAGTAAATTCCATGGTCATATACAAACTGAATGTGCAAAATTCACAAATTTCCCGAAGGTTGAATTTGTCAACACTAGGAAAATCACTAATCAAATCTTTATTCTACAAATCTTTAGAGACCGCAATACTGCGCAGAAGCCTTAAACTGGCCATTCATGACATTTTGGGTATTCCTGAAAGACAACATGAGAAAGTAAGAGAAGGGGAAGAACCTCCAAGAAAAGAAAATATATACTTTTTGTCCTCGAACAAAAGACAGTAAAACAAAACTTCGTTGCCAAACTTGCTGTGCTGCTATGTGTGATGATCACTGGGCAATGGTTTGCAAGGGAAGTGTGGTTTAGGGGACAAAAACATTTAAAGAAAATCTAAGTGAGTCCTTATCACGAGTTTTTCAATATATTTTGAATGTTGGTTAATAGGGGTTTTGTAGGGTAGTGTAAGCGTAGGTATTAATTTTGAGAACTTTTCAATAATACTGCTGTATAGGACAATAATATTTCTTTCAGAATATGTATAATTGTTTATCCAATATAAAATTATTGTAATTATTTTTTCCAATTTAGTACAACTATGCATTTTTGTGAAAAATATTCGGTGTTTTGGGAATTTATCTGTTTTACCTTCATAAAAACCTTAATTTCAATACTATACTACAAATTGTTATAAGATAATAACCTAATAAAACAGGTAAATATTTTTAAAACAATGTATACGACTACAGTGATAAAATATATTTTGGGGTTTGGTGGACCCCAGTATTACTGTTACGTTACAAAAATAAGTGTTATACTTGAAGGTTAAATGATAGTTTCTATTACATTTACAAATGAATTTTAATGCATATTCTAATATAACTTGTGTGCTTCTCTTCTTTTCCATATACCTAACTTCTAAAATACTGATTGGAATCAGTATATTGATGGATGAATATAATAAACTGCATTATGTTCAGATATAATCCAAATGACAATTCAACTGTAGAGAATAAACAAGATATATGTAAGCTTACGTTTTCTTTTCAAACAATAATAAAGTTAAAAAAACTTCCTTACAAATAACATGATTTCAAAATAAAAAATTGATATGAAGAGTGATTTTATTTATTGTTACTTAGTTTCTGCACTATTTTGTTTTTTTTGGTCTAATTAATAAATCATTTACTTCTTAAATAATATTTTTTACATACCACTGTTTAATTTATATAAAACCATGTCTACTGAATCTTTGTATACATTGGCTATTTGCAGCTGGACATTTGTAAATGCTAAATGATCACAATGCAATAGCTTCAGTAATTCTATTGTCATTCCTGGATAATCAATAAGATTGTTACAAAGAGCCAAATATGTTTCCTTTTTCAAATTCGGTACAGCCTGATTTATAAGATCTGCGTGAAGGATTTGGTCATACAAATGTGAAAGATCCTAAAAGCCATGAAATTGATATATATAATATACAAGAATTAAGATTATAATTTTAAAAAATATCAAATAGTTCCATACTTTAATCAAAAGTGAACACATTTACAATATTACAGCTTCATTCATATTAAAGAGAAATATATATATATATATATATATATATATATATATATATATATATATATATATATATATATATATATATATATATATATATATGTATATATATATTAGATAAATGTATCTTCTCAAATACTGGACTTGTAACCTAAAGTTTAGCTAGGTATATGAGGCCTCAACAATTCTCTCTTTTGGAAGTCTAAATTGTACCTTTGATTATTCTTCCAATAAAAGATGTTCCAATCTTAAACTATACAAAAAGATTGTGCATACACTTCACTGGAATCATCTTGAATCTAGTTTAAATGTGAACAAATTGAATGGAAATTCTGAACTTTATCCTCAAACCCACCACCATTTATTCATACTTATCCATTTAACTTTAGTGGTGCCAATGAATGTTTTTTTCTTAGAGGGTAGTTAGATAAATCAGTAGTAATTTATTAATAGGCCTACATTTCTGTTATTCATTAATAGTCATTTTATTATTGTATACATTATTTGTTCATATCCTATTATTAAATTTTGTCTATTAGCTCACACTTTTCTGATATATATCTTGTACAAATTTTCAATCGTTAAAAAAATATGTTTTTATTTATCCAATCAAGTTCAAATACATTTTTTTAAACTTATAGTGGATGACAATTAATGTTAATACAGTATTTTCAAATATTTATTCAATAATTAAATTATTAAAAAATTGGGGTTCTAGATAGGATTATCTTCATGTTTGAAGTCTAGTGCTTTTTTTTAGCAATGAACCAACTTTCTCTAGCTAGAAATGACTTTTCCAAAGATCTATATGAAAAACCTCCTCCATTGTATAACCTTAAATTGTTGCCATGGTTACCACACGATATCATAAATAATGCTCTAGGATTAAAATTGAATGAAACAAATAAGGTAAACAAACAAACTGGATTAATGTTATCAAACTTTGTTTCACAAATGGACAATGCGATAGGAAAACAAAAAGAAACCACAACACAATGCAGGCAAAGAAAAAAAAGGAAGCGTATAAATAATAACAAAAAAAAATTAGTCCAACACCATACATAGGAAGGGAAATGGAAAATTGCAAGGAAATAGGCTTTCTATTTTGCCACTTAATATTGTTATTCTGACATATGTATATTAATTATAATTATAAAATTAAAGTTTTCTTTGTTGATTCAAGTAGGAATTGATTTTTTTTTAAAAATGTATATTACTTGTTTATACAGTAAACTCCCGATTATCCGTGGAATGGCTTGGCAACGCCGGATAACCGAATTCCCTGGATAATCCGCTATGAACAAAGAATACGCAAAACGATCTATTATTATACTATAAGTTACACAAATAATGAACCCCAGTTAATGCAATTCACAAATAATCTTCAAAGGACAAAATAAATACAGAAAATAATTTAAAATGTCGATGTATTTGACGAATTATAACATGTACATTTATAAGTCTATTTACAATACGTACATAAGTATACGTCAAAAATAAGGATGTATGTACATATGTAATTTCCTTTACACATAATACTTTCACTTTTTAACAAAAAAATCTGTCACTTTTGTCTGTTTTTTTTTAGTTTCAATTAGACTGACAGTGAGCTTGCCGGAGTGCTCGTCGTCCTTTGGAAGAGAAAAGGGGAGCATACCGGCAAGCCCTCAGTGAGTTGCAAGGGAATCCAAAACGTGCTGGGATGCTCGCCGTGCTAAACGTGTTTGTAGCCACCTTGCTCGCCCCTTTTATTTCGCTGGCCCGTGTCGGGATGCTTCCCTTCCATTGTAAAAATGAGTATGTACATATTTACATATCTATTCCCCTCATCTTAACTTCTATTAAGCCTTATATGTATTTACGTCGTAATTCACCGTTTGGAAATTTAAACACATGAATCTGATTGGAATAAAAATTGGATATTTGTAAAACAATGGCAGACCCCGGATAATCCGCAAACCAGTTAATCCTGTAATTCATATTGTTCAGTGGTGATTTAGTATGTCAGCATATGAGGGTGAAAATCAATCATGTGGAATACCATTGGGAAAACATTTAAAACAATGTTAATGCCATGATGATTTTATAGTCTTTTATCAGCAATAAGCAAGCATCACAGTATCATCCCCTGTTCCTGACTTTTCAACAGCTCTAAAAAAAATTTGAATTATTTGTCCATGTAAATTGGTACTAAATTTAGTACCAACCAATTGGTTGGCATCATCAAATCAAAACTGACAACTTCTGTTTCTACATGCAGGAGCTTATTATAACAGAAATTGTATTTTTTTTCTCAAAGCTGTCTTATATCCTTCTAGTATACGACAAGTAATTTAAGTAGACACTGTAAACAATTTGCATATATTATCATTGTTAATCACCAAATTCCATTTCTTTAACTTGCTGAGATCTGGAAATGTGCAATCAAAAAATTTCAAATATAATTTTACCAAATTCATATAACTTTCTACGATACAGTTCTTCGGACCAATCTTGGTGGTAAGCCAAACTCACCAATACGAGAACAGTGATCGAGTGTTTGACCAAAAACTCACAAGTTCTGAGTACTGAGTGAGCTGGAGCGTTATAGTGATGGAAAAACCAGTTATCACTTATCCACAGTTCTGGCCTTTTGCGTCGGACGACGTCCCTCAGACGTTTCAGTACTTCAATGTAGGTAATCTGGTTGACTGTAGAGCCTTCAGGGATGTAATCGTAGTGAACTACACCCTTAGCATCAAAAAAAACTTTCAGCATCACGTTCACATTTGACCGAACTTGGCGAGCTTTTTTGGGTCTTGGAGACTTTTGACTCACCCATTGGGATGATTGGACCTTCGTTTCAATGTCGTAACCATACACCCATGATTCATCACCGGTTATAATTCTTGACAAAAAGTTCTCATCTTCATTTGAACGATCAAGCAGTTCCCAACAAACCCGGACGCGATTGGCTTTTTGGTCATCGATCATCAGGAGTGGCACAAATATCACAGCGACGCGGTGCATCTTCAATTTTTCGGTCAAAATCTCGTAACAAGATCCAACTGATATCCCACACTCTTCGGAAACCTCCCTAATAGTCAGACGTCAATTTTCGTGCACCAGGGTGTTGATTTTGTCAACGTGTGGGTCGTCAGTTGACGTTGAAGGACATCCAGGACGCTCATTGTCATCGACTGTTGGCCACCCTTGAAGAAACTTCATGCCACTTGAAACATGCAATAAACTTCATGGCAACATCGCCGTAGGCCGTGTTAAGCATGGAAAATGTTTCTGTTGTAGATTTCCTTAGTTTTACACAAAATTTCAGAGCAATTTGTTGCTGCTTCAGGCTGTCCATTTTACAATCCGACAAACGAAAAAAACACTCTTTACTAAACTGTGTGTAACTCATCAACAAATGAAGATATCTGCGACTGAAATACCGTGTTTTAATCAGCTGATTTATACGAACCTAGCGACACCAAGCGGATTCTCCTGAAACTAACTTGAGTCGCGAAATTCAAACAGTCTGCGTATTTTTTTAACAGACCTTATAAATATTCAATCATTTTGCATCTTAACTGTAATGCATATATTTTTATTTGTTGATTCCATCTTCACATGAGCTACTAGTTATCACTAAACACTTTTAAATGTTTATAAACTTGCCTATAGTAGAACTTACTTATGTTTGTTGAGGACGGCCATTTCGGGAAATGTATCCCATTGTCAACTCAGACCGTAACTGATCTCAAGGTTTACATAGGTTAGGGTGTTAGGGTGGGGGTAGGATAATATGGTGGTGTGGGTGTATTTTTTGTGTATTAGGAGTTTATGTCAAAAAGTGTGTGCGAGTTGTAATGTAATTGTGTATTGAGTATGTGTGTAGGGTGTAGTTTGAAGTGTCTGTATATTTTGTATTGTTCGGTTGTGTAGCGGTGGTTATTTCTGTGTTGTTTATGAAGAATTTTTAGGTTAGATGTTATGTCTATGTAGTCATGTTTTGTGGAGTTGAGATGATCGGCGAAGTTTGATTGGTAGGTATTGTTTTTTAGTGCTTTTATATGTTCTTGGTAACGTGTGTTGAAGGACCTCCCTGTCTGGCCTATGTAAAAACTGAGGCACGAACTGCAAGTTAGTTTGTAAACTCCAGTGTCGTCGATTTTGTTGTTGGGTTTAAATTGTTTATTGAGAGTGTTGTGTGTGGAGTAAGCTATTTTGTAGTTGTATTTTCGTAGTATGTTGGTTAGATTGTGGGTTTTGGATGATCTGTATGGTATTGATAAGTATTTTATGGGATTGTCCTGTTTTGTGTTTGTATTTGGGTTATTAGGTTTATTTTTTAGGCGGTTGTATAATTTGTCAATCATGGTTGGGTTGTATCCGTTAGTTTGTGCTATATGTTTTATGGTGTTTAACTCCTGGTAGTGTTCTTCTTTGTGTAACGGTGTTTTAAGCAGGAGATATATCATGGTGTTGTAAGCAGCTAGTTTATGTTAGTATGGGTGGTTTGAGGAACTGTGAATGGTCGTATTGGTACTAGTGGGTTTTCCGTATATGTTGAATTTTGTGTTTGTTTGTCTGTTCGTTTAATTGTAAGGTCTAGGAAGTTGAGAGAGTTTTGTTGTTCTGTTTCGATGGTGTATGTTTTTCTCTCGAACTCAGTCTTTTAAAACTAATTTCTTCGAAAGAGAAAGAAAAAGAGAAAGAGTTGTGGAAAACTACTTTGAAAGCCAGAGATTTTGTTTTGTTTAATAGACCAGTGATGTATGAAATCTAAAGCACTTACATTGTCACAAAATTGACAATTCTTCAATTTTAATAAGAAGACTAGGCTTAATCACGAGGCATTAGTAACAAGTCAAAGAGCATGTGATGTAATGAATAGAATGTTTCCAAAGGTGTAGGTGGTACAGAAAAATAGGTTACATTATTGTAATCCACTATCACTCAAGTATATGGAGGGGCATAGTGCTAGTACCACATAGCCTACCAAGAGTGGAAGCTGTTGCCAAATTCAGAATGCTTACAGCCCACGACTATATGCAAGCCCACTTATATAAAATAGGATTATCAGCCTCGGATATTTGCCCTCTGTAGTTACAAGACAGATGGCCTACACCTTCAGAACTGCACAGCTTTGTAAGACGTAGAAGGGCGAAGTCAGCTTTGTCTCCACTGAAAGGCTAGGTGGAGAATGGCATAGATGCCAAGATTTGGCATTTGATAAAGTAAGTAAGTACTATTACCCAAGTAAGAGGTTAATAATAATGGCTCTTACAAATACAGTCTGTATACCAATTAGTACCTCTTAATATATCCAAATTTTCATTGCATAAACCCTTCAAATCATACAAATGAGGGATTTATAAGTTCTTTAATTTAAAAAGACGCACAAAATCTAACATTGATTGTGGTTTGAAGCTGAATACCATCAAGATAATCATTCTCCTGAATCCTGTATCTATTATAAACTGCAACGGTAATCTAGGCAGCATCAGTAGTCTGATGTCATATAGACATTGATAAATTTAACTTTCTGGATTTTAACCTCACACAAATCAACAATACTCTCATTGACATAACAAACCTATATAGCAATATTCCTATAACCAAAACCCTAAATATCCTAAAATTCCAACTAATGCAGAAGAATTTACCATAATAGACCACCATGTCACAGAGATTGTGGCTTAAGCTATCACAAAGTAAAACTATTCCATTTTTACCTCCAAAATCTACTCTCAACCAAATAGTCTACTCAAGGGGAGTAAAATCAGTTGCACAATTAGAGAAATATTCTTACAGCATATTGAAACCTCTCAAACAACACATACATATACAAAATAAAATGAATGGAGGGGTACAAGCAATTGGAATTAAATATACAGGAGCAATACCTGACAATTCAAAAAAAACCTATATAATATAAACAAAATGCTTTACTTTGAGACAGACCTTATTATTTCCCTTCACTTTCTATAACAAAAAGCTCTACAAAACGCACCTATAGGATACAATTTAAAACACAAACAAACAAAAGTCATAAATAATTATTGAGTAACTGAGTAACTTGCTAGCTGACGCCTTTCATAGATGAAGCCAACCAGCACAAGAGTAGCAAGTTAGCTACGTCAATGAAACGCTTGTTTCGAAACCCATCAACAAGTAAATTATTAGTTTTCTCTCAGTTACTCAATAAGTACTTATGATTTATTCAGTAGATTCAAGGTGATTACAACAAGCAAAAATCTGTTTATCCTCATAGACGACAGATTTATTCAAAATCGACATACAAAATATCTTGTAAAAAATTTTGAAAAATGTTAAAGAAAAATGGAAATTATGTAGCAAAATACAGAATAATGTAAGAAATAAAATTAAAAATCTTTTATTTATAGGATTTATATTTTTTATAAGAAATCAGACCTAAATTTGTAGAAAACTATCATATTTTGTTGTATTATATTTCTTTCAAACACCTACCTTTAAATTTTGATCTTTTAATTCCATGTTTTTTGTGTTAGATTGAAATAATGATTCTTGTCTTTTTAAAAACATTGCAGGTTCTACTTGATTAGAAAAATTTTCTTGAGACGTTTGAAGATAGCAAAGTAGGCGAGTTGAAATCCAACTTCGTTGCCATTCTTCTGCCAATAAGAAGCATTCTTTGTCCAAGCTAGAAAAAAAATGAAACTGTTTCAATGTTATGGATTCTTCAATATTAACAGTATTCATTGTTATTTTCAATGGTTTTCTATTTGTTATACGAATACAACAATGACTGAGTTAGAATGGAAAATGGAGTTAATTTTTGTTTTCTAGAATAAAAAAAATCTCTGTTTAAAATAATATGTTAAATGGCTTCTGTCCCTGTTGATGCTAAATCATAAGATTTTACTATACTCCGAAAATATGAAGAGGACTGTTTGGTGACAGATATATTTTCATATCACCGTCTCAGTTATCCTCTATCAGCTAGGTTATATGCTGCATGCACATTGGAATTCATTTCATAGATCCACCATATTTGTAACAATAACCTGACTAACCATATCATAATTAAAAATAACCCAAATAAGAACATGCTATAAACGTAATCTGAAAATAAATGCTTTCTCTTGATCACTCCATTTAACTTTAACCTACTTAAATTAATTTCTATTTAATTATATCTCCTAACCTTACTTGTGAAGATCTTTCATAATAATACTTCTTAAACTAGTTCTAAACCATCGTAGTATTTTGTTCCTGGTTGGTTTGTTTGAAACATTTCTACATTTCTAGTAATGTTGTATAAAATTATTACTAAATCTATCCTGACTGGATATTTCTTAGATATATTTCAATATAGGAATATAGTAATGTATAAAATACAACCAAATCTAGACATAGTGCAGTGCGCTATAGCTAATGTACGCTCGGTTCACGCTACAGGCCTACATGCCATTACAAACTAACATTTAAAATCAAAAAAAGTAGCTTTCCGTATTTTCCGTGAAATAAAATTTGTTATTCATGTTCTACATATTGAAACAAGTAATTTAAAATAAAATTTTTCTTAAAAAACCAACGTCATTAAGACTATATTTTTACTGGAAATTGTGTTTAGTCCAATGAAATGATCACGAAGTTTCATTATTTTATCCATGTTCCTGAGGACTAAAATTTTTTTTGCAAAATCTATGGTATCCGACTAGCCAATAACACTAAAATAAAACATTCATGACACTAAATAATGACAAAACAATCACAAACATATAATTAATATACCTAATAATTTTGTTTGGTTTTGATGTCGCCTGCCACAGCCAGTCTTCAATTCTTTGTTTGTATTCATCTTTTAATTCAATGTTGTTTTTCAATACTATTTCAGCAATTTTCCAATAACCATTGTTTAGGAAATAAATAATAGATTCTGTTAATGTTGATTCCATTATAAATTAATTAAAGTATCAAAAATCATAAATATAAGAAATCCGAAAAATTGTCACATTCACAATATAACAGAGAAGGAGACAAATCATCTTTTTTAATTATAAATTTTATAAACTAAAAAGAACTTATCACTTATTATAAGTTTTTTAAAAGTAATAGATGGTTAATATTATTTTAAAAACAAAGTCTCTGGAGAATCATTTTACATTTCTTGAGTTTGATTTGTTAAAAAAAATAAAAACTACAAGTAAATCACATGTAGATTACTTCAACTTATGCCTATTGAATTAACATTGTATGGTATCACTTTTCACGAAATAAAATATTGAACATAACTTTAAATTTAAAAAATGGCAACTATGATTGATATTTTGAGGCTATGTTATAATCAACTACTACTGCTGACTGATATCAGCTGATTCTTTATCACTCATAATTTGTTTTTGCATTGAGAGCACATAGTAGGTTAGATGTTAAACTAGAGCTCTAGTGAGAGGCATTGAACTGTGCATTGTCAAGAATCTATGTTGGTGAGGCAAATTACAAAAAAATTATATGTTTGTATTTGTCATTTAACTTTATATTGCTAATTATAAAACGAGGATACTCGAATTAGTTGTGCTTGGTCGATCAGGCTAAATTTTTCAGTCCTTCAAATTATGTGAGGCTATTTCAATAAAGTGTATGTATTATTTAAAATCCAAGTTAATACAGATAATTTTCATTTTTAATCTAGAAATTCTTCTATGACTAAACAATATTTTTCAAAGAGAAAGACTTAGTGAATGGAGGTGGATAAAATACATTTGTACTTTCTATATGTATTGAAGTAGAAAGTATCTGCAGAATAGTTCCAGTTTTTGTAATAATCTTTCATTATTTGCTTATCAATTCACTTGGCAAAAAAACCACTACTTACTGATATTTTCAGGAGAGGCATATCACTCTTTGTCAGTGCATTGTTCAATGCTTGTTCATAACTCATAGTATCAAAGAAATACTAACATCATAAAATTACTTACTCTAAGCACATTTGAAATATCTCGAAGAATTCTCATTCACCCAAGTGATTGTTAATACCTGAGTAAAACTCATTATTTGTTAGAACTCGAACAAATTGTAGTACTGAATTTGATTCTTTCTTGCTTCAGTCATTGAACGAGATTAGAATTTTCACCATTAAAATGAATCCACATCAAACACGCTTCACTGAGACAAACAATTCGAAGAAAATCTTCAAATCACTGGTGATGAAATATGAACGGTAAGATGTTCAGAGGTACACAAAGTTGAGCGATGAAGAACCCATTCCAGTCGCTGTGATTCTTCAATTATAATATTTGTGTGTATTTGCTGTGAACGAATTTGAAGCGTCTCTTGAATACGTTGTGGAGTCGTAAAGTTGCTAACTCAGTAATTTAATTTTATAATGTTGAATGTATATTGTAGTGTTTAAGCTGTATATCTTAAGGACATTTTTTGGAATATATAGTTATTAGTATCACTTGGCTAAAAAGCTCTACTTTCTGATATTTTTCAGCAGAGGTGTTTCGCGCCATATGGGCTTACATTGTCCAATGGGGTGAATCTTTTCCGTGAGTTACAGGATGGAACAACGTATTGACCTAGTACAAAACGCATTTCCTAAAAAATATCAGTCATATTTTCCCAAGTGATGTCAAGGGGGGCTCCAAGGGAGCGGCAGTAAAGGCAATTTTTCCCCAAGATTTTGCGTACAATTTTTTTTTACAAATATTTTTCATATTTCGAAAAGATTTAAATTTATCCCAGTTTACTTATAAAAATTATATTTTTCATTTGACTTTTGTTTAGCAATGTATATTGTTTTTATATTTATGTAATGTAATGTGTATTTATCTGATGAAATTAGTAGTATCATTCAGCATGAGCAACTCCTGTCATGTTACAAGTCCCGCATCGGCTCGGCTATACTAACAATCTGTGTACTACGGTTCCGCGTCGTCCACGTCAGATCGAGCAGTTTAATCTAAGGAAAAAAGTTAATGTTTTGATGAAAAATACCAAATTTTTGTGGTTATTAAATACAAGAATAGCTTAAAATGTCATTTGCAGGCCTTTATTTTTGAAAGTTTTCCTCTCCAAATCCACCCTATGTTTTCTGCCATTGTGCTACCCCGCCCGAAAGTTTACCCTGGACCCGCCCTTGAGTGATATCAGAAAAAATCAATTCAAGTCATGTCAATACATTACCGATTGAAGGCAACCTTAACTTTTTCCTCTTCAATATGTTACCCAAGAATATTTTTTAAACTAGCAACAGGCGATATTAGATACAGAAAAACAAAAACTGTTAAGTTGCTGGCAAACACAAAACCTATTAAAGTTGGTTGTTGTAATTATCTTTAGTTTACTTATTAAATCGTAAATAATTATTTTACAGAACTACTAGTTTCTGAACAGTTTTCACTTAGTTCTTTAAATAATTATGTATGCGAAAAACTATTGCTTAAAATATGAAAATTGTGAAACATAACCTGAATGAGAATTACAAAAAATATAAGAAAGTAAAAATAAAAGTTTTTACATTTCAATATATGTAAATATTATCAAGTTGGGATTGTTTTGGTCGATAACATCGAAGTCGAGGCGGTTACAAACGCAAAACGGTAAAAGTACTCGTTCAATAACGCTCGGAACACTGTTATCTTAATATGTACATTACATTAACCTGTTGGATAAACTAAATGTTTATTCAGGACAAGGTATGACTGTAGCGCTATAAGTTCCTCTCTGGGCATCGAGCGGCTAGCGATGGAACTTGGGGGTGAGAGGGAGAAGAATCAATGCTGTGCTGCAAACATTGGTTTTCTTGGAATTTTGACCCTTCTAAAGGGACTTGTGTGACTTTATATGGAAATTGAAGTTGCTCGCATCCGTGGAACTCCATAATCCACAGTGCTTTTTGGGTGGTGCCAAATTAGCATTTATCTACTGAATTGCAAACATTTTTTTTCGAAATAATTCTAGCTAATGAGATAATAATATTGAATATAAAACGGACATAAATGTGAGGTTATTTTATGTAAATTTCAACACTTTCTTAGAATAAGGTCAAAGAATAAGGGAGAAATTAATTAAGGGCAAAAATTGTTTTATTTAAACAATTCTAAAATTCCTTTTACATTGTTGAAATAGAAAAAAAATGTAAGGTTGGTGAGGAGGTCAATAGGAGTTTTACTTTATGTGTAGAAATCACATATATACAGACCAAAGCTTAAAGAAAAGGAATTTCAAAACATACAGCTGTACACGTTTTGCTAACGTTGGGCATAGTCACAGAGCACAGTCTGAAGACTAGTCAGAGTAATAGTACACAGTACTAGTAGCAGCTGAGCCAGAACGAAATTTGTGGCGAGCAAGTAATATACCTATTACAAACCATAATCATGCAATAAAATGAGAATGTCTATTAATGTTTATGTAGCAGTGGAATCTCTGTGTATAGTAATCAAATGCAGCTTAAAAATAAAATGAGTACATAACAAAAAATACATAGCATCAAAAACGCAAAACACCCAACACAGTTTATTAATACAACACACGTTTTTCACCCCAGAACTATAAACCTCACCAACACAACATTTTCATTTAATGAATTACACCTATTAGACAAAGGCTTAAAACATAACATCACACCCAAATATAGTCACCAAAACTCTAATATTAGATCTTGAAAATACAATCCAACATAACACACCAGTAGAATAACCAGATGCAATCAGACATCAAATAAAACACAAAATAACCCAAATTAAATCCCTCAAAACAAACATCCAAGAATTTAAAGTAGCCAAATCCATCAAAAGCAAAATAAAAAAACAAAATTTAACCATTACCAAAGCTGACAAAGGCAACATAACGGTAATTATTAACAATAGCAACCTCAACAAAAAAGTACACAATTTCATCCAAAATAACATCATTACACTAAAAGAAGACCCAACAAAAAAATACAATGCTCATATCAAAGAAGCAATCAATAAAACAAAACTTATAATCCCACACTACACCAAAAAGCACCTAAAACAAATAAAAACAACAGCCCCTAAACTAAACGCCCTGCCCAAACTTCACAAAACAGACATCCCAATACGTCCACTAATCAACCACACAAGTGCCCCTTCTCATCCTCTAGCCAAATTCCTCGACAAAACTATCTGAAATCATATAAAATTTAATAATCATTGTAGCATAAAAAATAGCCTAAATCTAATAGACAAAATAAAAAACGTAAATATCTCACACAATTCCACTTTAGTCTTTTTTGATATATCAAATCTATATACAAACATCCCCATTCCAGAAACCATCAACATCCTTAAAAACATGCTTATAGACACAAATACACCACATACACACATTGACGAAATCATCCACCTCACAAAATTAATCACATCTCAAAATTACTTCACCTACAATAACACATTCTACAACCAAAAACTTGGCCTACCTATGGGATCCCCCATAGCTAGCATCTTAGCAGAAATATTCATACACCATATTGAACAAAACCACATTTTACATAACAATAAATACTCAGATAACATAATTTACTGGTATAGATATGTCGACGACATCATAACATTATATAAAGGCAACACACGCAGAGCACACATATTTCTAAAACACCTTAATTCCATACACCCAAAACTAACATACACTATCGAAACAGAACAACAAAACTCTTTCAACTTCCTAGACCTTACAATCACACGAACAGACAAACAAACACATAAGTTCAACATATACCGAAAACCCACTAGTACCAATACGACTATTCACAGCTCCTCAAACCACCCACACCAACATAAACTAGCTGATTACAACACCATGATATATTGCCTGCTTAAAACACCGTTAGACAAAGATGAACACTACCAGGAGTTAAACACCATAAAATATATAGCACAAACTAATGGATACAACCCAACAATGATTGACAAGTTATACAACCGCCTAAAAAATAAACATAATAACCCAAATACAAACACACAACAGGACAATCCCATAAAATACTTATCAATACCATACAGATCATCCAAAACCCACAATCTAACCAACACACTACGAAAATACAACAACAAAATAGCTTACTCCACACATAACACTCTCAATAAACAATTTAAACCCAACACCAAAATTGACGACATTTACAACACCACTGGAGTTTACAAACTAACTTGCAGTTCGTGCCCCAGTTTTTACATAGGCCAGACAGGGAGGTCCTTCTACACACGTTACCAAGAACATATAAAAGCACTAACAAACAATAACTACCAATCAAACTTCACCGATCATCTCAACTCCACAAAACATGACTACATAGACATAACATGTAACTTACAATATCTTCATAAACAACACAGAAATAACCAACGCTACACAACCGAACAATACGGAATATACAGACACTTCAAACTACACCCTACACACATAGTCAATACATAATAACATTACAACTCACACGCACTTTTTGACATCATAACTCCTAATACACAAAAAATACACCCACACCACTATAATATCCCACCCCACCCTAACCTACGAAAACCTTGATATCAGTTATGGTCCAAGTTGACAATGGGACACATCTCCCGAAACGGCCGTCCTCAACAAACAAAGTAACTGCAACTATAGGCAAGTTTATAAACATTTAAAAGTGTTTAAAATTTGTAGGTAGCTTTTTGTAGTTTTGGTTGGTTGACATAAGGTTATATGATGATGAATAGTTAAAATCCAAAATACAACCATTAAAACACAGTTTCCACCGTTTGACAGAATCTCATCTAGCATTGAGGAGGTGAACCCAACAACAGTTGAAGCATGAATTGTTACTAGGTTCACCTCATTAGTGTTGAATGGGATGGCGAAATGATTGAACAGTGAATTTACAGACTACAAAATGAACAGAGGTACTCTGAATATTTACTATTAAACATATTTTCCCGTAAAGGAATATGTATACACGCACACACTCAGGCTTGTTCTGGTAGAGATTAAACCTTATTTGAAATTTGTGGAATAAATTTGAGACAGACAGACATACTTAGTTTGGGGATAGTCCAGTCTGTATGCTTAAAATAGATATAGAAGAACACTAAAATGAACACACTGCATCTTTTGTCAATCAGAGAAACTAAAGTAAGTTACAGATGTGTATATAGATTTTATTTATGATGTCTGAATGTGGAATGTCATTTTGGTTGATAGACTATTGAAACTATTTGTTGGGAGGTATATTGGACATTTTTTAAATTTAGGTCTGCCATTTTGGTTGTTAGGCTATTGAAACCATTTGTTGGGAGGTGCATTGGATATATCTTAAATTTAGGTCTATTGCTTGGAAAGAAGCCATAAAGAAGTTTGTACAGATTTTCTGTTTATTATATGGTAATTTAGGATTTAAAATATGATGTTAATTTAAGTTGGGAGGTTGCGTGAATCAAATTTGTGGTTCATCAGGTAATAAACTTCAGGTATGGGTAGAAGCTTTAATAATCTTAAAACAATCTCAATATTTTTTTTAGCTTTTCTAGATCAAACTGCTAATCTACAATTAAAAATAATTAAGGGCAGTTTATTTAGTTTCTTTGGTGGTTTAGGGGGATTATTCTTAAATATTTGATTTTTAACGAGTTGTTTTGGACATCGTACTCTTTGAAAGGCTGTTGGTATTATTTTTTTATTGAAGTCTTCCAATCCTCTATTGTTGGAGTAAATGTTTTGCTCCTGAATGCCTAGTTCTATGAAATAGCTTGTTTCATGTTTACAGGATAATTGTTTTTAATATTTATGATTCTATACACAACTATAACTCACTTTACTATTTTAGTGTTCATATATTTTAAAATAACAAACTGGACTATTGCCAATGTAAGATGGCCCCTATCCAAGAAGGTCTGTTATGTTTACATACACATAAATTTTAGGTGACTTTTCTTTCTATATAAATTTTTATAATACCATACTAGTGTTTTGTAAACAAGATAATGACTTAGAATGAATTTAAATCTTTTCCCTAACTGCTTGTGCTAGCATTAACAAATAATACCCTATGAGGGGTCATACCACTACATCATCTTAAATATGTTTTTTGTTAGTGGTATATACCTTGCAGAATATATATGTACTACTATGAGTTCATGCTAAGATGTCATAATGGTATGCCAGCACAGCTAGTTGGCAAAAAGCTTCTAACAAATTATAAGCCATCATTCCTGTTTAATATAAATGAAAAGATTACATAAAAAACCTTGTCCCACTTTTAATGGTCATAGCAATTAACTACTTTAGTGGGTTTAGTTTGAACCAGAGTAAAAGTAAAAAAGGTTTATATACTAAAACTGAAAAGGTTTACACGTTTCCTGGAGCTTTATTAACAAATGATCATACACACATTCTTTCTTTTTTCCTTGTGAACAGTTCTAGAGGAAAAGGTTTATAATAAAATATTTCAAAGATAAAAATACATTTAACGAGAAAAATTGCCACAATATTATACTTACATGTTATTATTATTTCTTATTATTATTCTTACAATATGACTTCTTTCTATATATTTATTTTCTTGTACTGTAACATTTTGATATTACATAATATATAAACTCTCTCTTTCTATCTCTTGTATTTTAATTCCATTTTAGTTAATGAATTTTCAATAAAGATACAATTTTGAATAAATGACTATCTTGAATTTAATTCTTTCAATTTTTAGATTTATATTCTTATAAAAATTTTACATTATTTTAATTAATAAGCTACCATTATTTTGTATAATAATAAATTATTATTACACTCTTTAGGATAAGATGGAATGTAAAGAATTTATTTATTTCTAAATTGGTGCTATATTTTTGAACACAATGTTTTTAGCTGTTGTGGTGCTATTCGATAATTACAATGAATGAGCATGGTAATATAATTGTAATGTGATAACAGTAAGTTAAAATTTTAACATATTATCGTTGTACCAGTATAATACCAATATTTTAATATATTTTAACTCTTGAAGAGTAAATTCAATTTTTACTGAACATTAAAAAAATTAAATTTAATAAATAAAACGCCTATCTTATATACTACTAGTACATTACACTTTATACATAACGAAATTATTTGAAATTGGATAAAATTTTATATTTCCTTTCCACTAAACACTAAATTATAATTTGTAGATGCTTTTTAAACATAAATATGCTTAAATAAGTTATGTTACAAGTGTTAAAATATACATTTTGTTAACAAAATAGCCGCTTCTGTAAAATACTTTTGAAATAAGAAATAGAAAATGTTAAGATTTTCAACTCTTCCAAAACTTTATAGTTTTTGAATAATAAAACTAAAAATTAAAAAGTATACAATAATATTTAAAGCTTATGTTTTGAGTTTTAAAAAATGATTAACATTTCTAGATTTAAAAACATTACTTAAGATAAATGTCTTCTTATTGATAATATGAAATTATATATTTAAATTCAAATATATTTAGTAGTTTTAAAATCAAATTGCAATTTTTAAAAAATATGTATAACAAAAATATTTATTGTTAATTATAAATATATTGTAATGTAAAAATAGACTTGTAGCAGGTTGAAATATGTTTAAGTATACCACTTACAAGTGGTAAGTAGATGAGAAGAACATTTCTGGTAATTATAATGGAAAGATCTTGAAAACAGAAACAAATTTTTGGTACAGTATGTATCTAACACATACTGTTCATAAAACTGTTTTTTTAAAAATAAAACTCATGTTATAGTATAAAATTAACCAAAACTGTAACTTTGAAATTAAATGTTGGTAATTTTGGTCTTGTTTGAAGTCAGAAATGAATCTATAATCCATAATTAAATAAACTATACAAATTAAAATGTGAAAATATCGATTTAGAATGTAAGAAATTCTTTCAGTATTCATGTAATTATCAACAATAATTACTTATAGTTTAATCAGTTAATTCAAGGTGATTACAAGCAACTTTAACAATTATTACTTATTGTATAATTTTGAGGGATTTATTATGTGGTTTAATTTAAGCAGCTTTTAATCTGAACTTTCTTTATTTTGGATTGATAATCCAAATGACAATGTAAATTTGGTTGATTAATGTTTACTATATTTATCATTGTAATAAATATCGGTATATCAATTATGTTAATTTTTTTATGATTTATTAGAAATGAATAATTTTAATATGACAAGGAAATTCAAGGCCAATCTTGGATTTTACTTATTTCTTGATTCACTTGGCAAAAAACACTAATTACAGATATTTCTCAGCAAATGTGTATTCCATGTGATCAGTCCATTGTTCAATATTGTGAGTCATGAACAAGTATCTCGAATTTTAATTTTTTTATTGTTTTAAATCATATTAAATTAATGTTGAATAAAATACATTTATTTTGCAAGAAAGGTGTTATTGTTTTGAAACATTCAATAAGCTATTTATTCTTGAATTTTGTAGTCCATTACGTTCGGTGAATCTTATTAATCACTTAAACAATAGTTTATGACTATCCGAACTTTTTCGAACTTGCAAAAAGTTCGGATAGTCATAAACTATTATTTAAGTGATTAATAAGCTATTTATGTTATTATAATTCCCATTGTTATAATTTTCATTGTTTATAAAATTTAAAAAAATCAAGATTGCATTATATAGGCTTAATTGATGAAGTGATATTTATTTTGGACCTATTTCATAAATTGAAGTATTAGCCTTGAAGGTAATTCATGTTAATCATTTAATCACTATTTTGGTCACATAAATTCAAAAGTCTTATATACATTACTTATAAGTTATAACTAAAAGTTGAAACATACATGTATATATATGTACATGGATAGATAATTAACCATAATAATAACCTTAAACACACATATATTTATTAATAGAATAATTTCTTGATAAAATCTTTTAAACCAAATAAACTAGGTAAAACATATTTTAATAATATATAATTAAAAAAGGTACTAGCATTATGAATAAAAATTTAAGATTCATAGGATTTCAACAAATATTAAATGAGCTTTAAGCTCTACATGAAATAAATAAACAAGGATCTAAAATATACACAGCAAAATAATTTGATAAATGGCATCCAACTAACTAGAAATATAAAGTGAATGTAAAAAAAATATGCATTTTATGATTGTTATTAAAAACAACATTAAAAAACATTTATTCCATTACATATATATATGATAATGTAAAGTAATTTCCACTAATTTGTTTTAAGAAAACTTTTTATAAATAAACAAACACTAACATCAAAAAGTAATATAGCAACAATATGAACATCTAAAACAGAAGGAACACAATGATGCAAGCACAAATTGAAAGCAACAGCAAAGGTGCAAAGCATTTTTATACATTCATCTTATCCCATGCATGTCAGTTTTTATATTAAACAGCATAATATATACACCAAATAAACATTTTATAAGCTTATCATTTCAAGAAATGAGTCAATAGGAACTGTTATAAAACATTTTAAACAAAATAGATGCAATGTAAATTCGAAGATGATGAAAGAGAGAGAATAATTGGCACTTCCATAATTGTTTAAAATAACATAACATACAATTGCTGTTACATACAGTGAAAAATAAAATCTGTGTGCTACACCACATTATACAATAGTTTTAGTAGCCAGACCCAAGGTAAATCATTCCCTTGGTATCTAAAGATTTTAGGCCTTAAAAATTTATTACATTTTCATTGTGTTTTTAAAAGGAAACAAATTTGGCTTATGAAACACAAAGCAAAAGTAATACTATAATTTTACATAATAATTATATATTTTATATAATATTTATTTAAAATTACATGTAATAGTACTGTGGAAAAATAGAAAGTATTATTACAGTATTGTTTCGGTCTGAGTTGACAAAGGGACACATCTCCCGAAACGGCCGTCCTCAATAAGCAAAGTAAGTGCTACTATGGGCAAGTTTAAAACATTTAAAAGTGTAAGTGATTACTAGTAGCTCACGCGAAGATGGAATCAACGAAAGAAAATATTGTTTTATAATTGATAACTGAAAATTGTCTTTAATGTTTTTGTTTATAAAGAAAGATATTGTTGCCTAAATAGGTAAATAGGATAGTAAAATACAACTTTTCAATTTTATAATATATAATGTTTTTAGAGAATATTTTTTTTACAATTTGAAGAAGTTATTTTTGTGATTCAACAAATAGAAGTGTTAAAATCAAAAGTTTAAATTTTAAGGGGTTATTAAGTTTTTTCACTAACTCACTATGTATAAGGGTGAATTAAATGTGTGTCAGAATTTAAAAATATTACCATAACAAAAATATAAAAGTATATATTATTTTACTATATAACTTCTTACTTTGAAACATATTTTCCCAACTATTATAATTAAAAAAATCAAATTATTATCACAAGCAAAAGTCAGTAAACTCCAGCCAATTTTAAGAGATCCCTTTCCATTAGTGGTTGAAATGAAAAATAACCTCAGATCTGTTTGGGGGATGGTGCAGTGTATTCTATAAAAATCTTTAGTATTTTATTCAGGTTTTCTAGATAAAAATGTGAATGTAAAACCTAGATTATAGGAACGAAAATTGTGATTTTTCTGATGACATTGAAGTTTTCTATGACCCAAAGTATGTACTGTAGTATTAACATAACAATATTTGTAGAAGAAATTAATAGAAAATTTATTAGAAATAAAGAAGAATTTTTCAGATCGTTTTCCTGATTGTCAAGTTTTTACTTAAATGTTTCTTGATTTTCCAAAAATGTATCATACTGCCTTATAATACAGTTTTCTTATGACACCAAACTGATTACTTTTGAAATTATAGATATTTTTTCCTATGCTTTAAAAATGTTTTTAATATTTTGTAATATATACCGCATCATTGAGAAACAAACTTGTGCTCCCACACATACCTTGTACTTAGATGCTTGTGAGGTGTCCCTTAAGAGTAATCTTCTTCAAGCACTTATAGTCCTCGAAAGTCACCCTCTCTTCAATTAACTTACTTATTTTTAAAACAAATAATGATTTGTGTTTGAATCACTACTGTATGAAAAGTAGATTATCAGTATATCATAAAGGATCTCATAAGCCAAATTTGTAAACTTAATTTTCACATTATACAAAACTAACATATAATTTTTTATTCTCTACTTACGTATGAAATATATGTTGACAAAAGTTTTCTTGCGTTACAATAGTAACTGCGTTTTTACTTAAACCTTGTGAGACGGTCTAGAGCTGTATTCTTGGCACAAGAATGATCCAGGCACGAAAAAGTAGGAGATGATGAAAGACCACAGCAATAACATCACTTTTGATTGTTTTGTTCTTTTACTTAATGGCTTTGAAGTAACTTAGATAAGGGGTATAGTAACAACTAAATGTGTTGTCTTACACATGATGCACACAACAAATATTTTTTTGTAGTATTTTTAAAAATTTTTTATTATTATTATTTTAACAATTATTTTAAAGTGACTTTAGCACCTGAAAATACATTAACAATAAACACTGTGCCAACTGACAGAGGGGCTAACAACTAACAATTACCTCATCTAACAAACATTCATTTCTTTCAAACCTTAACAGTTAACATAAAATAGACAGCCAACACGCATTCTGGTGGTAGGATTGTCAAAGAGGGAGGGGACTGTCAGCTGACGAAAAGTTAAGGTCGTAACACACACAATAAAAATTTATTTTATCACAACACAGAGCAAATAATCTGGCAGCAACAAGAAATAGTGTTATTGAAAAATTGTAGTTCATGAAGATTAAGACTTGTTTTATACAAACATTGACATGTATCCTAAATACTTAAATTTAATTATTAGCAAAACCAATAACTATATTAAATACATTTATTGGCATTTTATAAATTTTCTATTGCTTTCCATTGTTATTTATTTATACTTTCCCAAGAGATGTTTGTGACCTCAGTACCCACAAGGCACTTACTTGCACACACTTTAGGGAGGGAAAGTATGGTACAATTGTTATATATACATTGATACTAACATAATACTGTCTTTTCAGGCAATCCTTTTGTATTGGCAACATTTCTAAACAACTACTTTATAGTATAACAAATACAGAAATTGGCACACCAAGTATTTATTTTTAATGTTAAGTTATAAATTGAAAAGGTACAATGAATAATAAAATAATATCATAACAAAAAATAATCATGAGCATAATCAATCTTACAACGAACTATTATTTTGATTAAATTAGGGAAGTACTTAATATAAATTGCTATCTTTGAGCATTGTATTTTCATTTGATTTTATTCTTTTTCATTCCTTATATCTATAATATGATTATAAGTTGAGTCTGCTAAGAACAACATCATGACTCTTTTAAATATATCTTGGATTGTAAGATTGCGCTAGTTATCAATTTGTACCTAAATCACATAACTTCCACTTTGATGTTTAAATAAAAATTTTAATTAAAGAAATCTTCTAATAAAACCTGATCTCTTGAAACAAATTTTAACAACATCTTTACAATTTTTTTTGTGTGAAAAATATAGAATTGGAATTATTTTAATTTCTAAAACTGCTGTTATCTGTGCTATACCTATAGTTATGTATCACTTGTTTGATTGAGGCTTTCAAAATAAATAATTTTCTTCATTTTATATTGTCACTTAACTGTGGCCACCATATCAAGCCTGATTATTAATGGTATTTTGTTCTGGATAAAATATTAAAAATTCATTACAATTTAAAATAAACATTAATTTATTCTAAATGAAAGAATATTTAACCAATAACAAGCAATTCAGTTTTAAAGAAAGATTTAAAAAACTCTGTAGCTTTTTGAAAGCATCAGAGAATATTGACCGCAAAGTTGATAAAACTTTAAAATCACCACATAGATGAGTAAGGTATCAACTACAGTATTTGGGATGTCAAAACAATAATAACAACAGTTAGTATAATAATATCACTTTGGAATTCTAACAACACACTCTATATTAAATAAATGGTACCATAAGTCATTTTACTACCTCGTTTTCTCACACATTCTCTCTGTAACCAATAGCTATTTATAAACATTTTGTTCATAAAACAAGAAATGCAGTAAATAAGTAATACAAAATTATTCTTAAAAAAATTGATAATAAATTGCACTTGAGTTTAATATTATCAATATATTAAATATTAATAATATTTAATACTTATTTAAAATTTATTAAAATATTTTGAGTAAAAAATATAGTATTATGAGTAAAAAATAAACTTGAGCGAATACTTAAGAACTTATGTGCTAAAGCGTTCCAAAACAATCGTTTCATTTACAAAACTCAAATTGAGCTTTTCAATTGTAAATGAAACGATTGTTTCGAAACGCATCAGCACATAAGTTTCAGCACGTAAGTCCATTATAATTCACCTAATTACACAGTAATTATTTATAATTTAATCAGTGAATTCAAGATGATTACAACAAGCCACTTTAAGGAAAAAAGTACAAAGATTGGGAACAAAGAACCAATTGATAATATATTTATGTGTTCTTTTTTAAAAAATGCTTTATTTCTTTACTATTTATAATATTTTTAAAAGGAATGATTTGTTTCATTTTAATTTATTGCGTTGTTGTATTTTAACAATCTATAATTGCAAAAAAATGCTACAACAATAATTTTATAACAAATTTGAAAGATGTACAAATAAATGTTAAATGCAGAAACCAAATAAAAAAACCTAATTGGTTAAAAGCAATGTATAGAGTTTACTAGAAATCTCCAATCACAGTGTGATCTCCCTAACAAATATTAGAATACACCTGTCATTGAACTAAATATCTAGTAACTGTAAATAATGTTTCTTATGATACAAATTCAAAAGGAAGAGCTAGTGGCAATGAATGTATGGCTTGAAAAGTTTAAAGACAATAAAAACAACAAAAAACGAAGGCAATAGAATCATATGTAAGAGGAAAAAAATCAAATCTTTGTAGTACCAACTATAATAATTACCAGCAGTATCTAATCATAAATACCTTGGAAAGATTGAAATTTTAGTTTTTCACATGAAAAATCTAGAATGAGTGAAAAATAATTATCTGTTTCACATTTACTATTTATGCCTTGAGTGAGACTTAATGATGAAGATGACTTATAAATTATATAACTCAAAGCAGAAGCTGCTTTGTATACATTAAGTAATGCTAGTTTAATGTTTGTTGTAACTGTCATCTGTTTATACAATATCACTGTAGAATTCACAATGGAAAGTATATAATTGAATAAACCACTAAATTTGAACAACTCGGAGTAATATAGTTTCTGTCAGCCAAAACATTAAGTACACTACAATTTTTTATGACCAACTTGTTGGGAACGATACTCATAAAGGGTTCTAACTATTTAAAAATCTTAAAACATTCATAATAAGAAAAAATGTTACCAACCAACATCTGTTCCAAATCAGTTTGTTTAAGAAATCGATGAAAAATTAGTGTCATTTCTACTTTCAAATTTGACTTTTAGATTTTCACTAATATACTTGAAAATAGCCTATATAAACAACATTTCTAATAGTGGAATCTAAGCATGGAATGGTTGTATCAGGAAATATGAGAGACACTCATTTTGAATCATGTCTGTTATTCTTGTAAGTCTTTGATGTAAAACATATTTCATTGTTCATTACAAGGCTTTTGTACTTCATCATTTTAGCAATTAAAATACTTGACTAAAATCTTTAATTTATTGAATTTAATCACCAGTTACAATTAATCTTGTTTATGCCTCAAATCACTGAAGAAAACGATGGCATAGCTAGAAACAGATCTATTAAAAGCATCAGTAAGTCAGTAGTTTTAGTAAAGTATTTTAAATATACTATTAGAATTTATTGTTTATATTATATCTATATTTCACCATTACCTTACATTATTTACTATTAAGAAATTTATGGGAAATAGTTATAGATTTTCTATCAACAATATTTTCTACTTAGTTTTATATTAATTTATTATTTAGAGAATCATTCTAAAGGAAATTCTTAGCTTTTGGAGAACTAAGATAAATCAAAATAAGACAAAATTTGGATTAGCTATTTATTACCATTATACTTCCTTAAAAGACGATATTCTGAACAGTAGCATAAAAAGGGAAACGATTTTGGGTTAATAATTTTGGGGAATATTGAAACAAATTATGAGTCAGTAGATATAATAACTTTTAAAATCTGTTTCTTAAATTTGATGAAATTTTTGACCATTGAGTTAAATTTAAAGGTGAGTATAAACAAGGAATATCTGTGTGAAATAAGACTTCCAATAGAATATCTTTTACCTACTGAAATGTTTCACTAAATTACAGTCACTGCAATACTTATGCCATTTATTAGGTCATGCTTACAATGTAAACTATGCTCTGAAGTGGCCTTGGATAAATTTAAATTATTGTGAAAAATTTCATTATTAGATTTTAATAGAAAAGTAAAAATTATTTTGTATTACTTTTAAACTGGTTTGATTTTGAATTTTTGAAAGAAAACATATAACAAAGTATAACAATAATAATTTTAACAACTGTCTTTAAAAATATATATTTTTTTATAATTTGATTTCTGAACAGTATTTATCCTATTATATATACACATGAAAATGAATTAAATTTGGATTTGGTTTTATGAAAGTGTAAAATAGGATAAGAATGAAACATTAATAAAAGAATTAGTAGTTGTTCACTAATAAGAATGAAACAAGTAGTGAATAAAAAACACCTCAAACAGTTATTTCATACATGGAACTCAGCAATTAGTTAACTGTTTCCCCACTAGGTGTAGACAGTAAAGAAATTGGCTGCTGTGGAAAATGAGTTGTTCTGTGTGTTAGAATTTCATGTGCCAAATTTAGTTATTACTCTGCAACGTGCAGTGTAATAAGAAATTTAATAAGGCAATATTAAGAAATTCAATATACGCATGAAATATGCAGTTCAGTGAAACTGGTAATCTGTCAACTTCAAAAGCCAATTTCAGAAGTGTACATTTAGAACAAATACTGTTCAAAGCATACCTTCAACTTCAACTATTGCAGTATCTATCTGATAGTAATAAAACATGCATTTTGGCAGGAGATAGACTTTTGTGCTGACAAATGTTGTATAAGCAGAGGATCACATACAATACATTTAATCGTATGAAAAAATCTGTTTGAAATGCTTTTCTAAACCGTATTTGGGTTAGTTATTATTAATGAAACAGATTTGTTGTAATTAATTTTCATAACTCCTAAAAATATTAAACAGCTGTATGATATATAATAACAACAACAATATATGTTTTACTAGGTGTAGGTTTTTAAATAATTAGTAATACAATTTTATGGAGCAGTGATAATACTGTATTGTGTTTCAAAATTCCAAATTTTACAATTTTAAAATGGTTGATGTCATAAAGAGCAAAAACAAATGAACAGAAAAGGAATACACAAAATAATTTGGTTATTTCAGAATTTATATGTAGCCTAGCTATGTTTTTTTCAGTTGTTAATTAAAATATTGAACATGTAATTTATCAGTCACAACAGATTAATAAACAATAAATACATATATAGTATTGGTTGAACAGAGTAAAACATGTGAGAAATATTTTAATCCATATACACATAACCAGTTTCTATACATGACGTTGTACACTAATGGAACTAGAAGAGACCCCCATAGCACGCCCCACTGTCTGTTCAGCCATTTCCAATTTGAGAGGATCTAACTTTGGTTTCTTAGGTTCTGCATCTGGAGGACGATGGGATTTCATGTGTGCACTTCGACTTTTCACTTTGTTGAACACTCTGAAAAAGTAATTTCAGTTATAAATATTTAATGAATGTTAGTTCTACTGTTTTCAGACTAATACATCTATAGCCACCTAATTAAAAAAAATATTAGGAAACTAAAATTATATGTATATACATGGCTAGATGCAACTGTACAGCATAGCAAACCCTCTGATATTTGTAGGCATATTTCCCACAAAAATGAGAAGAGATTCAGGAAATATGGCTGGCTGAAGGGATAACACACATTCAATGCATGTGTATGCGCATTGGCTAATTCTACTCTAGCTGTCCTAGAATGTTTTGTTTTTTCCTAGTAGTTTTTCCTCCATCAATAATTTCGTTAATGAACAGATATTCCAAAAAAAGTTTATCACACAATCTTGAATGTTTGACCATTACATGTTAGGTATTAGAAGATAAATTTTTAAATACATTCATAATGATGCAATTAGTTTGACTTCTGAGGGCCATTCTTTATCAAACAGACGTGTTGTCTAAAGTTGGGGCATCCTAAATATTGAAATATATTGTTTTGGTTGATACATTAATCACTGTTACACCTACTAAAATTGTAATAGAACTGTTTACAGTGTTATTTATTCCAGCGAGTCTGCTATTTTGCCTCCTCCACTACCATACTACCCACACCACTATTTGTCCTGCCTTGGTATCTCTACCAAATCTGTCTAATGAGCATATGGTTACAAAACTTTGACGGCCAGTACTTTTAGTCATAAACAAGGCGCTACCTAACTTTTCTCCTCGTCCTTAGTTTATCTTTCAGTTAGCCGCCAATATCAGAACATTGGACGACCTGATACTATTTCAAAGTTTTGTTGTGTTTAATTAACAATAAATAAGTACAATTGTGTAACGTTTTTTTAAAATCAAAGTATGTAAATTTCGCTAATTGTGTGATATTGTATATGTATGAGCTTTTATAATGCATGAAATAACTAATTATTTTAGTAGACTGAAAAAACCAAACTAGAAACTGAAAAATGCACGACACATCCAACGGAATTAGATTAACAGGAGCCAACACAACCTACATACTTCAGCAATACTTCATCTTCTTCTAAAGATGACACCAAAGGAGGTGATATACAGTTGCCAGACTGTTGGACTTTAAAACAAAAAGAATGAGTTTTGTAAAAAATACAGCTGGCTTATTGTACACAACAAAAAGCTGGTTGTGAGGCTACCAGGTATGTTGGGTATCTAGGTATCGAAAAAAAAATCTGGTATGAAAATATCTAAACAATGGACTAGATATGATATTATTAGTTTTGGAGAAACTCGAGCCCAGCAGTGAATAGTTTTGAGAAAGAAAATATATGATCACAGAGACAATGCTGCACATAGAGCAGCTTTTAAAATCATCTCAGAGTTCTAAAAAGAAACTGTAGAAAACTTGTATTGAAAAGAGTATCAAAAGAGAAGATGTTACAGCAAAAATTTTCCTAATTGCTTCTTAAGTTGCAAAACAGAATGAGATGTGGTCCTTTTTTGTTGAAGTGTAATCTCAACACACTAGAACAAAATGAAACTTACGGACACACAAAAACATAAAGTACAAACATATTAAACAAACAAACACAATACAAATCACACATACTCTTTGATACTATCAAAAACCTGCCTTTAAAACCGTCACCGCTTGACCCGACATCTCTAAGGAGAAGACGCTGATGAAGATCGCCACATAGGGATCGAAAATGTTCTGTCTCAGTAAGTTTTAACAAACTTACAAAATTTAAATTCGGATAGTCAAACTATTTTAAAAGCGATTAAAAGATATAAGTATGGTGTCCTCTGTGAATTTATTTTTGGATCTGGTTGAGCTTAAATTAAAATTATAACCATTTTTTTTGTTGTAAACAATTAAAATATTCTAGTTTCTAGTTGTGTTACCTTTTTATCAAAGATTTAATAATAATTTATTATAAAAAAAACATATATTTTTGTAAAAACCTTTGTATGGTATTTTTAACATTCACGAAATGGAATAAATCAACATTTTAAAATTCTAAAAGTTAGTAAGAAAAAATTCTAAATCATTATCGTACTAGACTTGATTCTATGAAATGGGTAAAATGTGTTTGTAAAAATAAATAAAATATCAGGAAGATCAATTTTATTTTTTGTTCTTTTGTTAAAAACTACAACTAAAACAGAAATTTCCTTATATTTGTTTATAATCTAGCAATTTCAAAGCAGAAAATAATAATGAATCATATTCTACTTAAAATATTTAACAGTTGTGAGTTATTCTGGATTCATTTATAATACAGTACTTAATATTATGGTTAAAAAAGCACAACTATACAATACATACAAAGAAAATAAAAAAATATTTACAGAAATCATAAAGGTAAAATGTGTAAATTTGTCAGTGATATGTAACTTGGCATGGTTTTGAAAAGATAATAACATGACAAAGTTAATGGATACTGAACGCAGGATGAAATTTTTCTAATGATCATAGTTCCACTGCAACATCAAGTTGAAAACTAATCTTCAAGTAGTTTCACTAAAAATTCAAGACTTTAAAGTTTATACTTTAAAACTACTGAATTTTCAAAGAACTTTATAAAAATTGTCTAACATATTTAAAATTGACTAACAGTTTAAAAAATTACTTTTGTGTAATTAATTCATACATTAATTGAAACACAAAAATTCTCTGTAAGACAATGAGGTACTAAAGTGTGTTGCATTGTTTAATAAAGTAACTATTAAATGTTATTTTTCAAACTATTTAATTTTAAAAAGTGCTTATTTGACTTGAAAAAGTTCAAACTTTTTAACATCGTGACACATATAAACTGACAAAGTATTTTTTTAAAAAAACTTACGAAGATCAAATGTTTTCAACTGCACTATGCTGGCACATGATGATGATTGCCTAGTGCAGTTGAAAATGTTTTGTCTTGGTAAGTTTTTAAATGAATTTACTTTAATTATAAGTTTAATTAAATTGTGATATAACAAGGTCTGTTCCTTTAAGTTTTGACAAATATCAGGAGACCATTGTCTGGTAATGTTGTTGGCTTACCATAGACTGAATGTTCTAATAATACATGCACCTCAACACAATTTCTTCAAAATGCTAATAATTTTTAAGAAAATACTAAAATAAATGTGCACTTTTATATCTCGAACCCATATGGAATTTTCTTGATTTGAAAAGGTATAACAATGAAAATTATTTAACACTATTTGTATCAATCTTCAACTTGAGCTATTAGCATTTTAAGTTGTAGATATTAACATATATAACGATGTGTAAAAATTAGCCAATAGGGAACTTTTACATTTAAATAATTACAGCCATTTTACTAGTTCTGAAATTCCCATCCTCATTTAAGATCGAAAGAAACTATTACTATAGGCAATATTCTATATAAGTTAATTTGTGTAGGTGAAAAACTTATATACTTACAGTATATATATATATATATATATATATATATATATATATATATATATATATATATGAAGTTAATATATTACTATTGTAAGTAATTTTATCCACCATTAAGTGCAATAATTTTACCTTGAGTGATGAGGCACCTTTCAGTCAATTGACTTAATGGTGGATAAAATTACTTACAATAGTAATATATTAACTTCATAAAGTCAGTGCAACGGAAAAACAATGGATAACGTTAAATATCAAGAATATATATATATATATATATATATATATATATATATATATATATATATATATATATGAAGTTAATATATTACTGTGTGAGTAATTTTATCCACCATTAAGTGCAATAATTTTACCTTGAGTGATGAGGCACCTTTCGGTCGTTGACCATTCATATGGTCAACGACCGAAAGGTGCCTCATCACTCAAGGTAAAATTATTGCACTTAATGGTGGATAAAATTACTCACACAGTAATATATTAACTTCATAAAGTCAGTGCAACGGAAAAACAATGGATAATGTTAAATATCAAGAATATGTATATATATATATATATATATATATATATATATATATATATATATTTATTTATTTATGTATATATATTTATTTATTTTATGTTATCCATTGTTTTTCCGTTGCACTGACTTTATGAAGTTAATATTTACTATTGTAAGTAATTTTATTAAAATTACCTACAATAGTAAATATTAACTTCATATATATATATATATATATATATATATATATATATATATATATATATATATATTATTAATAAATTAAAAATATTTCAAAAACAAGAATGCTTTTAATGAATATATTTATTCAAAGCTTTTCGCCGATAAAATAGTATCAGCATCTTCAGGAAAATAATTAACTAATAAAATATTTTTACAAAATTAAATCATATCTGATTTAATATATATGAAGTTATATATATGAAGTTATATATATATATATATATATATATATATATATATATATATATATATATATATATGAAGTTAATATATTACTATTGAAGTAATTGTATCCACCATTAAGTGCAATGATTTTACCTTGTGTGATGAGGCGACTTTTGGTCACTTGACCATTGTCGAATCACTGATTACTTTTTCTCAATTTTTCTGGTGTGGATGTTCGGTCCGTGGTGTTGGTACTTGTTGAACCACGGACCGAACATCCACACCAGAAAAATTGAGAAAAAGTAATCAGTGATTCGACAATGGTTAAGTGACCGAAAGGCGCCTCATCACACAAGGTAAAATCATTCCATTTAATTTTGGATAAAATTACTTACAATAGTAATATACTAACTTCATAAAGTCAGTGAAACGGAAAAACAATGGATAACGTAAAATCCCATATATATATATATATATATATATATATATATATATATATATATATATATATATATATAGATTTTTTGGACTAGGAGACTGACAGACTTACCTTGGTAAGAGTCCACACTGTAGTCTTGAAATAGAAACACATAAAAGCACTTAAACAATGATATATTTCAACCACACAGTGGTCTTTGTCAATCGAAGAGAAAACACAAAAAGAAATATGAGAGAATGAAATAAAATAAATATAAGTTGTCATACCTTTTATTTCATTCTCTCATATTTCATTTTATGTTTTCTCTTCGATTGACAAAGACCACTGTGTGGTTGAAATATATCATTGTTTAAGTGCTTTTATGTGTTTCTATTTCAAGACTACACTGTGGACTCTTACCAAGGTAAGTCTGTCAGTCTCCTAGTCCAAAAAATCTATATATATATATATATATATATATATATATATATATATATATTGATATTTTACGTTATCCATTGTTTTTCCGTTGCACTGACTTTATGAAGTTAATATATTACTATTGTAAGTAATTTTATCCAAAATTAAATGGAATGATTTTACCTTGTGTGATGAGGTGCCTTTCGGTTACTTGACCATTGTCGAATCACTGATTACTTTTTTTCAATTTTTCTGGTGTGGATGTTCGGTCCGTGGTTCAACAATATGAATTTCATAGAAGAAAAAACACTTAATTTTACACACAAACATTGATTGAAGTCATTTTAAATTTAAATTGTCAAAATTTGGAGCTTTTAAACTGGTAGTAGTTTAACACGTTGACTGCGGAAGGGAGAGATCCCAGCCATAGTGGCCCGTCCCCAGATGCGTGTGCTAGGGATCCTTACCATCTGTGAATTGGTGATTGATTGGCTAAGTGTGCTTCTAGCACGTGGTAAAAGTGAATTTTGTCTTTTTCATTCCTCGAGAAGTATCTTAGTGACGTTTTACATATGTTCTTTTTTGTCTTCGGTCTTTTTTTGTTTGAGATATAGTTTTGATATACTAATGCTATGGTCATTTCGATCAACAGGGGGCAACTTGAAAGGGAAAAAACATTGGCTATAGTCAACTACAACCACTTTATGAAAAGCGTTGATTGTAGATGATGTGCTACTATCCATCTGAGCGTAAAACATTACGTTGGTATAAACAATTTTTTGTTCATGTGCTCCAAATGGTTATGATAATGCTACAACGAAGTGCAAGTTTCAACCAACGAGAAAAGAATGAAAATGTACGATTTTCATCTGTCAGTGGTTGATTCTTTGCTTCCCGCTCTACTTGCTCCAGAAAGACCATTGAAGAGCAGATCGCACGTACCTTAAAAAAAACTGAGGAAAGGCACGATGGAAAATGTACTGTGGCAAATGGTGCAGTGTTTGTCATTCGCATGGTATTAAAAAACGTGTTGTACGGCAGGGTGTGGAATGCAAAAGACAGATAGGACTATCCGTCCCAAAGTGTTTTGATGACTACTACAGTAATTAATCAAGTTATTCGGTTGGGTTTGTGGAGCTGTATATATATTTGAATTAGGCTTACTATGATTCATTCTCATTTCGTTAATAACAACTGCTTAGTATAAATATAGAAAAAAATGACAAGTGTTATCATAATATATGTGTCACAATGGAAAACTGACCTTATTTAGTGCAAACCAGTGTAGACTACTTTCCCCAGATGTGCGTGCTAGGGATCCCTACCACGATTTTAAAATGGTTACCACGGGGTGTTTATGGTTTGTATCTACATTTTATCTTCATATTTCTTCATTTTGGTAAGAAAATTAGAAAAAAAAATTTAGCATTTGTCATACTACATTGCAAGTATTTTACGATTGCATTTAGCAGTCAACGAGTTAAGAAAATGGGATAGCATTTCTTATCTGGTTTTGTAGAAACATGATAAATGTCTCACATCCCTGCTATGGTTCTGATACCCCAATCATATGACCAAAAGGACTGGTCACTTCTTGACAATGTTTTAGATTACTCAAATAAATAATTCTTATATTATTATTTGCATGTGTGAAATAAAATCTGAAAAACCTGTTATTTCTTTTCTTTTAATGCTAATTGTATACAGGAAGAAAAATATTCATAATTTTTACCACTTCTTCTGAACTATGAAGACTCACCTTCAAGGTATGAAACATTTTGTTATCTATGTAAAAAAAAGCTAAATTGGTTTTGAAAAATAGACTTTAAATTTCTTTTTTGCTTTCTGTTGTGTTAGTTAATATTAGAATGATGCTTATTTTATGGCTGTATACCAGCAATTGCTCATGAACTTTCTCAATTTCTGATAAAAAATGGCTTTAGCAACCAATGCCATAGACACGTACCAATTCTTAAATTTATATAACTTTTCAAACCCATTTTTTTAAATGATATCCCATGAACCTCTAGCGCAAGAGCTTTTCTATCTTACTGTTTGGTGCAAGAGACAGTAGATCTTACAATAAGCCATTTACTATTAGAGGTATTGACATACCTTAGTGTCTTCTTCCTTCTTATAGCTAGCGCTCCATCCTTCAAAATATCAGAACATTTACTAAAGCCTTAAAAAACTTTTAAAGCCAAAAAAACTAATTTTTTTGTTAATAGAAGAGGGCAGACATAAAGTAGATTTTTATTAATTAAATTTTTGGCATGCAATATAAAATACTCATATTTTTATAACTTTTTCTTTTCTCAAAAAACTTTAGACCACCAATTTCGCTTCACCAGACCAGCTCTACCCACTAGACCACTTAGCCCTCTTGAAAATGAAATAAGTTATATAACCCGGCTAGCTGGCCTGAGCAACCGGGCGGGTCCACAGGTGGCAGATAGTGGGACGGCCTACAGAAATGTAGGTTACCTGTGAATAAGGATTCCGGAAGGTTTCTGAATATGCAGGCCTGGACCAAGGCAATGGTTCAAAGGTGAGGAATTATCCCTCCTTGTCAGTCAACCGGTTGGGTGTGGTAGAAATAACTGCTCTGACTGGGGAGACTGGGGTAGTTGGGAATTAAGTCCTCACAATGCTACTCTCACCTCCCGGGTGAACCAAGGGCAATGCGACAGTGAAGTATGGGCGGGAAACTACCCTAATGACACAGTTGTAAAAAAGAGAGTAAAGCAGGCTGTTCGCTCCATGAGCAACAGTTAATAATGTCCTGAACTTGGGGTGTGCTTCAAGGTCAGTGACTGAATACCCAATCCAAGGTGGAAGGAATCGTGCCGAAGGATGAATGGCTGCAGGGTATAAAATGCAGTCGCACACGATCCCCTTGAGGAACCAGACAAAACCTCATTGTATGTTGTCTTGCCAGGGCAGTGGGGGCTCTGCTCTGGTCGACCATTATTTCCCCCATACTCGTGGGACGTTAATGGACCAAGTAAGTAAAAGAATTGATTTCGAGACTGCACAGACAGCGGCAGCTAATGAGAAGGCAAACCGTGAGTCTCTAGCAGATGTGTCAACGGCAACCATCACTGGGGGTGCGGGGGCGGCTGTCAAGCTGCCGACTGCAGAAACCAGTGAAGTGGCTGTAGAGTTGAGCATGATGTCTAGTTCTGGGGCTGCTCTGCGGACCCAGGCAACTGGGAAGTAAGCAGAACAATGATCAAGATCCTCCAAGTGAACCTACAGCATAGCAGGGCGGCTAGTGCTGTCGTGTGTAGGATGCTGCACAGGGGAGAGGTGGATTTGGTTCTCATCCAGGAGCCATAGATTTCTGGAGGACGAATATGCGGGCTGGCGACATCTGGAGGTAAGTTGTTGTACGATAAGGACTCCGGTGTTCCCAGGACGTGTATCCTGGTTAGGAGGGGGTTGAGTGCTTTTGTACTAACGGACTTTTGCTGCAGGGACTTGATAGCAGTGAAGGTGGAGCTGCGGGCAGAGGGGGGGGATGAAGAGGCTGAACCTGGCCACTGCATATCTCCCCTTTGACTACGCGGGGGCTCTACCAACACAAGAGCTGAGGAGGCTGGTCGAGTACTGCGGGGCTGTGGATGAGGAGCTGCTGGTGGGGATGGATGCTAACTCCCATCACACTTTGTGGGGAAGTACAGGTACCAACACTAGAGGTGAGGAACTTTTAGCTTATCTTAGCTCTAAGAATTTACTAGTCTTAAATCAGGGGGAAGAGCCGAAGTTTGTCACTAGGGCCAGACAGGAGGTCCTGGACATTACGGTGGCATCGAACCAGATGGCTAGGTATGTACTAAACTGGCATGTGTCGGATGAACCATCTTCTTCTGAAACAGACATATTAGGTTTGATATCTCCCTAAATCCAGCCATGCTTCGGCCAACCAGGGATCCAAGAATAACAGACTGGGACTCCTACAGGTGGGACCTGGGTGTTTGGATTGAGGAGGCTAGATTGGAGTATGGTGGGAGGAGAGAGCTAGAAGACTCTGCCACATTGGTTGGCGAGGCTATAGTAGAATCCTTTACTGATAACTGCCCTCTCAGTGAGGGGAGAAAAGTAGGGGATCCATCATGGTGGAACAAGAAGCTAGCCAAACTTTGGAAGACCACCAGGAGACTGTTTAATAGAGCAAAAAAGAACGGAGAGTGGGACCAGTATAGGAAAACACTAACCGAATACAACAGGGCAATTAGAGAAGCACGCAGGAAGTCCTGGAAGGAGTTTTGTCAAGAGATTGACAAAACTCAGGAAGGGGCACGACTGCATAAAGTGCTCTCTAAGGACCCAGTTAACCCGGTGGGGATGCTAAGAACCCCACTGGGAAATATAACAAAAACTGCAGGGGAAACTGTGGAAGAATTAATCAGAACACATTTCCCTTCCAGTACTCTGAGGAAACTTGGAGGAGCAGACACTGAACCAGTTACCAAACTCTCCACAAGACGTGGTAAGAGGGAGGACTGGGAAGTGGCAAGGAGGATAATAACTCCACAAAGGGTAAGATGGGCTATTGGCACATTTAAACCCTACAAATCTCCAGGTCCAGATGGGATCTATCCTGTGCTGCTGCAGCAGGGAATGGATATGCTGGTGCTGATACTAAATTATACAGGCTAAGCATTGCTCTAGGGCATGTGCCGGCAGCCAGGAAATCTAGTAAGGTGGTCTTTAAACCTAAGCCCACTGGTAACCAATCGGAAGGGAAAGGATACAGACCTATTACACTCATGTCCTTTGTTCTTAAGGGACTTGAAAAACTGGTTGATGGGCATATTAGGGGGAGTGCTTTAGCCATAAAACCACTGCATTGGAACCAGTATGCTTATCAACCGGGGAAATCCTGCGAGGGAGCTCTCCATCAAGTGGTTGGTAGGATTGAGCATATGATCGTTAAGAAAGGTTGTGCCATAGGTGCCTTCCTCGACATTGAAGGGGCTTTCAATAGCCCCTCAGTGGAGACGATGGTAAGGGGTGCAAGATGTCATGGAGTGGATGCGACCACTTGTGGTTGGATAAGTTCCATGTTAACAAACAGAAGCATTTCTGTAGAGGTGGCAGGGGAGGTCTGAAGGGCGGAGACAAGTCTGGGCTGTGCACAAGGGGGGGGGGGGGTTCTCTCTCCTCTGTTGTGGTGCCTAGTGGTTGACAACCTTATTGAACTCCTGAATGAACAGGGGTACTTCTGCCTGGGATATGTGGACGACATAGTTGTTCTGATCCTGGGCAGATTCCCTGATACAGTCCTTGAGGTAATCAGAAATCCTCTACGACTGATTGAAGAGTGGTGTAATAAGGAGAACCTTAGGGTAAATCCGAAAAAGACTGCTCTTATTAACTTCACCAGACAGCGAAAAGATCTGACGACCAGGATGCCTCGCTTGTTTGGTGAATACCTTGAGTTTGTGGGGGAGGTGAAGTACCTGGGAGTTACTCTGGACAGGAAACTCACCTGGAAATCACATCTTGAGAGGACAGTTAACAGGGCCAAAAGGGCACTGATGACAGTGAGAAGAATGGTGGGTAAGAAATGGGGACTGAAGCCATCAATGATGCACTGGATGTATCTGAGGGTGATAAGACCTATGATTACCTATGGTGCTCTGGTGTGGTGGACAAAGGCCAACCAGGCACAGGCAAGAGCTCAACTGAGCTCTATCCAGAGATTGGCTTGTCTGTGCACACTGGGAGCGATGTCAACTACACCTGGTGCAGCAATGGAAGTAATGCTTAACCTCCCCCCCCCCCTTGAGCTTGTCCTTAGGGGAGAGGCGAGGCTGGCGGCATGGAAATTGCGCAACTCGAACAACTGGGCTAACCTCCCAGATGTTTTGGGACATACGAGTATCGAGTGCATGGTCAAAGAACCCGTCTTGGAAATGGGCAGCGACCACATTACTCGAACGTTTGCACCTGACCAGGCCCACCATACTATGATGGAATGGTCAGGGACATTAACATCGGGAGCTCAGATCTGGTACACAGATGGCTCCAAGATGGACTTCGGCACTGGAGCGGGGGTGTACTGTAAAAACCCAAGGGTAAAACTAGTTTTTTCCTTGGGGAGGCATACCTCTGTCTTTCAGGCCGAAATATATGCTATAAATGCCTGTCTGGGAGAGATAGCGAGAAGGGGAACACACGGGACCCGGATTGCTATTTTCTCCAACAGTCAGGCAGCAATTAAGGCACTAAACGGACATGTGGTCACCTCGGCCATAGTCAGGGAGTGCCTAAATAACCTACAAGCCCTGGCAAGGCACAATCAAATCAAGATAGATTGGGTGCCAGGACATAGGGGAATACTTGGAAATGAAGCCGCAGATGCGCTGGCCAGAGAGGGGTCTTCGACTCCCATGATTAGACCGGAGCCTGCGGTAGATATTTCCAAATCCATGGTCAAGATGGCAGTGAGAAGGTGGATGGCTGAAAGACACTGTGAGCACTGGGTCAGGGCTGAAGGGATGAGACACAGTAAGCTAACCCTTAGGAAACCTTCCTTGGGGCTGCAGAAGAGTCTCATCTATCTGTCTAGGTAGGAACTGAGGATAGCCACAGGTCTACTAACGGGACACGGCGGACTAAGGAAACATCTGCATAATATGGGTATCTACAAAGATGAACCAGTGTGCAGATTATGCGGGCAAGAACTGGAGACCGCCACACACATCATTTATAGATGTGAAGCACTTGCCGAGAGGCGCTTCAACCTCTTTGGAAATAGCACAGCTCTGGAAGAGGATGCTGAAGGTAAAACACTAGTCAGAATACTCCTAAACCTGGTAAGAGGGAAGGGGCTATTTGACTAGATCAGGGAGGTAAGTACAATATACCTTAAGGTAGCAGTGCTTTGGGCAGTTTTAAACCCGCTCCCAAGTCAAGAAAAAAAAAAAGTTATATAAATTAATTCGGAAATTAGACTAAAAAGATGCTAATACGAAATACATTACCTAATATCTGACTAACCAATGGGAAAATAAACTTCAGGCCTGTGGAGTAATGTCAGTTTATTGGAAATAAACTGATATGGGCACTTTAAGCCGTGACATTAGATTACAAATTATTGAAGGTTCTTTATTATTTGATAAAGTTTATTTTTACATGACAGATACATTTATATTTAAACATATAAGCAGGTTTAAGCTTAGTCATATTATGAGTCATCAAACGTTTAATTAAAGGGAATTATAAAAAAAAACGTAGTATGACAAATTATTTTCTTTTCGAAATTTTGTTGTTATTCATGAAAAGCTGATTGTTAATCAGTTATTACAATTTGAAATTATTTGCGATCAGACATTCTATTAATATAAGTCGTTCAATTGTTAACTTAGACTTGGAGGTAACGTTTTCGACTTATGGAGGCTGAAGAAGTCGTAAGACGAAAACGTTACCTAGAAGTGTAATTTAACAATTTAACACCCATATATTAATAGAATGTCTGGTCACAAGTAATCTCAAATTGTAATAAGTAATTATTTTCTAATATTTTATGTAATCTTCAGCAAGACCTTTCTCAGAAAGTTTTTATAAATATACTTGAATTTTTAATACAGTAAGAATATTACTAATTTTAAACTAAACGTTTCACAAATTTCTGAAAGACAAAATGTACACAATACTCAAGCATATTGGATAAAGTCAAAGAACATTCAGTGCTGTTAATATAATTATTTTAACCATATACTTCTATTGTAAATGGAACCCAAACAACCCACTTGTTCATAGGTTTTGCAGTGTTTTAAAAAAATTTATTGTGTCTTAGGAACTATATAACTTCATACCAGACTAATAGGTTTAAAATGTTTACATATCTGGAGAGATCTTTAGAAAGCAAATGTTTGAAATTGGCTATTAACTAAAGAACCACTTGAAGTAAATAAAAAAGAATAAAACTATTATTTGACTGGGTTTTTAAAATGAACATGTCAGTGGTTAATTACTAAGGACACAATAATTTGCTTAAAATCTAAAAGAAATCCGTCTGTTACTTAGTATAATCCTAATTAATTATTATGAAAAAAGCAAAGAATAATTTTATAAGCTAACAAGCTAACTAAAAATTATTAACACACTACTGGTAAACTAGGCTAGGCATTATCCTTGAGTTTTGAACTACTGATTTATGGAGAGTAAAAAATATACAGTTTTTTTTTCTAAAACTTAGTAAATGAGTTGAAGGAAACTTTAAAAAGTATAATTTGTATTGTCCGATTTTTGTAAAAGAGCTGAAAAGTTGTCCAAATATTGTTTCTAATAATTATTTTTTTTATACTTTTGAGGAATAAAAAAGATGTGAATAACAGTCACAAAACCCATGTTTTCTCTAAATATTAGTCTAAGACTACCAAACAACCCTAATATTAAAAGTAGATTTAGAGAGTACTGATATCTAATCTTTGATTAGTACTTTTAAAGGACTGGATGTTAAGAATAGATTTTTGGTCTTTCTTTTTAAGGATTAACTAGTGGTTGAACTAACTAAAATAATTAATGAATTAATCCTTTTTTTACAAGATTCAGAGATATTTATTTATAAAATTCAAATCTAATTTAATGATATTAAAAAAAAACTTTGATTTATATTTTACCATTAATTTTTTTTTATAATGGATTAAAATCTAAGATTTTTGTTAAAATAAGATTATTAGTTTATTTTATATAGTTTCTTGATTTTCGCTTTCAAATAATTTCAGTCGTAGAAGCTATCAATAATTTCACAGTATAAGATTTCCTTTGACCCTGGCAAAGAACTTATCTATTTGAAATAAAACGGCCCTACCAACATACATCGTTTTTCTTCACTTCTATTTTCTACACTGGTTTTTTTAGCTACTTTTATTTTGACTTATTCCTCTTTGTGCAACCCTAGTAATGAGTAGTTCTACTTTAGGGTCGCAACTTGCATATGGGAAACAAGATACAGTTTTATACCCCAGTATGACCCTAACTTAATCGTTAACTTAAACTATCCTTTCTCTATTATTTATCAGGGGCATAGCCTAATTTGTGTTCAAAATCACCCTCACAAAAATATAATGCAACATATTATTATTTTTAAGTGATCATGTTTAATGGTGTTTAAAAAAATAATTATAATCCAATAACCTGTGCCTTATCTATTCAAAATTTTTTAGTCACTAATAATGATTATTAAAAAAAATATTAATACAGTGGAAACCTACTAATCTTAAGTAAGTGGAAAACCAAGATTGATTTAATTACTTAGTTTTCAATTGGTCATTATTGGCAGTTCAAGAGGAACCACTAATATTTAAGACTTAAAAGTTCTGAAAACATTTATAAGCTTTCATGTCTGTTTATATTAAAGCGAAAAAATAAAATTAGTGAGTGGCTATAGTTTCACATTACTTGTCTGCCTGTCAGTAGATAGAATGTCTACACATATACAATGAAAGTCTACATATTTAAGTATCTCATTGTGTGAAAAGTTCACACAATTTTAGAGTTTCATGATTGATTGTTATAAATAAAATAAGGTTGAGGATTAAATTTTATTTTACACCAACTTGATAAAAAAAAGATTCTTTCCAACCATTCACAAATGCCATTTTAGTTTGATCTAACTTTTTCAATTATATCTTTGGAAACAATATTAACATTCAAAGTAGGCAACTTGTAACAAAGAGTCACAAGAAATCAAACTAAATAATGGATAAAGGAAACTTTTTTCAAAGAATAGCTACAAAAAATGTTTAATTCTATTGCTGTAAAATGTTTTGATTAAGAAACTGACATGCCAAAAAACACAAACAACACATCTTGTTATTCCAGACATTAAGGAATTAACAGTTGTTGAAATGAAAATCATTTTCCTAGCTTCAAATTTTTAGCCTGTTTGAGAAAGTTTGAAAAAATATAATCCCCTCTCACCTAGATAGAAAACAGTACAGAATAAAATTCTTATGCCCTAATTACTCTTGTTCCAAAAAGGGTTGGTATAAAGAGGCAATGAAATAGATGTTAAAAATTAAATAGCAGTAAATTGAGATATAATATCTGTTCCTCAACAAGACTTAAAACAAAATGAAACAAAAAGCAGTGATAAATCAAAGAACATTAAAAAAGCTATTGGTATTTTAAAGCCACTATTTAGCCCTATAATTTCAAATATTCTTTGACATATTTTTTGAAACATTATCAGAAAGTTGTAAATTATAGTAAATAAATAAACTGATAGGCTCTGATGAAACAGAACTATCAAGATTATAAGTACTTTGTAGTGTGTCTTGTGTATATAATAAGGATGGTTTGTAAAGTCAACATGTCTTATAAGAACCGTTAGGCAATAATTTTGTTATTGGGGTTATCTTATTTGAATTTATAATATTTTGTGTTAGTAAGGTATAGATTAATAGGGCTCCACTGTAATAACATTTATAGCTTATTATTATTTAATCATGTAAATTTTTAATAATATATTAATTTAAAAGTATTGATATTTACAATAACTCTCAACAATCTACTGATATGTACATGCATAAATTGGAGAAATTATGCTGAAACTGAAAAAATCATATACTGAAGTGGTCTTTCTAGTTGTTTCATGTATTTTAGTTTTAAAAATCGTCTAGATTTGTTCAAGGTTTATTATTTATTAAATTTACAGGTTGAGGCCCACACTGTTGAGTGGGTTGGAACAAGCATGTCATAACTGCTTTCGCCAGTCAGATGAACACACCACACGTGGACTTTGACACCCGCCAGCCTAGTTACCTGTTGCCTGTTCCTACCACCCTCTTCTAGCTCCGCATCATCACTTACTTCCCACAAATCTTGCAAGGAAATTCCTCCACAGGATCTGAATGTCCCAGCTGAGTTGGAGTTGCACTCTGTCTCTTATCTGGGGTTGGTGAACGCCCACACATACCACCTCCATGAATGCGGATATGACCATTCAAAGCTGCACGTGAGTTGAAACTCTGAAAAAGAAATTAGTTATAAACCTAGGAAAATTAGGTTTTAGTAATAAACTATAGGATGAATCAAACTTTATTCAGGATGAATATTATTTACTTGATTTTCAAATAGCTTGTAAAAGTTGTAACTCTTTATATTTTGTATAACACTGAAAGATGTTGTTATTGATATCACTTGTACAACACAAAAACTGCAAATAAAAAGATATTTTCCAGTTTGAAAAATGAAAGTACAAAATGGAAGAAAAGCTCTGCAGTTGCCTAAGAAGATAATATTTATAAATTTAAACATTTATACAAGTCTCACTTTATTTTCACTGCTCCGTATAGACAAAAACAAGTAATATAAAATTTTTTTATTAAAAGTTAATTTCTACTTAAGTCAGCAAAGAAAATTATTTTTATTTACTTTATTTTATTATTTTTTTAAATGTATATACATAGTCAGAATAACAGTATTAAGTGACAACATAGAAAGCGAATTTCCTTGCAAATTTTTTGTTGGACTATTATTTTTATTTGTTACTATTTATTCTCTTTCTTTTATTTGTTGCTTGCATTGTGTTATAGTTCCTTTTCCCTTTCCTTTCTCATTGTCCATTTGTGAAGCAAGGTTTGATACCATTAATCCAGTTTGTTTGTTTATTTTACTCTTTTAATTCATTTTTAATCCTTGAGCATTATTTATGATATTTTGTGGTAACCTTGGCGACAATTTAAGGTTATACAATGGAGTTTTCGATGGCAACCAAATGGGAGCAAAAGAAAAATTCATATAGTGTTATGAGTAATACACTTCTAACTATGGGAAAGTTGGCAGAGTGTGAAAAGCTCTAGACTTTTAACATGAAGATACTCAGTTCGAATCCAGCCTATGCCACAAAATTTTATAACTCAACTATTGAATAAACACTTGAAAAAACTGTGTTAACATCAATTGTCATCCTCTACAGGTTAAAAAAAATGTATTTTAACGTGGTTGGATGAATAAAAATGTATTATATTAACGATTGAAAATTTGTACAAGATATATATAAGGAGAGTGTGAGCTAATAGAAGGAATTTAAAAAAAATGTTTAGCAGTGGAAAAGAAATGCTCTTTACTCGTATAGAATAACCAATGTCAAAACATAAATATTAAAACTGCTTGCATCCATCTGTTGATAAACAAAAATAAATCTAGAGCAAATAAACTTCCTCCATTTGGTCTTTTTTTAGACTAAATTTTAACACTTGATTATACTATTTAGATAATTTTAATTATGAATGTTATTATTGGAATTGATTCATTTATTCATAAAGTTTAGAATGTTCAATTATGTCTTTTAAAATTACCGACAAAAATTATTCAGATAATAGTCACAAAATCATAAAATAATATAAAAATATTATAAAACCTGAATTATTTCAAATTACTAGAACAGTTAACTAATCACCTAGTTATCTATAATATATTATCAACAAAAACTTATATAGAAAAATTTAGATCCTTATTCAATAAAAAATATCTTGAAAATTTTGTAGTTTATTTAGTATGTCTGCAAAATATAAAGTACCTTATTAAAGAAGTATACAGTAAATGTAGGGTTAGTTGTAATACTAGTAATTTCAACAATTATTACTATAAATTCTATAGACAAAAACAATAACATTAAACAAAATTGAATAAAACTTATAAAGTATCACAGTATTTCAAACATTTTGGTTGTTTCTTTCGGAGCGATTGATAAAACTGACATATTTTTAACCTTCAACTTCTAACATTGGGTCTTTTTTAACTTGGCATAATTTGTTCATACCTTTGTTGATATTCTTACAGTTTGCTTTAGGCAAACTTGATATCAATATAATTCAGAGGAAGAAATTCAAAGCCAGTTAACCTTGAGATTGGGCAAGTGACAGTTATTGTTAACAAGTTATTTTTACCACTGGTCTATTTTGACATGACAATGTCATAAATACTACCTTTCTTGTGACCAAGCAAACATTAATGTTAGGGATTTGGACAGCCAGGGGTCAAAGCCAGTTAACCATGAGATAGGGCAAGTGACAGTTATTGTTAACAAGTTATTTTTACCACTGGTGTATTTTGACATGACAATGTCATAAATACTACCTTTCTTGTGACCAAGCAAACAGTAATTTTAGGGATTTGGACAGCCAGGGGTCAAAGCCAGTTAACCTTGAGATTGGGCAAGTGACAGTTATTGTTAACAAGTTATTTTTACCACTGGTCTATTTTGACATGACAATGTCATAAATACTACCTTTCTTGTGACCAAGCAAACATTAATGTTAGGGATTTGGACAGCCAGGGGTCAAAGCCAGTTAACCTTGAGATTGGGCAAGTGACAGTTATTGTTAACAAGTTATTTTTACCACTGGTCTATTTTGACATGACAATGTCATAAATACTACCTTTCTTGTGACCAAGCAAACATTAATGTTAGGGATTTGGACAGCCAGGGGTCAAAGCCAGTTAATCTTGAGATTGGGCAAGTGACAGTTATTGTTAACAAGTTATTTTTACCACTGGTCTATTTTGACATGACAATGTCATAAATACTACCTTTCTTGTGACCAAGCAAACATTAATTTTAGGGATTTGGACAGCCAGGGGTCAAAGCCAGTTAATCTTGAGATTGGGCAAGTGACAGTTATTGTTAACAAGTTATTTTTACCACTGGTCTATTTTGACATGACAATGTCATAAATACTACCTTTCTTGTGACCAAGCAAACATTAATTTTAGGGATTTGGACAGCCAGGGGTCAAAGCCAGTTAACCTTGAGATTGGGCAAGTGACAGTTATTGTTAACAAGTTATTTTTACCACTGGTCTATTTTGACATGACAATGTCATAAATACTACCTTTCTTGTGACCAAGCAAACATTAATTTTAGGGATTTGGACAGCCAGGGGTCAAAGCCAGTTAATCTTGAGCTTGGGCAAGTGACAGTTATTGTTAACAAGTTATTTTTACCACTGGTCTATTTTGACATGACAATGTCATAAATACTACCTTTCTTGTGACCAAGCAAACAGTAATTTTAGGGATTTGGACAGCCAGGGGTCAAAGCCAGTTAACCTTGAGATTGGGCAAGTGACAGTTATTGTTAACAAGTTATTTTTACCACTGGTCTATTTTGACATGACAATGTCATAAATACTACCTTTCTTGTGACCAAGAAAACATTGATTTTAGGGATTTGGACAGCCAGGGGTCAAAGCCAGTTAATCTTGAGATTGGGCAAGTGACAGTTATTGTTAACAAGTTATTTTTTACCACTGGTCTATTTTGACATGACAATATCATAAATACTACCTTTCTTGTGACCAAGCAAACATTAATTTTAGGGATTTGGACAGCCAGGGGTCAAAGCCAGTTAATCTTGAGATAGGGCAAGTGACAGTTATTGTTAACAAGTTATTTTTACCACTGGTCTATTTTGACATGACAATGTCATAAATACTACCTTTCTTGTGACCAAGCAAACATTAATGTTAGGGATTTGGACAGCCAGGGGTCAAAGCCAGTTAACCTTGAGATTGGGCAAGTGACAGTTATTGTTAACAAGTTATTTTTACCACTGGTCTATTTTGACATAACAATGTCATAAATACTACCTTTCTTGTGACCAAGCAAACATTAATTTTAGGGATTTGGACAGCCAGGGGTCAAAGCCAGTTAATCTTGAGATAGGGCAAGTGACAGTTATTGTTAACAAGTTATTTTTACCACTGGTCTATTTTGACATGACAATGTCATAAATACTACCTTTCTTGTGACCAAGCAAACAGTAATTTTAGGGATTTGGACAGCCAAGGGTCAAAGCCAGTTAATCTTGAGATAGGGCAAGTGACAGTTATTGTTAACAAGTTATTTTTACCACTGGTCTATTTTGACATGACAATGTCATAAATACTACCTTTCTTGTGACCAAGCAAACAGTAATTTTAGGGATTTGGACAGCCAGGGGCCAAAGCCAGTTAACCTTGAGATTGGGCAAGTGACAGTTATTGTTAACAAGTTATTTTTACCACTGGTCTATTTTGACATGACAATGTCATAAATACTACCTTTCTTGTGACCAAGCAAACATTAATTTTAGGGATTTGGACAGCCAGGGGCCAAAGCCAGTTAATCTTCAGATTGGGCAAGTGACAGTTATTGTTAACAAGTTATTTTTACCACTGGTCTATTTTGACACGACAATATCATAAATACTACCTTTCTTGTGACCAAGCAAACATTAATGTTAGGGATTTGGACAGCCAGGAAACGGATTATTTATTAAAACATGTTATTGACAATGTCATAAATATAACAAAACTGTTTTTAGTAATCATGAGGGAGGAAATACCTTTTAATACCCCATCTATATCTTCCTTTTTATCATTGTTTTAATGGTTCAAATCTCATTGGACTTTCCTTTTCCTTTTTTACTGTTTGGTAAGTCTAAAAAAACGTTTGTAATAATCTACTAATGCATTAGTGTATATTTTGAGTAAATTTATAAGTTTTCATCCAGATGTGTAGGTGTTTTAAAAGTTGAAGAGAATACTGCCTTCTACTGAGTCAAAACTTTTTAATATTTAGAACTTAATATGAAATAAAATAAAAAAACTTGTAGAGACAAAACCTTCATGATTAAACTAGACTCTCATATATATTGAGATAGGCTTCAGTTGATTTATATATTCTCTATAGAAAATAAGTTTTACTCATATATGTTTTTTCAATAAATACTGAACAGAACTGTATCAGTCAAGAAAAAATTCTATTTTCTTATTTATTGTAAGACAATTTCTCAAATTAAAATACTTTATAATTTTAGGTAAAAATATAAAATAAAATTAAGATGGCTACTTATTTAACGATATTTCTTCCTTTTATTTCCAGTATCTTATAAATTCTGAGGGAAACAACAACAAAAACTAATACTTTGTGGACACAATAAGTGCGGTTTGGTAATAATTAAAAACCAGAAAGGTTCTGAAGTTCTCGCCCTCTCAGATTGACAAGACATGCTGCAGGAGCAGAACAAAGTGGCGGCATGCTACAGTTGTAGCATATTGGAGGGTTAAAATCAAACTTATATTTTATTAAAAAATCAGTAATTATAAACAACATTTGTAATTAAATTAAAATCCATTGAAACATTTGAGTACTTACTGCAGAGCAGTCTGGATATTCACATACAAATAAACGGCTTTCAGAGCTTGTTGATACGAGGTCCACATCATTGGCCTATTTACAAACAACAATATATTAACATTGTATTGTTGAACAAACAAGTTTCTGTTTAAACTTTATATACTGAATGTAAAACAAATAGTGGAACACGAATATAAAAACCCTTGTTGCGTTAGAATATGCATATCTACTCCTTGCAACTATTCTAAAAAAGTATAACAAAAAATATTTTTTTGCTAGATTAAAGTCCAAAATTTTAAAGATAAAAAAAGAAGGTTTGGAGTTTTAGTGTGGAAGTTAATATTGACAAACTTTTGTTAGTGTTTAAAAAACTAGTTGTCTTTACAACTAGAAACTTCTCTTTATATTGTCATGCAATTGTTTTTCTGGCCTTGTGTCAATAGTTTTAAAATTAATTTGGTGGAAACATAATACTTGTACATTCTTATTTTGTCAATGTCATGTACTAAAGTATGGGAATCTTTTGCTATATTATATAAATATTAAAATATAGGCATGATTCCAACAATAATTCATTTAAGTTATGTATGACGTTTTTAAAGTAATGATTAGGGTTGTAAATTTGGTTATCAATGGCAAATATTTTTTTGCCAGATCTTGCTCTGATTTATAATTAAAATAAAATTTTTCAATGATTTGTTTCCATTTGAACTACTAGTTTCTACTTATATACTTTAAGATATGTCAATATGTAAAAATTACTTAATTTTAAAATTAATGTACAATATAATCATTAAATAAATGCAGTAATCTTCCTTCCCTGACTTAATTTTCGACCAAGTATTTAAGTTGTTAAATTTAAGTAACTTAAAGTGTAAGTTGACAATTTAACAACTTATAGTTAATAGAATGTCTGGTCGCAAGTAATTTCAAAGTGTAATAAGTAAATTAATTTTTTCATGCAACTATTAATATATTTGCAGAACTTAGATAATTTTAAGCTTCAAATGTACTCAAAAACTTCGAGTACCCTGGAGTAGTAGCTTAAAATAATGACTATTCTCTGAAATGCATCAGCTGTCATAAAAAATTAGCTTTATAAGCATAAACAATTATACTCAAATAAATTAAATGAATGAAGTGCTCATTTAATGGATTCTGTCGAAAAAGGATTGCTTACGTAAAAATTAGATTACTTATAAATTGCCAAATGCCTTTAAAAGCGCTCAAGTATTGTTTAAAAACCATAAGCCTATTCTTTGTTTTAGTAAAATTTTTGGTATTTGCTGAGATCTACCAAAAATATGACCAAAGATCTTTATCGCTTATTACAGCCATTGACGATAGCTTCAAACAGCTACATTTTAATTAATGATTTTCAAAAAGTTATTGTTGTAGCTAAGATGTAGTATGGATATGTGCTGTTGGAGAATGTGTTAAATATTTTCTAGTCAATGCAATGAGAACACTAGCAAATGTCAAAATAATCTTTCAAGATCCAAAGTAAAATTTATTTTAATTGATTACATCTTCACGTTAGTTAAGAGTTCTTAACTAAAAAAACAGTTGTAAATATGTTACATTTGCCTGTGGTAGCTCTAACCTTTATAATTGTTCAGGATGGCTGTTTCTGGAGATGTATCCCATTGTCACTCAGAGTTACGGCCTGAGTTGGAACACTTTACCAAAATGCCCGTCCTCCACAATAATAAAAGTAAGAAGTACTGTAGGCAAGTGTAATATATTTACAAGTGTTTTAGTTATGAAATTTATAATAATATTAAACATTATTATATAATATTTTATTTATATATTTAATACATTTAAAAATTTATGTTTTAAATACAATTTTACATTTTTATATTCATCTTCAACTTTTACTAATACACTTATTCATATGAAATTTATATACTGTATATATATATATATAAATATATATATATATATATATATATATATATATATATATATATATATATTTAATAAATTAAAAATATTTAAAAAACAAGAATACTTTTATTGCATATATTATTTAAAGCTTTTCGCCGATAAAATAGTACCAGCATCTTCAGGAAAATAATTATTATATATATATATATATATATATATATATATATATATATATATATATATATGTATATATATATATATATATATATATATATATATATATATATATATTATATATATATTCTTGATATTTTACGTTATCCATTGTTTTCCGTTGCACTGACTTTATGAAGTTCATATATATATATATATATATATATATATATATATATATATATATATATATATATATATATATACATACATACATATTAATATCTGTTAACACTTAACTATAATTTTAATTAATTTATGGCAAAATGAGGATGGCAATTTCAGGAGAAATGTCACCTAGGACTGTAACTCTTACCTATACTTATCATTAATATATGTTAAAGTGATTAAGTGAAATTCATAGAACGTTTTAATAAAAAATTTAATCATTACGTCTAAGTATTTTCTTTAATAATTTGTAATTATTTTATAATATATTTGTATTTTATTGTAAATAATGTTTTTCTTTTTAAGATATTTTAATTGCCCCATGCTTATCTAAAAGTAATAAAACATTAATTTCTATGTATTATAGTATGTTATATATCTTTTAATTACAGGAATGTCAGATTTTGAGTAGTCATAATCAAAGTCTGGTTCTCTATTTCTTCGTCTGCCAAGTCGAAGCCTCTTGTAGTCTTCAGGACAGACTTTTTTCCACAAATAGTAGAACTGAACACATTGCTTCGCAGTTTTTGATCCAATCTGTAACACAATGTTGTATAGTCAGTATGAAAATTATTAAAATCTATCACAAGTTCTACTTTGTTGAAAAATTTCCATGAAATTGAAGGTAATACTAATTCTAAAATACACAAGATAAAAGCACAGGCAGGGGACTGGATAGAGGCAGATGTTGCAAAAGCTGAGGCCTTAATGATTATAACATCAGTAGATCAGACAAAGCCGTTGGTTGGCTGCACACATTGACACTGGAGGAGATGGAATTGTTAGCAAGATTAGAACATCTATTTCTTGCTGATGATGAAGCAACCATTCACTTCATGGAAATGCACCTGAACGGGAGTCAGTCAACTAAATAGTTCTGGCCCAGGTCAGGATGATATCTGCTAAGGCATTTCTCACCGATGCTCCAAAATAACATTCTAAAATTTTTAACAAAATATGGGACACTAGAAACATTCCTCAAGCTTGGAAAATATCATTCATAGTTCCTTTTCCAAAGCTGGGAAAGAACTCTACCAAGTGATGACCTATAGATCAATTTCTCTTACTTCTTGTCTGGGAAAACTGATGGAAAGACTTGTTAACAACAACCTATTATGGAAATTAAAATCTACTAATCAGCTAAATAACAATAAATTTGGCTTCATAAAACAGCAAAGGACAGGCAAAACCCTGGCATATTTGACAAATTGGATATTGTTTGCTGTAATGAGTTGAAACCAACAGTAGGAATAAAACACCGGCATTTGACAAAATTCTGCACAAATCCATACTGTTTCCTGCACAAAATCCACAGAGTCTGAAGCTGTGAATTAAAGGAAAAACACTCAAGTGTTTGGTTGAACTTCTCAAAGGAAATTCACACATATGACGACTTCTCACCGGTTAAACTTGAAATGTCATTATACAGGGTTCAACGATCAACCCAGGTCTAATCAACATAAATTTGGATGACCTCGGTTTTGCACAACCTGAAGGAGTTGATTAGGTGACATTTGCTGCTAATGTAACTGTGTTTTCAACACATAATTTTCCAAAAAAAGGCTCCAAAGTAATGCAGCAAGCATTAATCAAAATAGAGAATGGTATCAAAAATGGTTCCTTGAAATTTCATCAAATATGCAGAATGTGCATATTGCACTAGAAGAAAATCTTAAAAAGATTAGAAAACAGTAGTATATAGAGAACTATGTACTTAACATGAATGACTTCCCAAATCCGTTTTGAGTTCATTTAGCTGAGAAATTAAGATGGAAGAGATTTACAGAGGAATAAAACACTAGTGCTGGCCACGATTAAGCTACAGAGTGGAGTCCTATACAGAGCATTGGATATCTTTATCACTTAGCCCCATTGCAGCCATTACTGACGTACCATCCAAGGAGGAATGCAACTCGTCGGGTAGTACTGGATTGCCATCTGGCTCAACAAAAAGAGGATCAACTGGTTCAACTGGGGACCAAGATATGCTAAGAACAGTTACCCTGGAAATGACACAAGAAAGATTCAGCTTTCAGCTTGATACCGAGATCCTGGTTTTAAATGCAGCCCTAATGAGCAGGAACAATCAGAGGGAAGATAAGGTCATTTAATATTTTGTAAATAAAATTTTGATTTGTTTGTAAGATTGATAAAATATGATGAAGGTATCATTAAACAGTGAGTTTTCCAAGTTTTATTTAGTTATGCATACAGAGATATATAAAACTTTATGATGAAGGACATAATACAAAACAAATCACTTTGCTTGTACAAATATTAATCACTTTAACTTCAGTTTATGACTATCCGAACTTTAAATTTTGTAAAAACTTTGTAAATTTGTTAGTCATAAACTAAAGTTAAAGTGATTAATTAAAAATCACTGAACGTAATGGATTACAAAATTCAAGAGTTATACAAATAGTTTATACTGGAAATCAAATAAACAAAATTTTTTTAAAGTCAATTCCTACTTAGGTCAACAAAGACAAATTTTATTTTAGTTACTTTTTATTAAATAATTACAATGAATATAAATAAAGTAACATGACCTATGCATTAAAACAGCTATTTTATCACATAACTTATAACATAAAACCATATATTTTATGAAATCATATGCTATCACTTATTTCAAGCCAAATAGAAGGAAATAACTATATCGCATATCTTGCCCCTTTTGTGAAAAGTTTTTCTCCTATACAAAAATTAAAATTAAACCATTTTAAATTTAATTAATTAATTAATATTTGATAAAAACTGTATTTACATCAAGTGTCATCCACTACAAGTTAAAAAAAATGAATTGAATTTTAGTAGATGAATAAAGGAGTGTTATTCTAAAGAAGATACTTTAGTAGTGTTTGATTAACGATTGAAAATTTGTACACAATTTACGTATATAAGGAGACTGTAAGCTAATAGAAGGAATTGAAAAATCAGTACATTAATCTGTACTTGAAATGAAAATCTATAAATGACCCATTTTCCCCATAACAATACACATAAGAGATCTTAAATGGCTCTGTAAATGAAAATAAAAGAATTTGAAACCATGGGATTAGTGGGAAAAAGCCTAGAAGCTATCAAAATGGATAATCTGTGCAGTCCCTTGGTAATAAATTATACAACTTTGAAAGCTAATTAGGTCTTCATAATATGTTAGAATAGCAGACCTCTTGTGCTATTAGAGTGAAATCTTTATCAAATCTTGTGATGCCTTGGTGAAAAGCATCCATCTCATCAGCACTCCAGCGATCACTGTCTGTATATTCAAATGATAGTAGTGGATGTCCTGCTGGTAGTGAAGGAGTTGGTTGCATTAGTTTTAACATGGCTTGCTGTAGACAGATGATATTCTATATTAGTATTACAAAAATAAAACCAGTTAAATTAAATTAAATACCATAACATTATTAGATATTTTTAAAGTGTTAAAATTTAGTGTAGGATGACATTTGTTATCTTAAGACTAAACAGTTTGTAGCTTATAGTTTTTACAGAATAGTTAAACAATTTTTCTTTCACAAACTATTTATGACATGTAATTTGTTACAGTTAATAAAAACTTTACTTATCTAAGTTTCTTGATGTAACCATCTTGAATTCACTGATTAAACTAATTTTAAACTACTTAACAAATACGTAATTGCTTACTTGCTGACGCGTTTCAAAACGATCGTTCCTTTTATGAAGCTAACCTTCTGTAGAGGCTAAGCAAATACGTATTCACTTAGTTAAGTAGTTTAAAATTAGTTTACTTATCTAGTTGCATTTTTTTATCTATAGAGTAATCCCAGTTATTTTTTGTAAAATTTGTTTGGGATATTTAGGTTTAAGAAAGTGTAGAGAAAAGTTAGAGGGAAAGGATCAAATCTCTGGTGTTAAAAAAAAGAAGAGCCACAATCAAAAGTATCATTCAGGGTATGTCTGTGCATCATGATTTGTTGATCTTGAGGAGTCATTTGTTCCTAAAAAAGGTAATGTGGTGTGCTTTCTTATACAAATGATCTTCCTAAATCTTGAAGCTTTGTGGAAATACATTTCAGTGTATATTGCCAGATCCATGCAGCTTAAAATGCAAAAGTATCATTCAGGGTATGTCTGTGCATCATGATTTGTTGATCTTGAGGAGTCATTTGTTCCTAAAAAAGGTAATGTGGTGTGCTTTCTTATACAAATGATCTTCCTAAATCTTGAAGCTTTGTGGAAATACATTTCAGTGTATATTGCCAGATCCATGCAGCTTAAAATGATGGAGTTTTTCTATTCGGGTAACATTTCTGGGGTATGCTTCAGGGGTCAGTGGTTTTGATGGATTAACTGGTAATTGCTTTAAAAGAAGGAGTTTAATTAAAGTTTTGAGTCTATTTACAGAAACGTTAAATTTGACTATTGTAAAGTCTCACTTTGTATGAGGTACTTTGGAAGGATCTGCTGAAATCGTGTTTGTCAGACTTGAAGAAAACTTTAAAAAGATAAGAAATTGGAAGGGTATCCCTTCCATAATTGGTAGGATAACCCATCTATAATTGGAAGGATAATCCATCCATAATTGGATGGATAGCCCATCCATAATTAAGAAGAATGGGGACTTAATCGCTTTTACTGATGTGGAAAACAAGCACCATGAATTAATTTGCTGCAGACCTAGCCATCACATATCTTTGTCTAGATATGACTGTTCAATAAAGATCATTGAAGAGTGTGTTTGTGTTCAGGTTAACAGTACCGTCAGACATAAACATTCCAAACAGTATGAATATAACCTTAATAAATATGTTGACCTCTGCTCTAGAATAGAAATTAATAGGTTATAAAGGCCACTATTATGCAATTGAGGTAGGTGCTTAAAGCATGACTGCTAAATAACTTGATTTATTTTCAAAAGAACTTAGTGTTTGTAGAGGAAATAGAAACTAATTTTTTACAAGAGATAATTTTTTTAGCAAAAAGGTAACTGTGGAGTCATTACGGTATACAAAATTTGGCTCCAGAAAAACAACCTAGGATCTAGTGAGAGAACAGTTGTGGCCAGACAAAGGATCCTTAAATCTTCATGTCTGGTCTGAAGTTCAGAACTGGGTATTAAATGGTTTTAATCACACTGATTAATTCTGGGAAACTATTAATTCATAGATAGTAGAAGCTACATGTACTAATTGATAACCATTTTCAACCTTCAAATAAATTTTGCTTTTGGTGTTTGAGTGCATCTAGGATATTCTAGCAATAAACTCTGTTTATTTGTAAATGCAAATTATAATTATCATGGCAATAATCTAGTTATTGTTAATATCTTATAACTAAAATGTGTTATAATCTGTCATTATATGAAAGTATCACAAGAAATGTAGATATTCTGAAAAAATTACAACTTATGAAAATTAAATGAGACAGAAAATGCCTTCAGCATATTCAAATTAACAAAGTTTATTAATATCTTGCTGAAAAAGTATCTGTTTATTTTCAGATCTATTACAGAAATTTTATTTTTTTTTAGTAATTTATTTATTAAACCTTGATTTGAATTTTTATATTGAATGGGTAATATAACAATAGAAAACAAAGTAAGGCTAATGCTGGTAATGTTGGTGTACAAGATGAAATTATTTAAGTACAATAAAAGTAATAAAAAGTTGCTATATAATTACAATAAAAGAAAGATTTACTTTTGCAAATCGCATTATATTACTTTCAAAATTTGTAGTAAATATTACTTGCCGGTAGAGCTATAAAAAATAAGAATCCAGACAATTTTATTGTTACAATAATTCCAAAAGTATTTTAATATATAAAAGTAATACACATTAGAATATATAAAGATAATTAAAGCAATTTACATAAAAAGACAGGTAATCTAAAATGAAAATCTAGACAAAATCTTTTTCTAGGAAAAGAATTAGGAAAATCTCTTTCTATCTGACAGTATATGAAAATCTCAATGTCTTTTAAAATGATTCCCTGGTGTATTGAAACCAATAATTAAAAATTGATGTTGTGGAATTTGATTGTAAAGACTCTTTTCAAATCATGTGATCATTCGAAAAAAATATTTTAATGGCTTCTCTAAAAGAGAAAGTCTACTTTGTTTGGTTTCATTTAATATGCATGAGGGGAAAACTGGAGGACTCTCGGGAATACAAAACTGTTTTGGGGTGTTACATTCTCACACAAAGAGAAGAGATGTCATTTCCTTTTTAAAATTTGTCATGCTTTTAACAGGGCATTTATTTTATTTTTATGAAAAATGAGTAAATCTTGTTTTATGAAACATTACATGCAATAGGATAATTTCTTGTACTTCTTACTGTTAATTACACAAGCCCCTGATATAACAGATTTCACATAACACTCTGACATAGCATTAATAAAAGAAGACTTTAGTTCCCCTTAACTAAAATAGGTCTCGTCATGAATGAAAAGTATGCTTCCCATTTGAGATGGATGGATCAACATCAGTACATTCAACTCCCTTCTCAAAACAGAAAAGAAAATTGCAAAGAAACGTGAAAAACTTAGAAAAGATAATTTGCTTCTATTGGTTGGGTTCATTATAATTTAAGGATAGAAGGAAATTAGATAACACACATCTTTCCAAAAAAAGAAAATAAATCAATTAAAAACATTTCAAATTGTGAAAAAATGAACATTTTGGAATAAATACAAAATTTTAGAATAAGGGAGGAATTTAAACTATTTATAACCTTAAATATATAACTATTTAAACCCCTGAAAACAACTAAAACTATTTTATATAAACTATAATGATGTTTGTATTAAACATAAAGAAACATAAAATATTGGGATTTACGTTAGGTAAATGGCACAAATAAAATTTAAGAAAAGATGTAACTAACATGTATATTGCCATGACATAGGTGCAGTAGATGTAGGGCATATTCTTTATTCCGTCCACCCCCAGGTACTGCTGCACAGCAAGCAAACTCCAGGTACATATCCACTGGAACAAGAACAAATATGTTATACTATAATTAAATAATACTTAACTAAGTGAATACATAAGGGCTTACTTACTGACACGTTTCAAAACAATCGCTCCATCTACAAAGCAAAAAACCTCTACTGGCGGTGTCCCACAAGGTAAAAAGGTTGTCAGTATGGGATTACAACAAGCAACTTTAAATATATCAATATTAAAATATAATAGCAATATTTTAAAGTTGCTTGTTATAATAGTTTAGATTTAACAGAATGATTGATATTTTTAAAGAACTAAGTCAAAACTATAGCAACTTACTGTACTGATGTGATTCGAATCAGTCGTTTCATTGGTGAAGCCTACTTACTATTGAATAGCCCAGCTGAACACATCAGTAGTTGTTATAATTTTAATAGCCCAGCTGAACACATCAGTAGCTGCTATAATTTTCACTTAGTTCTTTTAAAATATGTAATTACATATTAAGAAATATTTTGTTTAAATTGGACAAATCCCAATATAATCCATATATAATCCTAATATAATTTCACGTCTCCAGCCTTTCCTTGGAGTAATCTGGATGTTTTCAGAGATTTGCTCCATTCTTGTAGCTGTGCTACAATTAGTTATTAAAAATAATGGTGATAAGATTAAATGTTTTGTTGAAAATATTGACAGTTTGAAAAGTGTATATAAAACTTTGTAGATAACTGTTTTATACATGTATATTATACAATAAAATTAAAAATGAAGCTACATGAAAGAAACAAAACTGTGTATGTAGATAGTGTATATATTGACATGTATCAGTTGCTTGCTATTTTTTTAGTCTCAGCCACTTTCTTCTCAATTTGTTTTTGATTCAAACCGAGTCATTCTTCAAATCTTGTATTTACTTATAACTACTGATTTATTAGCTTACATACCCGAATATTTATTACTTTATTTTATATAAGTGGCAACTATTGGAAAAATAAATGAGTCATCTCAAGATAAATAACTAGGTGCATCTAAATGAATCTCTTTTGTCATCTAAACTAAAATATACTTTTAATAACATCATACATGTTTCTAATATCTTTGTCAAATATCATCAGATTGACAAGGGTTGCCCATTTTAGGTTAGTGTCACAACAATATATAAACTTCACAAACAAAGGCAATTCCGCTATGCACAGCAGTGCTTTGGTACTATATCTGCCATATTATTGAAGGACGCTTGCTGTATTTAAAAGCTTATTGAATTTGATATTTTAATATTTAATTAGATATCCAATGGAAAAAGAAGTTGATTGTTTATATTTTTGACACTGTATGTAAATTACACACATACAAACACAAACACACACACACACACACACACACACACACAAACACACAGAGTGGAATAGTGAGAGTGAATTAGAAAAGAAGAGAGAGAAAGAGAGAGAAAGAGAGAGATGGAGAGAGAGAAAGAGAGAAAGAGAGAGATGGAGAGAGAGAGAGAGAGAGAGAGAGAGAGAGAGAGAGAGAGAAATACACATTTAGTTACAAACATTCCAAGAGAATATATGTCATTAAAATTAATTGTAATATGTAACAAATAATTAATTATAACTAAAGGTAAATAAAAATACAAAACAGCTTCTTACAACAAAAAATATTTTTTAACCTCTAGGTAATATAAAATTACTTTGGTCAGAGGTTGTGTTGTGTTGATTAATATCAATTAATTAAATTTTATTAGAAAATAGTCATAAATACACCTATTACAACTCTATTCCATGTGAAATACATTTAATGATTTTGTTTATTACACACAAACACACACATAAATAGACACACACACACAACACACACACACACACACACACACACACACACACATAAAGGTTTTTTATTGTCATTGCGGTAAAATAAGAAATCTAGCGTAAGTGTTTGTAAAGTTCAATTGCTACCTTCATTATCAGATGTGACTTTACTGATGCCAGGATCCCATAGAAGATGTTCATATGATGGTTCACGATCTGTTCTGACAGGATCACTTAACAATTGAGGCAAAGTGCATTGGAATTGAGGCCCTATATTAACATGAGGTGACATGTCAGTCTCAGGAGGCGTGTCACTAATATCCTGCCCACAGTCATCTGATAATGACAATTCACCTGAAAGCATATATAATTTTATAGAATAGGGAAAGGAAATACATGTAAAGGAAATGCAGTTTAACCTAAAGGTTTATTTTTAAAAGTTATAGCGCAAATGGAATAATTTAAATATTGCTTATAAAAATAATTAGTAAATTGAAGAATAAACAAAATTAACAAATTACCTTTTAATGTAGTTGAGCTAGGCCACGTTGTTATTGCTTGCCAATATAAACCTTGACCATTTCGTCCAGGAGGCAACATAGGTGGTGGTGTGTATGGTAGTATAGGAGCTGCAGGATGATGTATTCTTGAAGTACGGAGTCGAGACTGGTAAGGTTGGTGTGGAGGATGTGATATTTCATAACGTGGTCTCTTTCTGCATACCCGAATTGGACTGGCTGGTATGCTGAATTAAACAAATAATACATTGATACTAATGTAACATACTTGTCATCTGAGAATCTATTTATTAATTGTAATAGATATAAGTTATTCTAAAAGTTTTACTTATTGCTTTAATATTTGTTTTAAAATTTCTAGATAAAGCCTTTTCTTTTTGTAAGTTACTTTAATATAAACTTTCTTTCCTTATAAATTTTTAAGGAAATAATTTTGCAAACACTAATCACATATTTATTGCCATACAACATATTTCATATCGTTAAAACTTTGTAAGTACACTTGTAAATAAAGTACTCTTGAGTATATATTTTTTGTATATGTAAGCTTGAGTGAGTAAGTTAATTTCAGTGCATGACAATTGAGTGACAGCATACCTCCAAAAGCAGGGTTCAAAAATACCCAAGTAAGATTCTTGCCAAATTTAAAAATAATAAGTGTAAATGATAAATGAATAAATGAAAAGTGTATGTGTTACAAGCAAAGTGATTTATTCCAGGCATTTTATACAATACCTAGGCATTCTATACTTTGCCTAGTAGCTTTTGTCAAAGTCTTAAATGAGAATGATTTCGTACAATTTTACATAGTTTGCCTAAGCTTTATATATAATGTCCAGGTATTGTAAAATGCTAAAAGTTTATCAGGTAACATATATCACAAATGAACTTTATACTGAATACTATATAGTTACATATGAAAATTGAATGTTACATCATTCTTTTTATCTAACAATGTAAATGAAAAAGACTTTTTTAAATTATAAGTTAATTGTCTAGAATTAATTTCAGTCATGTTTGGAAACCAACGGATTTAGCAATTTAAAATTGAATGTTACATCATTCTTTTAACTAACAAGTAAATGAAAAAGACTTTTTAAAATTCCAAGTTAATTGTCTAGAATTAATTTCAGTCATATTTGGAAACCAATGGATTTAGCAATGGCTGCATTAAATTTTAATCTTATAATAGTCAAACGATCCACCGAACACTGATTCGCAATCACTTGAGACATTTTGGATAATTGGATAATACAGTATATAGAAATGTAAAGTGTTCACACCACACTGACTGTAGTACACTAATGAAGCACAACAGTTGAGTGCTGACGACTAATAAATGGTGAGGGCATGGACGGCGGGGCAGTTGGGGCTCGCTTGTCAAAACCTGCAGTCCTGCCGGAGTCATGGTGGACATTGTATAGAATAACCAGGCAAAATATGAAATACAATTTGTTCAATACTTTCCCGGTCAATTTTGGGCAATGCATAGAATGACTATGGATTCTAATTATACATAGGGGTGACTGATTCAATACATTGCCTGTAACATATAAACTGTTCAGAGAATAAAACAATTTAATATTATTAGATTCTTGTTTTAGTGTACATATAGTGAAAGTGATTATATATGAAGTTAATATATTACTATTGTAAGTAATTTTATCCACCATTAGGTGCAATGATTTTACCTTGTACGATGAGGCACCTTTCGGTCATTTGACCATTGTCGAATCACTGATTACTTTTTCTCCGAAAGTAATTATATATATATATATATATATATATATATATATATATATATATAATATGTTTTCTTGTTTAATAATTTAAAACAACATAAGTTATTCAAATACAAGAATATTTATTAATTTAAATTCAAAGCTTTTTGTTGGTAAACAGTACCAACATCATCAGGAATGAAAATTACAATAATGCAAGCTATAGGCCTAAAACATATCTTAAATTAGAAATAGAAATGTTTCTTTTTATACAAATTATATATATATATATATATATATATATATATATATATATATATATATATATATATAATTAAATATAACAATCACTGTAAGAGTTGGGTTATGCTGAAAATATTCAGATAATAATCTAAACTCATTAAAAAAATGGCTATAAGAATAAAGTGAAAATATGATTAACCTTTAAAAATATAAAAACCAAATATATAGATAAAATAATGAAATAATATATACAGATTAAAACAAAATATATCACAATAATTATAATTATAGGCATTATAACAACACTGGATACAACCCTACCTGACTGCACTGCAAGAAAAAATGTCATTATAAATTATAAGTTGACAAAGACAAGTTGTTATTACTATTAAAGTTACATCTTCAGAATGTTCTCACAAATAGAGAATGAAAAAGTTTAATAAATAAGTAATATTTTAAACATTCTTAAGCAAGAAATTTACATAATATAAAAAAAAAAACAACAACAAAAAAGAAAGGGTTAGTGATTTTTTTTTGGTATTATATGAACACATAGTTGAATATTTTAGTTATATTTTAAAACAATTAACTAAGTATGCAGGTTTATTTTACTCTATGTGTTACATACCAAAGTTACATGTCTTTAATGTTGCATATGTACACAAAATGTATACACAATAGAGCTCCAATTATCCGGACTTTGACTCTCTGAATTGCTTTCCGATTTACAGAAAAAACCGACAGAAACTGTACTGTAATTTCCGAAATAATGATTCTGTCTACATCATGTGCCCTCAGCCAATTCTCTACAAAGTTAATGTAGGCCTAGTGCAAACATTATTTTGATGCTGATTTACTGTCTCAATGTAGATGTGTATAGTTGGCTGTCGTCCATCGCCAGGTTACCGACACTGGTACTCTTTCTCATCGGTTCATTATTTTGTTTGTGGATGGTTGACCATGGTTTTAAAAAGAATATGGATTGTCTTATTGTTAGTGGATAAACTAACAATAATTATAGATCAATCAGGTAAAGGAGTTATATGTAAACAATTGGTTGAAAATTTGAGCAAACCTATATTTAAACCTTAAGTGCTTAAAAATAGAGATGAAATTTCTTTGAGAAAATTAATGAAGACAGCAAACAACAAAGATTATAGGAGATGTGTTTTCAAGTGGTTTTTGCAACATTGTTCAGTAATTAATTAAAATATATCCCCTTTTAATAAAATTTAACTATCTGAATGGGGACCAGTCCCAATTAATTCAGTTAATTGGAGTTCTACTGTATTGTGCTTAGGAATATTACGCTAACTTTCAAACAGCTAAACATGTATAATAAGTTCATTCTAGACATATAATTTTTTTGTCAAAAATAACTAAGTTAAGATGTTGAATGTAAACAGCCTTGTTCAGATATTACCTTGTTGGACTGAGAAATACATCATCGTCAACTTCTTCTTTAATGTGGTCTAAAAGTCTAATTGCCTGAGATTTGTGCGGATGTTGTGTCTTTTGTGCTGAGTAACTTTTCCCGGTAACAACTGTTTTCATCACTTTATGTCCACTTTCAACATTTGATGTGGATTCTGTTTTAGGCCTTGTATTCACAAACACTGCTGTAGCACCATTCATAAGCCCAGCTGTTTTCATTGGTTGAAAATTACATGAAGTTTGTATAAGTTTCAATTCCCCATTGCGGTCTAAAACGATACCGGTAACACCTTGTGAATTTGTTGGGACTAAATCGATAGTACCATTATTTAATAGTTTGAATGTATGAAAGTCAAATCGTTTTCTTGAACCAAAATCTTTTGGACTGCTGGACAAAAGGGGATCATCGGAATTAGGCATCATTTGTGACTGGAGTGTATGTGGTAATGGTGACGAGGAAGATGCAGGTAATGAAAGAGGAGAGGGTACAGGTGTAGCTGAAAGAGGCGATTGTGGTGGCGGGGAAGGATAAACGTGTTGATTAGTATCTAAGGGTAACACTTCACTTAATGCAGCTTCTACTGCAGCAGAACTTGACATTGTAGAGGTGTAAAATGCAGCTGAAAGAGGAGATGAAGCTGGCCCTGAAATAACAGATTGTAGAGGCCCAAAAGATGGTGACTGCCCTTCTTGACTTGCAGGTGGTGTTGGATAGGTGAAACTTGGTGATGGTAATGGTGACTGTGCATATGATACAAAATCTTTAGAGTCTGTTGTTTGAAAATCTTTGTGTGTTGTAACAGACTGATTATGAGAGTATGCAAAGTCAGCTAAACCAACCGGAAGAGGTGAATTTAACACTGATTGTAAATCTTGGTGGTGTTGAAACTGCTGATCTGATGTTGCGCTTTGATAGTCCTCCAATGAAGCAATATCTTGAAGCGCAGCTGCCTGTAAATGAATGAAAACAAGCCTTATTTGTTGTTTCATTTAAATTTGAATTTGTAATTAGGTATAAAAACCATAAAAACATAGTTCTAATTTTATCATATGACTATTTATCATAATTATCATATAATTATTTTATATTTAGTTTAGGCAGCAGTGGTTAAGAACTATGCAAATAAAATGAGTGACAAAATAAACACATTTATCAGTCAAATTAAATCAACATAAAATATTATTATATTTTAAAAACTAAGATTGCGTTTTGAGAAACCTACTCTGAGTCATTTTTAATGTAATGAAATTTTTAACAATTAAGTTGAAGCATTTAATGATACAATAAATATTTTACATTAAGATTTTAAGCTAATGTTAAGTGTTAAATAATTTTAGAAAAACAAAACCTATTTTAATGTGTCATACGATAGCTAAAAATAACCAGTAATTATAAAATTACTATACTACATATTATTTAAGTAATCAAATAAAATAAAGTTATTAGCCTATAGCTCAAAATATTGAATAAATCATAATAATTTAAAACTAATATTTGCATATTGTATTTGGTAACAAAAAAAACTTCTATATAAAAATCTCCTTTAACCTGACTATAAAATATTCTGGAGCACATATGGAATATAAATTAATTAATAAGATCAATAAAAAACTACATAATTTATTAAAATCCTAGCACTGACTTTACATCCTTAGTAAACATTTCAATATGAGTTGAAAATGAAATAATGGCTATACCTCCTGCATAATTTTAATTATATCTGTTTACATGATTTTGGCAAAGACATAGTGGCTTAAAATTAGTTAAATATGAAAACAAAATTATACCAACCTTAAAATAGTAAATCTAAATGACTATATTATTACTATAATATTTTTTGTTGTATTGGCAACTATGAGTTTGGAGCTAAATAAATGTTGTAATAGAAAATATGTCTGTTTATTACAAGTGAAAAATCAATTGATTAAGGAGTTAATTATTATTGATCGATTCATTTATCAACCTTTCCTTCCTTCATAAAAAACTTCAAACAAGTGTCTAAATAAATATGAAATGTATATTTGGTATGATGTAGAGACGCAGGTTTGTTGTGAATGTTTTACCACAGATGATATGCAGAAGCAAGGTTTAAGTAATAGAAATAAAATTGTGAAACATTTTTGGAATAATTAAAAATATTTCCAACACTTTTTATAGGACGTTTTGTTTATTAATGGTGAATATTGAATTTTAAATAAGAGTAAATAATATTAACCAATTTTACATTAGTTTATGACTATCCAAACCTTAATTTATTTTGTAACAACTTACTGAGACAGAACGTTTTTGATCGCTCCGTGGTGTCTACATCATTGTCACTGATGATCAAAATCATTCTGTCTCAGTAAGCTTTTACAAATTTACATAATAAATTAAAGTTCGGATAGTCATAAACTAATGTGTAAAAGAGATTAATTAAGTTTCACTGAATGTAATGGAATACAAAATTCAAGAGTAAAAAGTAGTTTAAAATTCATACACTTAGCATATCTGTTAATCAAATATTCAAACTAGATAAATATTGAAGCATTTTTTAAAAACATATGGTAAGCATTTGAGGCCGATATCAAAATGTAAATAATTTCTGAGATATAATTCAAAATGTAGACTTTTAACATATATGGAATACATCTTCTTAAATTCCTTTAAACATTTAATAAGTTTTAATTCTTTTAGTGAGCATAGAACCATACCTTGTGGTAACTGAAACAATATTTTAGTAAATTGTCTGTTTCTATTGAACATTGATATACCAAGCAAATGTTTACCAACCTGTATAGACTCTGCTAGTTGAGCAGGATCAACTCCATGCAATAGCATGGACTCTTGCACAGACTGGACCTGTTGGAAGACATCTTCTTGTAAACTGGACGAAAAATATTCATTACCACCATCTTCATTGCCATATACACCTAATGAATATCCTGTATCATTCTGAAAGTTGAGTTGTAGTTGCGAGCTAAAACAAAATTCATTTGAAATGGTCAGTACAAGATGGAGAAATAAAAGTATTAAAAAACAAGAAGTATAAAATCACTATTTGCAAGAAATACAGATAACTTTAATCTCATGTTACATGTTTCGGAAAATGTTCAAGTAACCATTTACATAAATATATTACTTAGGCAAAGGAAATAAAGTTATGATCTTCATTTTAAAGAAATAAAATGTTTTTCATGAAGAAAATAGATGTAAGAATCTCAGTCAATCAGAAATGAATAAGTAGTGAATTAGAAACAAGCTAATTGAATAGGATTTATTTTAAATAATTTTCACCATTTGTTGATTCCATCTTCGCGTGAGCTACTAGTAATCACTAAATACTTTTAAATGTTTTAAACTTGCCTATAGTAGCACTTATTTAGCTTGATGAGGACGGCCGTTTCGGGAGATGTGTCCCTTTGTCAACTCAGACCGTAACTGATTTCAAGGTTTACGTAGGTTAGGGTGGGGGTGGGATATTTTGGTGATGTGGGTGTATTTTGAGTGTATTAGGAGTTATGATGTCAAAAAGTGCGTGTGAGTTGTAATGTAATTGTGTATTGAGTATGTGTGTAGGGTGTAGTTTGAAGTGTCTGTATATTTTGTATTGTTCGGTTGTGTAGCGTTGGTTATTTCTGTGTTGTTTATAAAGAATTTGTAGGTTAGATGTTATATCTATGTAGTCATGTTTTGTGGAGTTGAGATGATCAGCAAAGTTTGATTGGTAGTTATTGTTTTTTAGTGCTTTTATATGTTATTGGTAACGTGTGTAGAATGACCTCCCTGTCTGGCCTATGTAAAAACTGGGGCATGAACTACAAGTTAGTTGGTAAACTCCAGTGGTGTTGTAAATGTTGTTGATATTGTTGTTGGGTTTAAATTGTTTGTTGAGAGTGTTGTGTGTGGAGTAAGCTATTTTGTAGTTGTATTTTCGTAGTGTGTTAGTTAGATTGTGGGTTTTGGATGATCTGTATGGTATTGATAAGTATTTTATGGGATTGTCATCTTGTGTGTTTGTATTTGGGTTATTAGGTTTATTTTTTAGGCGGTTGTATAATTTGTCAATCATTGTTGGGTTGTATCCGTTCGTTTGTACTATATATTTTATGGTGTTTAACTCCTGGTAGTGTTCATCTTTGTCTAACGGTGTTTTAAGCAGGCGATATATCATGGTGTTGTAAGCAGCTAGTTTATGTTGGTGTGGGTGGTTTGAGGAACTGTGTACGGTCATATTAGTACTAGCGGGTTTTCGGTATATATTGAATTTATGTGTTTGTTTGTCTGTTCGTTTAATTGTAAGGTCTAAGAAGTTGAGGGAGTTTTGTTGTTCTGTTTCGATGGAGTATGTTAGTTTTGGGTGTATTGAATTAAGGTGTTTTAGAAATATGTGTGCTCTCCGTGTGTTGCCTTTATATAATGTTATGATGTCGTCGACGTATCTATACCAGTAAATTATGTTATCTGAGTATTTATTGTTGTGTAAAATGTGGTTTTGTTCAATATGGTGTATGAATAATTCTGCTAAGATGCTAGCTATGGGGGAACCCATAGGTAGTCCATCTTTCTGGTTTTAGAATGTGTTGTTGTAGGTGAAGTAATTTTGAGATGTGATTAATCTTGTGAGGTGGATGATTTCGTCAATGTGTGTATGTGGTGTGTTTGTGTCTATTAGCATGTTTTTGAGGATGCCAATGGTTTCTGGAATGGGGATGTTTGTATATAGATTTGATATATCAAAAGAGACTAAGGTGGAATTGTGTAGGATATTTATGTTTTTTATTTTGTCTATTACATTTAGGCTATTTTTTATGCTACAATGATTATTAAATTTTATATGGTTTCGGATAGTTTTGTCGAGGAATTTGGCTAGAAGATGAGAAGGGGCACTTGTGTGGTTGATTAGTGGACATATTGGGATGTCTGTTTTGTGAAGTTTGGGGAGGGCGTTTAGTTTAGGGGCTATTGGTTTTATTTGTTTTAGGTGCTTCTTGTTGTGGTGTGGGATTATAAGTTTTGTTTTGTACGCTCAAATCAAAGAAGCAATCATCGAAATATACAAATTCTTCAGATTGCACTCCCATGGCAGAGGTAGTTTCAAAAGATTGTGAACTGAAATTAGATTCTTCTTTACAACTTACATCAGATAGGGCTGTATCTGAATTATAAACAGAATGTTCTCATAGTGAATCTGAATCACTTTTACTGTATTTAGTAGTTAACAATTTGGTTTAGTCCTCCTTCAGCTAGCATATAATTTTATTACTATATCACTTATTTTTTGGATTTTAAATAGTACCTATATTTACACAAAGTATATACAATAAATACTTGGTAAGTCTAAAAATAATATGTCACTTTAAAATACAATATTTATAAGAGTTGGAGCACAGCAAAAAATCATATACACTAAACTCTTGCTAAAGTAAAAAAATAATATAAAAATCTAAAATAACATATTTACAAAAGTTTAAGCACAGGAAAAACATCATTGTCAAAGGTCGAGCATATAACTATCGCCTAAAAACTAAATAAACATAAACAACCATGTGTCGAGGTGGCAAATAACTGTGCTGAAGTGGTGCTCCTCCCTCTACTCCACCCTTTATGGTAACATGTATCAATCTGATAATTATTCAGAAAACTTGTTTCATATAGAAATATACACACTAGCTGAAGTTGAAAATCCTACGACAAGAAATAGAAATGTTTTTTCAGGGAAAATATATTTGGTAAATGTTATCTAACAGATGGTGGGTTAAAAAAGATAGAATAGGCAAGTACAAAAAGTTAACTGTTGAAATGAGTCATAATGATTTCAAAAAATTAAACGGAGCAAAAGTGAATAGTGACACAAAATTTAGTGAAATGGAGTGTGACAAGGCTGTAAGGAGTGACTGACTAAAGAGAACTCCAGAGACCTTAGGGTTGAAGCAGAAAAATATAGTTTAGTTGAAGAGTGTGGTGAAAATGAAATCTAATCATCCAATCCACTATTACACAGAGCACCAGGAGTCACCACCACTGTAGATAAGATCCAAAGAAGAGGCATGTGGATCAGTAATAAATGCAAATCTTTATGAAGCACATAAATGAAGTGCTTTTCTTATTAATTTTCCAACCAAATTGAATATTAAACTTTTGATAACATAAGGATAATAATTTGATAACCGTTAAGTCGGAAGCTACTGATGATTACAAATTACTTGTTTTATATTATTAAAATGTTCAAGTCAATTTTTTAAAGTTATTTGAATCAAAGATCTCTACCCTGAGAGAATAATTCTTAATTGTAATAAAATATAATACATATAATATAATGTAATTAAAAGTTGTCTAAATGACAATTGTCCACCTTGAGATAGCTAGGGTGGACTGGGCTGCAGTACAGGGTCAAAACCCAACACTTCAGAAAACATCAGTGTTGTGTTTAAAGTGTAAATAGCTCTAATTAACTAAATGGTAATACTGTAATAGTTTGATGTAGACATGATCTTTAAATGTGTTGCTCTGCTTCTGCAAAGAAAGAGACGCGATTACGAAAGAGAGGATATATGTATTGTATAAGGTTTTCAGTTAGGCTAGTAGTCAAATGCTAGAGCAGAACGAGTGACACTGTTAAACCTCATGCACTGTACTATTTCCAATATTTAAATTATCTTAGTAGTTATTTAAGGTTGTCAACAAAAAAAATTGTTGAAGGTTTTCCAGGTGAGGAAAACAGTTATGACAAAAAAAATTTAATTGCAAAGAAAAATTCAAAATAACTTAGTTATACTGTATGATCACCTTTCAACTTGTTGAATACCAGGGTCAGAAATTGCTCGTTTCACAGCGGTTTTAACAGTAGTGAGTGACATATCTTGCTGGGTAGAGCTTGCAACTGAGATTGTTGTTATTTCTCCTTGAATCTGTTGCATACGAGCTGGCGGCACAAAATGTTCAGAGTCTGAATGTCTTCGTAACGATGTGCTTTTATCAACACTGACAGATGTTAATTGGTTAGGTACAGCAGGAACGACAAACGACGATACTCTAATGTTAATTTCTGGCTCCGATGGCGGTGTTCCTGGGTATTGTGGAGGTGCAGTAGCTCGGGTTGGTTCTGCTGCTGCAAGAACAGAATGGGATAAACTCAACAAATTCATCTAGAGAACAGTTTATTTTTAATAAGTTGATATTTTAATGATAGTGACTAAAGTCACTTCACTCTCTTAACTTTTTTGTAATTAAAATAAATCTTTTCTAAATGAAAGAACAATTTATGTAAAAAAAAGTATTAAAAAAATTAAGCTCCTGAAAATAAAATTTAAGGATTATTACTTACACAGGACTAATATGCACTTTAAAAAAATATTCATGAATTTCAAAGATTTACCATACCAATATGAAAAAATCTAACAATTTTATTAAAATAACCTTGTACCCAAAAAAGATTTTATTCTCTATTCTCTTTAATATGTACATTTGCTGTGTATCCTAAGACTTACTTGAGTATGTAAGACTCGTCTGTGTATGAGCAGCAAGGCCAGGATTGGTGATTCGTTTCTGTATTATTTTTTCTTCTATTAAAGCTCTTACACTTACACTGGCTGTCTGTAATGGAGGACCTGCTGTTTCTTTCTTTTCAGATTTTTTTGAATCCGAATCCTGGTGAACAAATAATTTAATTCAAAAAATTTAATATATATTGAAATATGTTAATCAATAATGTTAGGAAAATAAGAGTTATTATTTTAAAATGCAAAAGTGTAAGTTGAATTATTATTAATAGGAAATCATATCAGTAATATAATTTTATTTATATTTGTTGATTCCATCTTCATGTGCGCTACTAGTGTTCATATTAATTAAAACAACCTCTCACCACAAATTCAACAAATTTTATTTTAACCTTATGTACATTTCGACTACAAAGTAATCATCTTCAGAGGTATTTTTACAAATAATATTTGTAAAAATACCTCTGAAGATGATTACTTTGTAGTTGAAAATATTTGTAAAAATACCTCTGAAGATGATTACTTTGTAGTCGAAATGTACATAAGGTTAAAATAAAATTTGTTGAATTTGTGGTGAGAGGTTGTTTTAATTAATATAAACATTTACGCCACAGTTGCTTTACGTTGTTGTTACTAGTGTTCACTAAACACTTGTGTATTTATATTTATAGCTTGCCTATAGTACAATTTTATTAGTGGAAATCATATCAGTAATAAAATTTAAAATTATATAAGTCTGGAAACTCATATTAGTCAGATGTCTTTTGTCTAAGAATCAGAAAATAAAATAAAAACATATATAAGAAAATATGTATGCCTCTTTTAATAGTTGCTTTGAAACTGAGAGAGTAAATACACAAATATATGAGATAATTTTGCTTGTATATTAAAAGCTAAAATACACATTGGCTATCATTAACTGTATAAGGGGAAGGCAGAACAAATACAGGGCTAAATTAAAGCCATACATCTTCCCTGATGCAAGTTAAAGGAGAGTCATTTAACAAAAGGGCGATATACCTCTATAAAGTATACTAATGCTTTATCAGAATTTATACCCCAAAATATTTTCTACCGTAAATCCCAGAGAGTCAAGAATAAGACAAGCTAAACAAGAGAAAATATACATATTTGTCAATCAGTATATAAACATTGTATAGTATGTTACACAAAGGGGATTGAAGGTGCGGAAAATCCAGTAAAAAGAAAAGTTAAAAAATATTTTAAAAGATTTCACAGAAAATCTAGTAGGAGATGACTACTATAAAGACTAAAATTAAGATGAAGTAGTAGTAATGGGATCTGGAAGTATCAATATATTCACAAGTATCAATGTCTTCACAAGTATCGATATGTTCACAAACATCGATATATTTACGAGTATCGATATATCAACAAGTATAGATATATATTCACAAGTAATGATATATTCACAAATATCGATATATTCACAAGTATTGATATTTTCACAAGTATGGATATATTCACAAGTATAGATATATTCACAAGTATTGATATATTCACAAGTATCGATATATTCACAAGTATCGATATATTTACAAGTACTTGCCCCAGCTTTTATTGGTAATTCTAAAGTAAATATTGAAATAAATATTAAGAGAAAATGTTCTAAGAAGAAACTACAAATGTTTTCAAAAGCTCAAAAAGCAAATGTGAAAATTATAAGCGAATAAATGATTCATCAACAGAATGTAAAATAATCAGTTGAATAATCAAAAACAAATTATGATATAAAAGTAAGGCTTAGAGAACAAGAAATATTATTCAAACTAGTAAAGCACCTTTAGACTTCAAGTAGCAAAAAACAAAAATCAAAGAAGTCTGTGAAACATTAACAGACTTAGGAAAATCTTACGATCCAGTCGGAAGGTAAAAATTATAGAAAGTAATGTCAATGATGAATATGTCATAAGACCTAAGAAAAGCAGTGAACAATTTTTATAATTACTAATAAAGTACTTATAAAAAGTAGGAAAACGTAGGAAAATTTGAAACCTTGAAGATAGTAATCCAAGTAAGTTCAACCTTACCTATGTTATTTTAAATATATTAATAGAAAGTTTGTTAGAAATGGAATCAGAAATGTTGTGGTATGGGAGTGCCAGTTAGGAATGATTACTAATGATTCACCTAATGTTTCACAGATGACTAAGTGGTAGTAATCAATGAAACTTCCACCTAAACCTCACCTAATTTTTATTAAATTTTTTCTATTAGCCTCTCCTGATTTATATCTTGTACAAATTTTCAATAGTTATTAAAATAATTTTGTATTCATCCAATCAAGCACAAATACATTTTTTTAAACCTATAGCGGATGACAATTGATGTTAATAGAGTTTTTCAAATATTTATTCAATAATTAAATTATAAAAAATATGGGTCTAGGTCGGATTCGATCTGAGTATCTTCGTGTTTGAAGTGTAGCTCTTTGGCACTGAGCCAACTTTCACATAGCTATAAATGTTTTTTTTAAAGATGTATATGAATTTTTCTTTTCCCTCAATCTGGTTGTCGTCAAAACCTCAATTGTACAACCTTAAATTGTTGTCATGGTTACCACACAATATTGTTAATAATGCTCTAGGATTACAAATATATGAAAAGAATAAAATAAAGAAACAAACTGGATTTATAGTATCAAACCTTGCTTCACAAATGGACAGTGTGAAAGGAGAGTGAAAAGAACTAAAACACAATGTAAAACACAATAGTAACTTGAATTTTTTAAAATATTACTTGTTTATTTAGAGAAAATAAGTAAAAAACACTAAGTAACATTTACTACACTATCGAAATCCTGTTGCTGTTCATGACGAGCTGGTTGTTAATTCTTATTACACTTTTGCTATTACTTGCAACCAGACTTTTTATTAACTAAAAGTTGTTAAATTGTTAACTTATACTTGGAGGAAACGTTTTCGTCTTACGACTTCTTCAGCCTTGTATCTTCAGCTTTTTAGTTAATAAAAAGTCCGGTCGCAAGTAATAGCAAAAGTGTACTACACTATAACGCTAATATTAAAACACTATATTAAAAATGAAAGGAATGACCTGTGATTTTGTAGAATGTACTCATAGCGCAAAAACTAGGAGCGAAGAGCATAGTGGAGCTATAGCCTTTTTTAGATATTGTTGTGAATTACCTGGGATAAATAAAATTGAAAGTATACACATAAAAAAAAGAATGAATGTTGAGAAAGGAATAAGAAATTCTATAGAAAACAAGACCTTATAATGGTTTCGGTACTTCAGAACCATATATAGATAACATGTTCAATTAATGGATTCTGATAGGAAGACAAGGAGATTTAGGACTAATGATCATAAAGTAAATAAGAAGAAAGGTTTAAGGGAGGCTAATAGAACAGGGTATAATGGAAGGACTGGTTAAAAAGGTAGAGGGCATGAGTTGCAGTGTAGTTTATTACATTTTGTACAGATCTAGTATTTTTATTAGATCTGAAGGCATGAATTAGGTCTAGTTGGTTCAGAATAAGGTTAAACGGAGTCAACATTCAAGACAGATTTGTTATGAGACTTTACTCACCATAGAATTCAATTAACCATTTTATATTTAATAAAAGTTCTCCACTTAACAATTTTCCAAATACAGAAAAGTCTCAATAATTCGAGGTAGATGGGATCGAGATGCCCTTGGATTACCGAAAACTCTGATTTCATGGAAGTACGTTCCTGTGCATTAGAAAAAATAGGAGTTTTAATGAATCCTAACACTATAATTAAAAATAAACTTAATAAGTTTATTATAGAACTTTATATGAACATTTCTTGGAAGCCGGACTCATTTCCTTTGCATACCGTATTTATATAAAGGTATCTTGGAAGCCCGACTCATTTCCCTTGCATACCATATTGATATTAATATTTCTAGGAAGTATTACTCATCATTTTCTTTCAAATAGATAAAATAGGGTCAAATAGAAATAGCCTTGAATTTAACTGAAGCTCAAAATATCAGGACTCGGATTTTCAAGACTCAAACTAAAAAATCTAACTAGATCCATCTAGAGATGTACTAACTACATCCAAACTAAATGCTCAATCAAATGCTTAAGTGGAATAATCTTGTGAGAACTCAGTAATTATATTTTATAAAATCACAAAAATAATTTGTTGTTACTGATTGATATTTTGTATCGACTAAGAAATGACATTTTATATTGTAAAGTTTTATTTTAAAACGACATATTAAATAACTATTTTTACTTCAGTATTAAGGAAAAAAATAATTAATTTCCTTACCCCTGAAATTTAATTCTTTTTTTTATCTTAGTATTTTCTAGTTTACATTAATCAAGGTTTCATATATTTCAAAATTTATAATAAAAGAGACAATTATAATGATAATAATATCCATCTAAATATAAATTAAGAGCAGTAAAGGGCCAAAAACATAGTTTTAAATATTTTTTTTCAATAACAAACACAGTTTTGCTTGGTGAGCAAGTATAAATCCACACCAAACCGTTAGAGTAACTGGTCTAACATTAAAACATAAATCCTAGCTGAAACATCACTAACTGTTAAAGACGGAGTAAATGTCCTTGACCATTCATATTATTAATAACCTGGTGAATTTGACACTGGATTAGAGACTAGCATGTGCATCCTGAAATTACCCACTTTATCCCACATGGCTCCACTACCTGAATTAATCTTCTAACAACATTGGAACATTATATTAAATTTATGGTTATTGGATACAGTACATATTTTTGTACTGCAACGTATGTAATAATATTTATTACTCTTAATATTCATAAATTATTTTGATACGATTTGTATGAAACATGTTTGTTAATACTACTTGCTTTAAACTCAAATGGTTGTTGAGTTTTAGTAATTTTACAATTTGCTTGAACTTATATTTAAAGCAAATTTTTAAAAAATTACTAAGACAAGTGATTTTGATTTCACTAGTCGGTCATCACAAGTGTCTTTAAAATTTTGGCTAAACGTCATGGAGAAGAAATTCACACCTCAAAGAAATGTTTTATTTACCCCAGAGTATTTATTTCATTTTTGTTCCACCAAAGATAAAATTTAAATTACAAATAATTTTAAAGTAAAAAGAAAAAAAATACATTAACAATTGTCTGCAAAATCAGTTTAGAATTTCTGAACATATATTTTATCTGAATTTATTGAAACTATTAAAATAACTATTATTAAAAATTCAAATCAACAGAAAGTTTCCAAATAAAATCAAATAAACTTTAAGAAGTTAATATAATTAACAAGAAACACAATTAAGTTTTCACCAGTTGTGAATGGTTCTAACATTCAAGATTACAATTACCTCACTTTAATTAAACGAATTCAAAGTTATAAAATACAGTTACTTTAAACCTATTAAAATTATTAAAATGTTTCAGGTAAATTAAACCCCCTAAGCAATTTATAAAATGTAAGAGATATAAACAAGTAATATAAATTTTTGTTTTAAAGTCAATTCCTACTTAAGTCAACAAAGACAGTTCTGTTTTAGTTTCATTTTATTTTAAAATTTAATAATATAAATATGTATACACATATGTCAGATAACAATATTAAGTGACAAAATAGAAATAGAATATACCTACAATTTTCTATTTCCTTTTTATGTATGGTGTAGGACTATTTTGTTTGTCACTATTTATATGCTTTCTATTTTTTTGTCGTTTACGTTGTGTTATAATTTCTTTTCACTCTCTTTTTGCATTATCCGTTTGTGAAGCAAGGTTCAATACTGTTAATCCGGTTTGTTTGTTTATTTTATTCTTTTCATTCATTTATAATCCTAGAACATTATTTATGATATTGTGTGATAACCACGACAAGAATTTATGGTTGTACAATAGAGGTTTCGATGACAACCAGATGGTGGCAAAAAAAAAATTTTCATATACATCTTTGAAAAGTACATTTGTTATGGGAAAGTTGGCTCAGTGCCAAAGCACTGGACTTTGAACAAGAAGATACTCTGTTCAAATCCGACTTGGACCCCAAAATGTTTTAAATCTAATTATTGAATAAATATTTTTTTAAACTGCATTAACATTAACTGTTATGTAGGTTTAAAAAAATCTATTTGAACTTGCTAGGATAAATAAAAAATTAATTTAATAAGTATTGAAAATTAAGTTTTGAATAAGTTTGAAAATTTGTATATTTATATATATGTAAAAGGCGAATGTGAACTAAAATAAGGAATTGAAATAACTGCTAAAAGCTGGATTTAGTTACAGATAAACACTTTTAAAATATGAATACAATAAACATATACACTTTTACTATGCAATTTTTAAAAATGAATCAAATTTAAATGTAATATAAAATATCAATACAACCATAAATGTATTTCACAGCATTGTATTCAAGTGAATTGGAATAATGTGAAGGAAATTGTAGACATAAATACTGTGTGTTTCAGGAAGGGGTCTGTCTACAAGGATATATTACTGTTGACAGTTGGATATACTACCATCTTATCTAACCAACTACCATTACCGCTATTTATATTTGAAATTATAGTAACAAGAAATAAAATGGATTATTTTTATTTTAAATCTGTATATTTATAAAAGAATTATTACATTAATCATTTAGTTTTGAGTTTAGTTTGTTTCGATCAACAAGTCATGTAGACCCATAAAAACTAAACTCGTAATGTTATGTAAGTCTTTAATGCTTGACATGTTTTGTCACGTTATTGTCCTCATCAGAGACAGATAGTTGCACTTAGTGTTTATATGTTACTAATGATGAGAATATAGTTATTAAAACATGTCTGACATTAAATACTTTGAAAATATTGTGATAGTTGTGTTTTTATGTTATTACAATAGTGTTTGAAGAACTAGAGGTTAGTTCTTACTAAGTTGATAAAGGGATACATCTCCAGAAGCAGCTGTCATCATTTAATAAAAAATTAAGATACTACTCTTCATAGGGAGTTTCTTTAGCTACTGGAACTCGAAATAAGGGGAACATCTTAAAAGCATAACAGGCTGTCATACTTCTGGTAATATAGGCTAAGGAAAAAACAAAGGAGGATTTATGTAGATAAGTTTCTTATTTATATTGTGCTTAGGAGTACAATCACAATTACTAATAAATACACTTCTAGTATGGGAACAGAGAGTACATTGGGAGAGTCATTGGTTGGATAACTAAGAACCAATTGGGCTTCTATCATTATCGTTCTATTAATGTTGCTTTGTTAAACATCATCAACAAATCATAACAGGACTTCAACAAGAGAGCCTGAACAGAGGTGAATCCAGAAGCTCATTCTAAGGTTTACCAGAGTAGTTGTAATAAACCTACCGAGGTTTGGTGGAATCTAGCTGTTATGGAATATACCCAAGAAAGACATTCAATGGTCTTTCCTTATGTTCAAATGCGTGGCAAATTCATTTAATGGTATTATAGTACTAAAAAGTAACATGAAAATTGAGAAGTTAGTTACTAAAAATAGTTTTGAACTGAGGCATCTTGAATTTCAAATATTAATAAATTAAATTAACATTTTATATTAAAAGTGAGAAGACAGATATTTTAGGGACATTAAAAATTAATATTATTTTTGAAAGTATGTTAATTTTACAAGATTTTTCAAATTATAATGCACTAGAAAAATGAGTTTACAATATAGGCCTTAATCTAATTTCAAACAATTTTCTTTTGTGTTTGGCACAGGCAAATAATACAACAATGGCAAAATGGCAACTGGACTCTCAACCTAACCTACAGTCTGCTTAAAACATGGTGGTGGGAGTGACATTGACATGACCTTGAACACTAGCACTGCATTCAAGGAATGGTATGGAAAGAAGGTGATCTCAACCATTGAAAAATGTAATACAAGATCAAAGAACAATACTGTCTTTAAACAATCATCTTCTATTTCACAAGTAAACATAAACCTTAAAATATCCATTTATTGAAATAATGCAATTGTATCTAGTATAAATTTTTTGACTTCTGAGGGGTTTGAATATAGCCCTTGAGGAGCTCTGAATCTGCCAGTGATCCCCTGAATAATGGCTGTGATAGTACTTTTTAAAGCTGCTTTTGATAAAATTTCACACTAAAAAGAAATTTTACGAAGTATGATATCAGGAATCTGTAACATATGATTAATATATTTGTTATAAAATTCTCAAATCCTGAGATGTCAATAGCTTTAAATCACAGGCTGGAAAGGTGAGAAACATATGTGCTCAAAAATCCATGGTCACTCTGTCTTTTTAAAAAAATGTTCTATGTAATATATTCTTTAAGTTATTACAAAGTGTGGACGCAAATGTAGAGGATTTGACAATTTGGGTATCAGCTGAATAACAAGAACTATAACTGCAAATGACAAAGTGCAAGAACAAATGTGCATTCTAGGAAAATGTTTTTATTGACAATATCAGAATTGAAGATTCATTTTTACATTCAGAAATTTGCTGTATGAATGCACCCTCTAACAGACTGTTTTCCTTTAGACAATGTTTTCTCCCCCAACAAGCTTTTAATCCATCTTTATTTTACAATCTCAGTAATTTTCGTCTTTACTAACTATTTCTAAAAAAAATAATTTTATTCCTCCATTAGATATGCTCATTATTATTTCTCATGATGTTTAAATTATAAATCGACATAAATAAATAGTATTACTACTATTGATGTCACTTGGCAAAAAACCACTACTTACTGATAATTTTCAGAGGATAGGTTTCAGAGTAGATCAGTGCATTGCTCAATGCTATGAGTCACGGACAAGGCTGTTGCTCAGGTTTTGTTGTGAACCTGTGGTGGGTTATTGTTCATAAAATAGCTGTTAATTATGTGCTCAAATATAGTATTTGGTTGTGAGTGTTATATGTTGTTTAGAATGTATTGTGGATGGTAGTGAATGGTTAGTATTAAGGTTTATGTAGTGCTTGCATATCTCGTAATTTCAGTTGTGTTTATTTTGTTGCTTTTTTGATGTAATGAACAACTTTTAGTGACTTTATTGGTCTATGAGTGTAGTGTGTTCTGTGTGAATGTTGAAGTTTGATTTGGGTATTTTTTTTAATGTCTTTTATGTGTTCCTTGTATTTTGTAGTAAAGTTTCTCCCTGTTTGGTGTACGTAAAACTATGGCAGTTGTTATATGTGATCTTGTATGCTCTTGCCCTGTTGTATTTGTTCTGGAGTGTTTTTGTACTGTGTAGGAGTTTTTTAGTTGTATTATTTGTGTGTTTTTTGTTGTACATCTACACAGTATACAAGATCACATGTAAACACTGCCCCAGCTTCTATATAGGCCAAACAGGGTGAAACGTTTTTACACGATACAAGGAGCACATAAAAGACATAAAAAAGAAACAATTCAAATCAAACTTCGCCATACACATACAGAACACAATACACATACACCAATATAGACACTAATCTAAAAGTTCTTTATTACATCAATAAAAGCAACAAACTAATTACAACAATAAATTAGGAGATATACAAACACCACATAAACCACCACAATACGTTCTAAACAAAGAAACACATTCACAATCAAATACTATATTTGAATACATAATTGTATAATTTTTACAAGGTATCCAGTGTCAGGAGACGTGTCCCATTTTCCACTGAGATCATAACTCTTGAACTACATGTGTATTCAAGTGCATACTCCTAAAAAATATTTATAGAGGGGTGATAGCTCACAGCTTTAAGTTCATATTGGAAAGAAAGTACCACTTTTTTAATATAACTGTAAAATATTTTGTGTATAGTGAACCTAAATTAAAATTGAAAAAAATTGATATTAAAAGTGGTTGATTTAGAAATTAGAAAGAATGTAGGTATAAATTTAAATACTGTTTTTTATGTCTTTTTAATAAGAGAAGTTGAATATAAACAAATAAATTTAAAGCCAATTCCTACTTGGGTAAAATAATTATATTAGTTACTTTTTATTAAAAATTACAATGATAAAAATAAAGTAGCATAACCTATGCGTTAAAACAGCTGTTCTACCATATAACCCATAGCATAAAATAATGGGGATGAAATAAATATATTGCATACCTTCCCTTTTTGTGAAATGTTTTTCTCCCATATAAAACTAAAATTCATTATTAAATTTAATTAATGAATAAATATTTGAAAACTGTATTTGAAAACATCAATAGACATTCACTAAAATTTAAAAAAATGTATTTGAACTTAAATGGATAAATAAAAAAGTATTTTTTTAATTATTAAAAGTTTGTACGTATATATATATATATATATATATATATATATATATATATATATATATATATATATATATATATATATATATATATATATATAAGAAGTATGTGAACCTCCTTTGAAGGAATTGAATAAAACAGAATGTGCTTCTATTATTAAAAATTGTTTTCTGTAAGGTAGGTTATTGTTTTGTAAGAGGAATGTTCTTTAGAAAAATCTTGTGGTAAGGTTATATAATTTTGTCTGATGATAGTAAAAAAGTAAAGTACTTTCTAATTTTTGTATGGTACTGAAGTAAATAAATGGAAACATAAAATGTATTATTTCAATAATAAATGATAAAATTTATTTATTTTGTATATAAGGATATTTAAATAGTTTAAACGAGATATCTTTAAAGCAAATAATTCAAAACAAAATGAAAAATTTGAGCTGGAAGATTGTAGTTGTAATATTTAATGAATAATAGTACTTCCCTGTAATTGGGTTTTGATTATCTATAAAATCGTTTCTATATATATTGTACTGAAATTTTATCTGATTCCATGTTTGTTTAGAATTTATAGTTGTGCATGAACTGAATATGCAAATAGTTTTGTTAACATTTGGTTTCCCTTAGCTCTCCTTGTGTAACTATTGCATAGGGACTGTCAGCTACATATAGAACTGTGTGTCCCTCGACTATTCGCAAACCTCTTTGATCCACAATGCATCACACTAACTTCATTTGTTTAAATATTTGCTGTTTTCTTTTTATTTAAAATACTAAGAAATGGTTTTATTTTAAAATTTTATAAAGATTGTGATTAGAATTTGTATTAAGTAGACACATGAAAAAATTTCAGCAGTGCTCAAATTAATTGGAACGCTGATCAAGTAATTATAAAACAACAATATTGATATTAATTGATTCCGTCTTCACTTGAGCTACTATTTTTAACTAAAAACACTTGTAAATATGTTACAGTTTTTCTATAGTAGCATTTATTATAATTATTGAGGATGGCCGTTTTGAAATGTGTCGTCTGGTCAACTCAGGCCATAACAGTCGGTCTGAGTTGACTATAGGACACATCTCCCGAAAAGGCTGTCCTCAACAATTATAAAAGTAAGTGCTACTATAGGCAAGTGTACCATATTTAGAAGTGTTTTTAGTTAATAATATTGACTTTCCACAAAATTTTCAAGCAAAACTGTTACAAATATTTTTTGTAAGTGATATGAACTCCACTGATTATAACGCCTTCACATCCTTTTGGGATTGATGTATTACGTATTATCTTAAACTTTAAATTTATTCATTACTTTATTCAAATGTTTATACATATTAATATATGCTACATAAAAATAAAGTATATAAATTAAAAGTTTTAATTGTATATAATTTGACAACAACTTAAAGCAACTGTGGCGTAAATGTTTATATTAATTAAAACAACCTCTCACCACAAATTCAACAAATTTTATTTTAACCTTATGTACATTTCGACTACAAAGTAATCATCTTCAGAGGTATTTTTACAAATAACTCATATTACAGTTATTTGTAAAAATACCTCTGAAGATGATTACTTTGTAGTCGAAATGTACATAAGGTTAAAATAAAATTTGTTGAATTTGTGGTGAGAGGTTCTTTTAATTAATATTGTATATAATTTGGTTATTTTTTAAAGTTATTATAATAAAATTAACTCATAGGGTTAAACTTTTTTTATCACACTTTATACATTTTAAAGTAATTTATCGGAGTAATTATAAAATATACTCTTTAACATCCTACCTTCTTGAAGTAGCCACCGTGGAGCCGCATGTGGCCATTGAGTGCTGGGATGTTCTTAAATTTTCTATGACATAGATTACACTCAACAGGTTTGGGATCGGTTTTGATTGCAGTTGCTGTTGAAGATGCTGTCGTTGCTGAAGATACATTTCCCGTGGAAACTGATGATTGTGAAACTGGAATGCTACTGTTTGGACCCACAGCTTTGCTGGCCGTCGTACACGAGCTAGTCTGTAACACAAGTGACAAGGTTTATAAACAACAATTTCACCACTATCATTCTTAGTTACTTCCTTATACACGAGTGCTGTACCAACTACAAAGGTTTGGACATTATATAAGTGAAAAATTGTATTATGTATTAAAAAATAAAAATTATACAATTATAATAAATTAGGCAGAAAGTAACAAACTAAAACAAATATAATTGTGTAACATCATTATCCAATGTATAATTTGAATATTCTGTTTTGTAAACTGCAATGCAGAACATGGAATTTAACTATGACAAAAATATTAAGTTTTAAAAACAAATTCTGTATTTTTTAATGGGAAATAAAAAATTGTAAAAATTATTAATACTAAATTCGAATAATAAATATTTGAATGTAAATATTGAACAAATATTTGAATATTTTGAATTTGAAAAATTAAAAATGCAAATGATTCAAAAACAAGATAAAAGTCTCACAAACCTGTAGGTTATTTTAGACAAAACTTTCACTTATAGGCCTACTATGTAAAGCAAATTCTAACTACTATAATATAGAAATTGAATATAAAAATATTTTAAATTATTACTTGAATGATAAAATATTAATCATAACAAAAGTATATTAAAACACCTACAAAAACAAACTAAACACTAATAGCTAAAAAGATATATTCACACTGTTTAAAAAAATAAAGGGTTTTGCTGTGTTTTGACTTTCTATAGACCCTAGATGATGTGGAATAGAGTAAATAAATTTTGTTGTAGATGATTGGTTGTGGTTTAAAGGAGTGTGCGTACCTTATTGTTAAGCAAAACTAGCACAATGGAATGAGCCTCATGTTTTCTTGTAATTAATTTAAAATTATTTCAGGTCACATTTTTTAAAATGTTTTCAACATGTTAATTAATTCAAGATACTGAAAATAAATTGATTTCTGTTTTATTGTTTATCTACATTTTTAAACTTTTAAAATACTAGAGTTCAAATAATTTTTTTTTATTTAGTTTTAAAAAAAACAAAAAGAAAATATTTATGGAAGTTGCTTATTATATTTATAATAAAACAGGAAATAAAATAAATGGCAACGTAAATTATTGTATAAAAATTGTTTTTTTTGTACTTGAATGACTTATTTAACAGTATATGTTAATGAATTAGATGTTATTCTTTAAACTAAAGGTTTCATCTAAAAATGTTATTAAAACAGAAAAAGTTCTTAAAAAAGTTAAATAACATTAAACAAGTAAAATCCTTTTTTAAAAACATACAGCTGGCATTATTTCTACCTCTTTTACAAATAAGATTTACAAATATAACTGCAATTGTACCACAATGAACAATACAAAAATCAGTTTATTATTTTTGTTTAATGTTTATTGCTTAGGTAGTTAAATGAAAACAAGATCAACAGTTTTTTTCTGCCTCTAGACAGGTATAGGTAGAGATTTCTCTTAGGTAAAGTAATGTTAGCAATTTTAAACTGCTTTAATCCCAGTTGGAAAGTTACCTTAGATAACATCGAGACTGTTGAATGTTTTTCCTTGTCTAACAATAAATTAAAATGATGGAGTAACAGTGAACTCTTTTATGTCTAGAGTCTACTCAGTGCACACAGATCAATGATAGTATGTCTTTTATAATCAAAATTTTAAAAGTAAAACTAATTTAACCTAAATGACTTAAAGTTATAAAATATATAACGGTAAAACATTATATTAAATTAATTTAACAAAAACAGTATTTTTCCATGGTACTTATTTGAATTATAATAATTCCTTTTATAGCAACTGCATGATGTAAGAAATACGGACTATATTTTAGCCATAACCTAATCTGGTAAGGAAAGGAAAGAAAGGGCCATGTTTGGATAAGAAAGGTAATTGGCTTTCTTGACCCTAAGTAATTACTTTAGGTTTAACCTTAGGAATGTATTTTTACAAACCCAGTCTACTTGGGAGCAACAAATTGAAATTCTTTGGAGCTATTGAGAATTGAACCCAGGAACTTTAGGTTAGTAACCACATGTTCTTTACTGACCTTGCAGCCACTACTTAATTGAATTACTATTTTTGAAATTAATTTGGTAGAAATGTAGATTGTTTATGCTTGGTTTAAAGTTATACAAAAAATCTTGAAAACCTTATAGTTTTCATTAAAGTTAATTTTGTGCTCACATGTGATCAAGGATGTACTATGTCTATTGGTAGTTGGAATTATTCTAATGCCATTTAAAAATTTTTCATCTTGTGTAATTATGTTAGAATAACAATTTCAAACTGTTATAAATTGCTTTAAAACATATCGTTTGCATTGCTATCATGTGCTAACTTCATCCATCTCACCCTTAACCTGTCTATCACACCCTTGAAATACGATTTTCAGTTTTCCTTCCCAACTTTGGCCTATTACGTCTGATTCATTTCTTCTCATAAAAATCCTACATTAGTAAACTATTTTGTCAATTAGATTTGAGCCTTAATTTGGTGGATTGTGAAAAATTTTGAAGTCCTTGATGGAGACTCTTGATGTTTAGAAACAGGTATGGTTTCTGTGAAGGATTTGTTTGATGATGTATTTGTAGTTTGGAATTAGATATTATTGAGGTTTTCATGAAGATTTGTAAATACAGGAGGAATATAGAATTTTTGTGTCTTGATGACGTGAGTGGTTTATCTTTACAACTAACAGATGTTCGAATGTGGGGCTTTCTGATTTATTATATTGAGAAATTATTGAAATGTATATAGGATTTCAGTAGCCTTTCTCACATTCTACAAGGACCTAGTTCACTTCTTCGTCTACCTAATTCAAATCATTGTTATTCAATCATTTATTTATTCAATTTTATTTATGGCTAACAATTCTTAAACATTTAATTAATTTGTTTCAATTCTTCTTCATTCTTTCTCCTTAAATAGAATCTCTAAATGTGATGTTATTACATCAACATAACATCAGCTTAGTGGGTAAGTTATCGCATACATGAGCTGATGTTATAGGGTACATTTTTGATGGCACTATGAGAATTTATAAGAAGCCTAACCACTTTTAACAATATATTTTGTTTGAAAAAAACCCTTCACTCTGATTTTGGACTTAGATAAAACTCTTTATCTTTCAACTACTTCTTCAATTATTGAACTTTCTTTCTAAGGCAAGCTCATTTAGATCTCTTTAATCAAATAATTTCATCAAGTCTCCATTTTAATAAATCTTTTACAATCATGAAAATTTTTCTCTCCACCTCTATTTGTGTTTTATCTTTAACTTGTCACAGTGTTACTTAGTCCATCACTACATAACAAAAACAACAAAAGAGAAACGATTCCTTTTGATTTTCAAATTGACATTTTGAGGTAGTGTTATGACTTTCAGAAGTAATTTTTAAAATTCAGTTTCTTATGCAATTAAGAAATAATAATGTTATAACACTGCTAAATAAACAAAAGAATAAATATGCTATGATTCACAATAATAAAAACTTTAATATCAGACGTAATTCAATGACATTATGTCAACATCTTCAGTGATACTACACAATTGGAACTTAATTTAAAAAAAACTAAACATAACCTATCATAGTTTATTTATACTATTAAATAAACTAAACATATTTATTTATTATATGATTATATCAATGTTATATTTTTCTTGTTACCAAATTTCATAGTGGAATGTTTGCTGGAAAAAACTTTTCAAAATTGTTATTATTTTCGAAAAACATTAACATTGAAAAGATATTGACAACATACAGGTTATAAAATATTAGGCCTACAACCTGTAATATTTTAGAGCAATGTAAAGCAATGTACTAACTTGCCTTAGGCCTCCAAAGGGAATACATTCATTTAAATCAACCTCGGCAAACCTATTGCAGGTAAAACTTTTCACTGCAATAATTCTGTTACAGAATTCCTTCTGGGATACATACAACTTCTACTACTAGGCCTACCACCAGTGAAGTTGCTAGTAATAAATTTCCAAACTAACTCCAGTAAAATATTTGTTTCAAAAAATTTAAAACAGATAGCCTAAGAAAAAAAAACAATTGAAAATATAAAACTGATTAAATTTAAATTATACAAATCTGAAATTTTGCTAAATAAATTGATCACTAGCGTATTTTAATAGCTTATATAGGCCTACGTAGGCTTGATTTAGAAAACTACTTGATAATTTTTTTATTAAAAAAAAAAAAACTAAATACTGCAACATACTAAACTTTCTAAATGTGTTTCACTTTTATTTTATTACTTCAGTTTTAACCTTAATTGACGAATTGATCAAAAAGTTTGTATTCATTTCTCACAATTGTTGACATTTCTTAAATATTGTGAAACAATTTTTTTACAAGTATGATTTCATTTCTTTAAGTAAGAAGGAAAAAGAGATTGAATTTGAATTTGACATATGTTTGAAATTGAGCTGAACAATAAACAATAGAGGTCGAGAAATAATATTAAAATAATGGATTAGAGCTTTAATGAACCTTAGACTTAAAATTAATCCAAACTAAAGCGTACAGAAGTTAGAAGCATCCAAAGTTCGCCAGGAAGTTTGGAAGAGAAAAAAACAAGGAAGAAAAAAACAACAAGACGTTTTTTTCCTGATTCCAGAATTTCCAAATTCTATGTTTCTTAACGATTCTATGTTAAACCGTTAAAATTGCGAGCTTACTCCTTGACTCGAATTGAGGTTGTTTGTCAAACGGTAACTCTAGCTATTGGACGAACTGCAAGAGCTATTTATAAATAGGCCTATTGTTAATTTCAGTACATTTATATGAGATACTCTCAAGTCTGTAATTAGCAAATAGAATAATAGTAAGACAAATGCTGGGCTAAGAGTTATGAATTCTAGTTAGCTTTTATTGTTATTTCAATGCTAAATATATGCTCATATATTAAACAAGGGACAAATCCAACTCCACAAAAACCTAAACTTTAATCAATCAAAGAGTTAACAGAACCTAAGTCGATACACAATTTTTCACTCAGAGATAAATATTGGAAATAGGAGACCGACTATTTCTTTGAAAGATTCCAATCTGCTAGAACCATTTAAATTGGAAAAGTTTAAAGGTCAGGTATAGAAGCTCGGTTGGTACAGTGATGATGTCTAATCCCAAAGGCCAAATTGTGTTTAAATACAATCGAATTTATCAATGTCACAAAAACTGTAACGTCACCTGTATGCTTTGAAATACCTGGTAATCAACACTACCCTAAATAACCAACATTCGAGCTTAGTTTGAGAGAAAATGTAATAATTACCTAATAAATAATACCAACTCAAAATAAATAATTGTTTTCTTTTACGCTTTTCAAGGTCAAAGTCACCACCATTAAACGATTATTTGTTCATGACGATCAAAGTGACCTTCCCGTTGAACTTAACAAATTAACGACTTGGCAAAGTTTGAGTAGATTTATGGAAATTTACTGAGACTAAACGTTTTCGACCGCACTGAGCAATTTTCATTATTGTCTAAGATAGCAGCTGAAAAGCTGTTTAGCTAAGTGGCATCGGTTTCCAAGAGCCGTATTGGGTTTGGGAATTTAATATTTTGTGCCTTATTTCTGAATTTTATATTGTTCTAGAGTGTTGAGAGATGTTGAAAATATTAGCAGAAAACAAACAATACACTCTCACTCAACCGCAAGAACTAAACCACCCATTCCACCATAATCAGGCGGCTTTTAGAACCATATTGGTTCAAAGAAGTAATAATGTCCTCTAAAAACGCCAACAAAGAAGTCAACACACTTAAATACCTAGGACAAAGACGTGGTTGCAGTAACACAGTAATTCATAAGCTTTAGCACAAAAATAAAAAATTCGAAAAAACAAAATAGAAAAATTATCACACTCATTTAAACGTAACCAAAACTTCAAATATGTTTGTAAAAATTCTTAAAACAAGGATACTGGTTGAAATTTAAAATAAACAACGAAATGCAACACAACATAAAAAATTAAATTTCAAGTATCAAGTATTATACATACAAACTAAACTGTACAGAGAAGAACGAATTCTACATTAGAAACAGCTTTCAACAAAGACTTGAAAAAACACACACTATTAAATGTGACAGGCTCATATTTGTGGTAAGCACATAGTAGAACATCCTATGTATGAGTATAGACATCAACAACAACCTAAAAATAGAATTACTCCACATCAAGAATAAGGAATCGAATCTCATCATATTAAAACAATATGAATTTCACAAACACAACAAAACCTAAAATGAAAACTTAAGTAAACCCACTACAAACGAAATACTGTACACCTTTTGATTGTTATTGAAATAATGACTTTAAAACCGTTATCTAGGCAGTGCCTTTAATACCTAGACACTGTAGAAGATTTATTAAACAAATACAATTTGGTAACCACAAATAAACTTTAAATTTAGTTAAATTCTAACGTACAATTCGATTACAAAGCAAACATCTTAATAGGAATCTGCTACAATAAGGAATCCTTCGAATGAGGTCGTTAGTTGGAACTATCAGATCATTATAACCCATTTCTCTGAAGATGTTTGCTATGCAATCAAAATGAACATTAGGATTCACCTAAATATAAAGTATATTTGTGGTTAGGAGGTTTCATTTACTTAATAAATATTGCCCCACAGTTGCTTTAAGTGATCGAAGAAGAGTGATTAGAAATTTATTTAAACTTCTTGATTTTTGAAGTCCATTACGTTCGGTGAATCTTATTAATCAAAAACCTACGTTTAAAACCGTCACCGCTTGACCAGACATCTCCAAGCAGAAGACACCGATGAAGATCTGCACATAGCGATCGAAAACGTTCTCTCAGTAAGTTTTAACAAATTATTTAAGCTATTAGTTAGGCAATTAGTCGCTATTTGTCAAGTTTCAACGTAATATTCGTCATCGTTAGTGAGTATAACTAAGTTACATAAATTTAACTTAATGAAGCTACAACTAGAATGTGTGTATTAAAGTTCATTGTTGTAATCATCTTGAATTCACTGATTAAACTATAAGTAATTATTGTGTAAATAAGTGAATACTTTAGAACTTACTGGCTGGTGCGTCGACCATTTAGGTGGAAGGTATTCACTTAGTTACGCAATAATTACTTATAGTGTGTATTAGTCATAGTTTAGAATTTGTGCCTTTGTACTCCAAGATGATGACCTTCATTGAAATCACTTTGAGAACATAAATTATGTATCTGGAGTTAATTTCTGCCCAACTAAATCTGAAAAGAAATTTTTAGATTCAGATTAGCAGAAACATTTTTTTATAACGACTTGGAGATCTTATCACTCGATGTTCATACAATAGGTAAAATTGTATAAGCTGGCAGTTAAAGGTCGCGGACCTTGGCGAGGTGCTATTTTGTTACTTATCAATATGTTTTAACGCATAGTCAAAATAACAACAAATGAAAATAGGGCGTTTAGGAAAGCATGCCAGGATTGTCTAAGGGTTGGGATTGTTAGGCCGCGATTTACGACTCGACGAGTTCCCGATGTTGACGATAGATGACGAATGCACAATTTCTATCTAGGAGCCAAGTGCCAGCTCATAAAATTGGACCCATTCCATGGGAAAATCAGTTTACCAGTCGGTCAAATAAGGTAAGCCTAGTCAAATTAATCTAAAATCTAAGAGGGCGGGCAGGGGACGAAGGCAGTTCTTACTCTTCTTGCTCCGAATAGGTTATTGGAGTCCCTAGTTGTGAAAAAAATCCAGTATGAAGAAGGCGAAAACAGAAATTGACAGCACCTAAATGAAAATCTTCAACGAAGATATATGGCCCGTGAAAAGTAACTGGATTTAAAGCCGGCTGTATAATGATAAGGAGTGTAAAAGTTTAATAATGTTTGTGCGTAATTTATTTAAATTAACAGACCGTGATGAGAGTAAGCGGTTAAGGGAAGCATACCGAAAGGGTTTAAATTATGCACCGATTGAAAGGCAGGCCACCTGCAAGATTGCTAGATAAGGTTAAGTGGCGCAGATGGTAGTGGTGAGTTGGTGGACAAGTTGGCGAGAAAAAAAATCTGGTCAAACATGTTTACCGGATATAGTGTATAGGGTTTCTTTTCTTCTTTCTCTTTTAAACTACAGATATTAATTATTTCTATTGTACTTTAGTTGTAGTTGGCCAATCTCTTCGTTAGATGATGTTTCTCTTGTTCTTTTCTTTCGGGACTATCTCTTTGCTATCTTTTCCTTCTGTAACTTTCCTTCTTGTTCTTTTCTTTCAGGCTATCTCTTTGCTATCTTTTCCCTCTGTAACTTTCCTTCTTGTTCTTTTCTTTCAGGCTATCTCTTTACTATCTTTTCCTTCTGTAACTTTCCTTCTTGTTCTTTTCTTTCAGGCTATCTCTTTACTATCTTTTCCTTCTGTAACTTTCCTTCTTGTTCTTTTCTTTCAGGCTATCTCTTTGCTATCTTTTCCTTCTGTAACTTTCCTTCTTGTTCTTTTCTTTCAGGCTATCTCTTTACTATCTTTTCCTTCTGTAACTTTCCTTCTTGTTCTTTTCTTTCAGACTATCTCTTAGCTCTCTTTTCCTTCTGTAACTTTCCTTAGGACAAAACTCAACACTGTATTCTGGTGTTGTGAATACGCGCAATTCGTTTTCCCCCCTTAAAGTCATTAATTGACACAATTTAATCTACTCGTCTTCCTTCATTCCATTTTCAGTCTAGTACTTATATCAGGTAGCTTTCTTCTGCTCTTGTTCTTTTCTATGAGTCATATCTTTGCTATCTTTTGCTTCTGTAACCTTCCTTTGGCAAAACTCAACACTGTATTCTGGTGTTCTAAATAAGTTACATTCTTTTTTCTCCTTTAATGTTATTAATTGACAGAATTTCATCTACTCTTTTTCTTTCATTCCATATTCAGGCTAGTACTTATATCAGGTAGCTTTTTTCTGCTTTTGTTCTTCTCTTTTAAATCATCTCTTTGCTCTCTTTTCCTTCTGTAACTTTGCTTTGGCAACACTCAGCACTGTCTTCTGGTGTTCTAAATACCTTCCATTCTTTTTTCTCCCTTAATGTCATTAATTAACACAATTTCATCTACTCTTCTTCTTTCATTCCATATTCAGTTTAGTACTTATATCAGGTAGCTTTCTTTTCTTACATCATTGTTTTACATATGGTTTTGCGTTGCAAAATGTTTGTTTCCGAATTGAGCAATAAAGACTTCACAATGCTCTGTTCGATTTTATTAATTGCTCTCTTCTATTATCCATTCTCTGAATATTCATACTTCCAAGTAATCTGTTTTCATTACCTGCTGTATTATTTTGTGTTAGTGAGTTTGTGTCTAACGAGATTCTTACAAATAAATATGGCTTTGGTTTTATAGTTAGCAACTCTACATTAAATTTTGTTGCACAGTTATAGGTTTCCTCCAATGATCTTTGCAGACAATTTTCATTACACGTCATTATCAGCCCACTAGACATAACAATATTGTCCTTCTGCTTAAGCGTCTTTGTTTTTAAAAAAATACTTTATCTATCCCAATATGCACGTATTATTATTATTATTACTAAAACTCGGAGGGACCTTATCGGTGTAGAGCACTTAGCTGTAGCCTTTGTACTCTCTTCCCATCCCTACCACAGGACTAGCTTAGTGGATACCTACCTCTTTGCAGAAATCAAGTACCCACCTGATGCTAGATCTTCTGATATCCTCTGGTGTACATACCTGCCAGCCAAACCACTTTCTCCTTGCAGCTCCCAAAGCAGGACACTCACAGAGTACGTGGATTGGGCTTTCCTCTTGGTCCTCGTCGCATCTCTTGCATACAGGGGACCTAGATTTTCCAATTTTGTATTGGATCCCCCTCAGATTCCCATGGCCTGTAACCAGCTCTACAGTAGCTCTGAGTTGATGTATACTTAAGGAGAGTAGTTCTTTGCCCCACACATCTCCTGAGTAACCCCACAGTACCTTGGATTTGTTACACCCCAAGGTTACATTCCATTCTTCCCTGTACAACCTGTCTATATGTGCCATGATCCTCTTGCGCCCCTCTCGAGGCGGCATGCCCACTGCCCTCAGCAACGGTAATTGGGTTATACACCCTTGTTTTGCTAAGGCGTCAGCTCTCTCATTCCCTATCCAGCCAGAATGTCCTGGAATCCAGGTTAGGTTGAGTGAATTATGCTTACTCAGCTCTGCTAAAGAAGCCATAGTCTCAGCCACCAACCTAGAGCTGGTACTAGCCTTACCTAAAGCCTTCAGAGCTGCCTGACTGTCCGAGCAAATCCAGATGGTCTTGCCCCTCCTGCCAGACCCTATTATTTCCTCAGCACATAGTTTGATCGCGAGCACCTCCCCCTGGAAGACAGAGTTGTAGTCCTCCAGGCGATGACAAAATCTGTCTTGGTGTCTCGGTCCACTAAATCCTGCTCCCACTCCTTCCTTCATCTTGGACCCATCGGTGAACCAGATTTCACCATGTCTGGGTCTATACTCCGCCCATGCCTCTCTTGCAGGAATAAGGATTTTGTAGTTTCCTTTTTCCCTTTTAAGAGGCAGTATCTTATCCTGAGGTTCTATCCAGAGCTCCTTCAGTGAATCCCCAAATAGCTGTTTATGAAGTTTGCTACTTGTCTTCCACTGCCCAGTACAGCTTAGCCGGTATGCAGTTTTCATTGCCTCCATCCTAATTTGAAGACTCAAGGATGGAAAACCCAACATAACCCTCATGGCCGCACATGGTGTGCTTCTCCTTGTAGCAGTTATGCCTCTAAGGAAGAGCCCCTGCGCGCGGTCCAGCATTCTTTTACTTGTTTCTTTCTGTGCCCTGTCCCACCAGACGATAGAGGCAAAGACCAACCTCGGCACCACAATGGCGGAATAAATCCAGTTCATTTGACGTGGACCCAAACCCCATCTCATGCCTATTGCTCCTCTGCATTGCCAGAACGTAGCTATGGCTTTTTTGCACTTATCCTCCAAATGCTCACGCCAGAGTAGCTTCCTATCCAGAATAACTCCCAGATATTTAGCACTCTCAACGTAGCTTATTTTAGTATTACCAACTTCCATCATCTCCAGCGATTTAGTTTTATATCGCCTAGTGAAGATGAGTGCCACAGATTTCTCTCCTTGAATGCATAGTGCATTCTCCCTGCACCATACTTCTGTTACCTTGAGTGCCTCTTGAAGCAGGTCTTTGAGGACCTCTTCAAATGGTCCCCTAACAAAGATAGCTATGTCATCCGCATATCCTACCACCTTGACACGCGCAATTCATTTTCCCCCCTTAAAGTCATTAATTGAAACAATTTAATCTACTCGTCTTCCTTCATTCCATATTCAGTCTAGTACTTATATCAGGTAGCTTTCTTCTGCTCTTGTTCTTTTCTATGAGTCATATCTTTGCTATCTTTTGCTTCTGTAACCTTCCTTTGGCAAAACTCAACACTGTATTCTGGTGTTCTAAATACGTTACATTCTTTTTTCTCCTTTAATGTTATTAATTGACAGAATTTCATCTACTCTTTTTCTTTCATTCCATATTCAGGCTAGTACTTATATCAGGTAGCTTTTTCTGCTTTTGTTCTTCTCTTTTAAATCATCTCTTTGCTATCTTTTCCTTCTGTAACTTTGCTTTGGCAACACTCAGCACTGTCTTCTGGTGTTCTAAATACCTTCCATTCTTTATTTCTCCCTTAATGTCATTAATTAACACAATTTCATCTACTCTTCTTCTTTCATTCCATATTCAGTTTAGTACTTATATCAGGTAGCTTTCTTTTCTTACATCATTGTTTTACATATGGTTTTGCGTTGCAAAATGTTTGTTTCCGAATTGAGCAATAAGGACTTCACAATGCTCTGTTCGATTTTATTAATTGCTCTCTTCTATTATCCATTCTCTGAATATTCATACTTCCAAGTAATCTGTTTTCATTACCTGCTGTATTATTTTGTGTTAGTGAGTTTGTGTCTAACGAGATTCTTACAAATAAATATGGCTTTGGTTTTATAGTTAGCAACTCTACATTAAATTTTGTTGCACAGTTATAGGTTTCCTCCAACGATCTTTGCAGACAATTTTCATTACACTTCATTATCAGCCTACTAGACATAACAATATTGTCCTTCTGCTTAAGCGTCTTTGTTTAAAAAAAATTACTTTATCTATCCCAATACGCACGTAATTTCTATATTGTTTAATATCTATCCAATATTGGGCCCAGGACATGTCAAATACAGAATGTAGACATATAGGATTTATTTTTAAATGAGAAAAAATTATAATCGAGCTGGATCGAACGAGAGAAGCTAATTACAAGTTCATTAAAGAAAATTAAATTAAAATCACAATTAACTGTTATACGACAGAATAAGAAGAATAGTCTGTGAATGGCTGTGTCCCTTCGTTTACGCAAATAAACAGGTTACAAATTGAATCGAGGAGTTTAACAGTAAGAACTAAAATACGAGAAAATTGAGAACTTTCAAAATAGTAAGATAAAACGTTTGCCATAGAATCTGACGAGTAAACAAAACGAAATTAAAAACCTTCGTGCTAATCTAATACAAAAACAATTTTTTAAAATCTAGGTTAACTTTAGAAAAGATAAATTTTACAAAAACTTAAGCGTATGAGAAAAAATAATATTGAAATAAGTCATACCAATTCACAATCAATATATTAATACTTTATACGCGTTTCAACGGGAAAGTAATCATCATCAGTGAGTATAAGTACACAAAATTTAATCTGCAGTTATTGTTATAATATAAATAGGGTTTACAATTTGTGTAGTTATAGCATCTGTCATTGAAACTAGTATAAGAAAATAAGTTATTGAATGTGAGTTGCTTTTCGTTATTATTTAATTGAAGATAGTTTTGTACGTATATATTATATTCAGTAACAATAAAATAATGTAATTAAAACACTAACAAATTTGTATCTAATCAACCAGCATTTCAATTATTTTCAACTAGATTAGTACTGCATATTGAAATATTTTAGTAGAATATTGTTAAACAACCAATAGGGAACACAAGCATGGTGTTTTGTTTGGCGAGTTATTTCATTGTTTATTTTTAGTTTCCCTCTCATGTTGCTAATTAAAAGTGAGTAGAAAATAAACAAAATAACTGAACTGGAATGCACACACTACATTGAGGGAGCCAATTTCGTTATGCCGTTAGAAATAAAAAACATTGATGCCTAAATTAATAACGAAACTTGAAATTGTATGAAAGATAAAGTGTTTCGACGAAATATTGTATGTAGCCTAATTAAATTCATTAAAGTTAAAATATAAATCGGGTTTTTAATAAAGAAGTAACTGGTTTTTCTGAAGATCGTTAGCTAATCCTTAGTTCTCGTCCAAGGCAAGCCCTTCACTACATATTAATTTTTTTATCTCCCCAAAAATTATTCTTCGCTTTTCACTTTTATAAGTTTATAGGCCTACAATTGATTTTAATAAAATATTTGTATTTAGTGTGAATCAGTATTTAATAAGTTTTTTCAATAGATCGAGAGTTAAATGCCCTAGTGAACAAAAACTTACAACGTAAAACAGTAGCACAGAAGCGAATTGAGAGGCATGTTGGAAGAAGAAGGAAATTCTAAATGGGAATGTAAAACCAGAATTGGAGAAACGGACACTAAATTAAAAAAAATCAGGAAAGTTACAGGAGGGCAGGAGAAGGGTTGTTGTTAACGCCCTGTTAGGGAATCTGGAGTTGTAGAACAAGTATAATGTATAGTTTCAAGTTATTCTAATAAGGTCACATTACTTTGGAAAATAATCCCTGCTCTTAACCTCCTTTCATGCAAGAGAATAAAACTCATAGACGTTTACTAGCTTCGAAACGTTTTTTATAGAGTTTGAGAGCAGATTTTAAAAATGATTTAAAATACATGAATTTGGAAGAATTTATGGATAGGCCTGAGCAATAGGTTTCAGAACGAGAGTTAGATAACTTATATTAAATTTAAAAATTAAATGTAAATTTCAAAATCTTTTATAATCCTAGAGTAATAAAATAATCATGTCTCTAACTATTTATATTTTTGCTATTGTAAAAAGTTTTAGTCTAGACAAAGGCCATAAGTAAACTATACATGGCTAAAACGAAGGTGGAAAGTTGAATTAAATAAACTAGTTAGATATTACTGATCTTTTGCTGTTCGTTAGTTCAGATGATTTATTCTTAGGCCTACATAAAGCATATTATATAGGCCTACGTGAGATTAATATTATTGTTAAAGGAACTGACACCAAAGTCAATAACATGTTTAACCCATACTTATGTATTTAAAAAATAGTGGCTTTCAGTACTCGTGTAATGAAAGTGGCCCTTTCGAAGTCTAGAACTGGAAAAACAGCTGGTAATATTTCGCGAATTATGTATAGTTACGGATTCGGCCGCCAGTTGCGCTAACAATCTGATTCGTATATTGGGCCTTATTTTAGTTGACTATAAAAATGAACAGAAATTTGTTATTATCTTTGAAGAAATATTACTGTATATTTGTGTTAAAATGTCTGATAACATTCTAGTGTAGATATCAAATAAGTAAAATAGTGGAAGCCATTAACAGTTTACTTTAAAGACAAATGTAAAAAAAAATAATTGATTGGTGCACGAAGGAAAAAGTACAATATAATCAAGTAAGTTATGATGTTTTACTTGTGCATTTGGTAGAAAAATCAAAAGAAACAAAATGTTCTACATTAGGGAGTAGATTTTTAATCACCAAAAGTAATCTAAAAATAAAACAATATTATTGATTTGAAATTCTAGATTTTCTGAAAGATAATTGTGTTAAGATTCTATTGGTTAACCAACAAAGAAAAGTGGTCTATTCACATAAAATTTCATAAGCCTAATAATAAAAATTTCAACAAAAAACTAGGTTTTAAATGTTAAAATATAGGTAAGGTTTATTGTTTTGTAAATGTAGGCCTATCATTAAAAAGTTATATTTGTACTCAATAATTACATTAGTCTACGTTAGTAAAAAATAATAATTTTATTATTGAACTATTGCACTATTTGTAGTGTGATAAAAAGTACCGTTTAAAACTCGCAACTAAAGTGTTTCCGGTCCTTAATCGAATTTCTCTGTAAAACTCGGTCGCACACTTTCACCATTAGTTATAAAATATAATTAAAATTCAACAGACATTTATTAAGTTAAAGAGTTATTTCCATTCACGAGAAATTGACTAAGGTTTTACCACAATATGTTAGAAACTTTTTAAACATCAGGTGACGCATTTATGAAATTGAGTGTTTTATAGAATTTTAAAACGTCGTGTTTAATTTTAGTTGGTTGATACAAACTGGAATTAGACTTGCCCAAAATCGCTTGTTTTTAGTCTACATAATTTTCCATTTATTGTTCAATACGTTTATTGACTTTGTTGGTGTTGGTATTTCAAATACTCTAAAAAGCTAAAGTTTAAATGGTTAAAAAGTTAAAAAATGTAGTACTTTTGTACAGACCTACACTTACTTAAAATATTATTAAAAGTATTTTATGTAAAAAATTAAAATATCACTACAACGCTTCTCCAGTTGAAATAAAGAATGCAAGAAGTAAACCTAAATATTATCTTAACATGTAAAACTGTATAACGTAAACGTTTTATAGAATCAATAATTAATATTATTGGTTAGTATTTATATTCTACAATGACAATATGATTTAGATACAAGAATAGCCATAAAGCAGGCTATTATGACAAAAATGTGAACTGAAATATAAAATTGTTAATCACTTTAACAATAGATTATGACCATCCGAATTTTAAATTTTGTAAATTTGTGACAACTTAGTGAGATAGAATATTTTCGATTACTATGTGTCTTCTGCTTGGAGATGTTGGGTTAAGCGGAGTATGTGTGATTTGTATTGTGTTTGTTCGTTTAATATGTTTGTACTTTGTGTTTTCGTGTGTCTGTAAATATCATATTGTTCTGGTGTGTTGAGATGTGGTTCTTTTTTGTTGTTGTGTAGGATTTCTACGTTATGTTAAATGTCTGTGTATTTGTGTCCTGTTTCTTTTATGTGATTGAAAAATTCTGAGTTGGTGTTCTGTTTGTGTTCTTCGACACTTTGTTTAAAGCTGCGACCTGTTTGTCCAATATAGAGTTTGTTGCAAACTATTGGACCAAAAGGTCGCAGCTTTAAACAGAGTCGAGGAACGCAAACAGAACACAAACTCATCATTTTACAATCACATACAAGAAACAGGACACAAATACACAGACATTTACCATAACCTAGAAATCCTATACATCAACAAAAAAGGGCCACATCTACACACACTAGAACAATATGAAATTTACAGACACACGAAAAACAAAGTACAAACAAGTTCGTAATAAACGAACAAATCCAATACAAATCACACATACTCTTTGATACTATCGAAAACCTGCCTTTAAAACCGCCACCGCTCAACAACAAGCAGAAGACACTGATGACGATTGCCACATAGCGATCGAAAACGTTCTGTTTCAGTAAGTTTCCACAAATTTAGAAAATTTAAAGTTCAGATAGTCATAAACTATTGTTAAAGTGATTAATTAAGATTCACATCTTAATGGACAACAAAATTCAAGAATAAAATTGTTATTCAATTCTAATATTGTGCTACATATTACATTCCTAATTGGGTACGTAGATTAGTGCTACTAGTGTTTGGTAATACAATGACTTTAGATTAAAGTAACTAATATACCTTTCACAATACCATTAATAAGAAGCCCATTAAAACAGATGCAAATAGATTTATTATAAACAAGTAATACCAGAAAATAAAATTAAAGTCAATTCCTTCTTAGGTCAACAAAGAGAGATTTTGTTTTAGTTACTTTTTATTAAATAATTACAATTAATATAAATAAACCGACATAACGTATGCGTTAAAACAGCTGTTCTACCGCATAACCTATGACATAAAACCAGCTGTTTTATGAAATCATACATTGCCACTTATTTTAAGCCAAAAGGGACTAATAACTAAATTGCATAACTTGCCTCCATTTGTAAAAAGTTTTTCTCTTACGTAAAACTAAAATTAATTCATTAAATTTAATTATTGAATTAATATTTGAAAAAACTGTACTAACATCAAGTGTCATGCACTACAGTAAAAAAATGTATTTGAAATTGAGTGGATAAATAAAAAGTATTTTATTAACGATTGAAATTTTAAACAAGATATATATATATATAAGGAGAGTGTGAACTAATAGAAGGAATTGAAAAAACAATTTCTTCATAGAATTTTGAATACTTAGTTAGATTTAAGTAGTTTAAAAAAATACTGCTTCATACCGAATAGCATAAAATATCTCCAACAAAAATGACAATGAAAAATCACAACAAACATATGACTAATGGAGGTCATACACTTGCACGGCAGATACAAATGACTGGCGTGATGGACACGTAGTTACGTGTTGCCTACCGCAACGTCACGTAAATATCCGCCATTACGAGCACACGCCGCTTGCTTATCGTTTGCAACAATCTAAATCCAATTTGGTTTACGAGCAGAGGCCGATTTCGAGTTTGAATTATCGCGGCTGTCGAAACGCCCTCTCCTGGATTGAATATCAATCATTTCTGTCCGTCGATAGATTGCGCTGGCCGTATGAATATTCAACGATAGTTGTAGGGCCCTGCAGCTATTAAAGTACATACATTTTTCACTACAATTAGATAAACGGATCATTTCATAAATCTTCAGCTTAAAGGGAGGTTTTTTTGCACGAGTTTCAGATTTGCACAATGATTGAGTAATCTTGGCAAATGAAACAATTGTAACACTAAAATGACAGTTGAAGCAAAATAGCTCTATAATTCGGCAGTAAAATGGAAGTAGCTTTTGTTTATTACTAATTTGGCAAACAGTTTGGTTTACAATGTGCTTCACATTTTTCGTAATTATTTGTGGAGTAGTGTTCTTGACACATAAATTAGATCGTATATTGTTATGTTATATATTATGTATGTTATATATTGTTAAAATAGAGCATGCAAACAATAGCCAATATATTTAATAGAGCTTGCACACAATAGAGCATTTACACAATAGAGTATGTACACAATAGAGCATGCGTACAATAGAGTATGTACACAATAGAGCATGTACACAATAGAGCATGCACAGAATAGAGCATGTACACGATAGAGTACGTACACAATAGTTCATATACCTAATACATCTTGTACAGGATAACGTATGTACACAATTGCGCAAATTATAAAATAGAGCATGCAAACAATAGCCTATGTATTTAATAGCGCATGAACACAATAGAACATGTACACAATAGAGTATGTACACAATAAAGTATATACACAATAGAACATGTACACAATAGATCATGTACACAATAGAACATGTACACAATAGATCATGTACACAATAGAACATGTACACAATAGATCATGTACACAACAGAGCATGTACATAATAGAGAATGTACGCAATAGAGCATGTGCACAATAGAGTATGTACACAATAGAACATATACCCACTAGATCATGTACAAAATAGAGTATGTACACAATAGAGCATGTACTCAATAGAGTATGTACACAATTGAGTATGTACACAATAGAGCATGTGCACAATATATCTTATACAGAATAGTACATGTAGAAAGAAGAGCATGTACAGAATAGAGCACTTCACCATACCGCCTGTATCTAATATTGGTTGTACAGAATAGCGAATAATAGAGCGTATAGAAAATAGCGCAAGTACACAATTTTGTTTGTACACAACAGTACAAGTACACAATAGAGAATTTATACAGTAACATATGTACAAAATAGGGCATATACAAATTAAAGAGTACAGAATAGCGCATGTACACAATAACGTTTATACACAAAAGAGCAAGGCAAAATGGAGTATGAAACCAAAATGGTTTGTACACAATAGTGTATGATCACAATAGAGCATGTGCAGAATAGGGAGCTCACACAATAGCACAAGTACAGAATAGAGAATTTATACAATAACGTATGTACATAATAGGGCATATACAAATAAAAGTACAGAAAATCACATATAGACAATAAAGTTTATGCACTAATGAGCAAGGGAAAATAGAGTATGAAACCAAATGGTTTGTACACAATAGTGTATAATCACAAAAGAGAATGTACAGAATAGGGAGTTCACACAATAGTACATGTACACAATAGGGGTGCACATAACAGTGCTACCAATGTCCTGACCAATTCACTGGTGTATCTTTCACAGACCTACCATTATTCCGGAACCTCATGGACTCTCTAAAAACAGTTCGGATTTTGCCACAAAGAAACAATGACTGTTTGTTTGAGTCGTAAGAGATTGAAATCTGCTTAAGCGTTGCTACGAAACTCTATTTGTGAAACATACAAACAAAGGCTTGTAAACACATTACGCGAATTAAATGCCTCAGCAGAGTGAAGAATCGAATTAGCCGAAATAGGTCGTATGATGGTTCTCCGGTCCCGAGCGGCCATTGTCAGTAATTAAAGAGCCCGGAAAGTTAAAACATTGCCTTGTAGCTTTGTTGATTTGTTCAATGCAAAAACGTAATTGGATCGACATTTAACGGGATTGGGCCCAATTCATTCCGTCAGGCCTTGGAGACGTCTAATCTTACTGTACTTTTCTAATTAAAAAGATAAAATTGAAGACAGTTCCTACTGAGGTCTACTAGGAGTAATATTATTCAAATTACTTTTTATATAAATACAATTAATATAAATTTGTATAGTTTATATAAATATAATAGAATCGTGATATTAAGTGGGAAAACCGTTTCCATTTCCCTCTCTATATGGTGCTGGACTATTTTTTTGTTTGTTGCTATTTATTCTCTTAAAGTTTTTCCTTTTTTATTTATGAAGTTGACGGTGGGCTATAATTTCTCATTCTATACATCTCTTATATTGCTTAATTACTGCAAGGAACCTTTCTATTTGATATAGTCTACATCTTTAAGCCACAGATATCTAGCTACGGGAAAGCTGGCTCAGTACCAAAGTGCTGGGTTTCAAATTTATCATCCAGTTCGAATCCGACCTAGACATTAATGAATAAATATTTGAAAACAAACGTATTAATATCAATTGACATCCACTACAGGTTAGAAAAATGTATTTGAACTTGATTGGAGCAATGAAAACGCATTTTATTAACGATTGAAAATATGTAAAAGATATATAAGGAGAGTGTGAGCTAATGGAAGGAGTTGAATATGCGTAATAGAGGTTTTGTACTTTTGCTTTGCCTATTATAAAGAGAAGGCAGTCTACGCTTTAAATATATATTAAAGTTTTTTAATTATGTTTTTCAATTAATGTTTCTAGAAACATATATAAAAGAATTTCGATAACTGAAAAGCAGACGGTAAAATTCATGATAAATCATATGAATTGGTAATTTGTTAGATATTATAAAAGTAGTTTGGGTTGTGATTTCTTGGACTTCATTCGTCTCACTTCTAGGAAGGTTTATCTACATGAACGTAATTTCTTTCCTGTGAAAGACTATAAACATGTATAAATAGATGATTCGAACATTTTAAATGATCGAAAAAAATTAATAATAATAGGACCTTAAACCTCTACTGGAAAGAATGAATTGTTAAACTGTTTCTTAATTATGTTATTTACTCCGCGTTATTTGGCAAAAATAAAATGTAAAATTTATATCATAAAATATAATAACGCGCTCTAAGGGTAACGTCTTTATTTTTTAAAGAAATTTTGCTTAGAGATAGGCAGTGTTTTAAAGGTATTTTAATATTCTCGTATTTAAAAATTATCTTAATTTAGGTTTTTAATGAATTATTTATAACGTATTGGGTAAAAGTTGCTTTTGGATTATAGTTTTGTAGAATTTATAAAAAAATGGATTTTATCATCTGTGACGATCAGAAAAATTTACATTTTAATTTAATAAATTGCTACTTGACGAACTTATAATTTGAGTAAATTTATGAAAAACACTCTAACACATAGAGTTTCCGATCGGACTAAAGGACCATCATCAGTGACTGGCTGTCTGATTGATAGAATTGTTTAGCCTAGTGTAAGATGTTTGAAAGTCAGATTTTCTGGCACTGAGGTCAGAAAGTTTAAGCCTATATGATTTATACTGGATTTGTTTATTTAATGTATTTTTGTTTCGTGATTTTGTTATGTTTGTAAAATTTCATACGGTTTTTACTCGTTGAGATGCAGATTTTATTGAAATGGATAGTTTTTAGATAATTGTTGAAGCCTGTCTAAGAATGACCTGTATATTATGTAGTTAGCAAAAGGTAAGTACTATGTACGTTAATTCTCATATTTATCAGTGTGAATTCTGTGTTTTTAATTCTTCATTGAAAGCGGGAATGTTTGCCGAATGTAGAATTTGTTACAGTCTGGACTGTTGAGTTTATATACACTTAAATTTATCTTTTTTTTGTATTTTATGTTGTATTTCAGTGTAAATTTTAAATGCTTTTCTGCAACCTGGTTTTTAAAATGTTCAGTGAACTATCTAAATTTGATAAATTATTCTTAACTTTGTTTTTTTGTGGTTTCATAGTTTATAAGCTATTGTGTTACTGTATTCATGTCTTTGTGTTAGGTATTTAATTGAGTTGATTTCTTTACTGGTATGTTTAATGGACATTGCCATAATTCCAATAATGATTAAAAGTTTTGTGTGATATTTGCTTTAACTTTCAAACACAATACACACACACACACACACACACACACACACACACACACACACACACACACACACACACACACACACACACACACACACACACACACACACACACACAGAAATGGTTGTATTTTGAGGATTTCTAGTCCGTGGTTCATGTTTGTGTATCCACGACGTGTTTTTATTGTGGTTAGCAAACGATGGATGAGTGGTTTTTATCTGTGTTCATGTGATAATTTTATCTTTATTAAAAACTGTGTCTTGTTCGATCGATACAACTTATTATAACGTTATGAAATAGACTAAATAAACTTACTAAATCACAAAATAAAAACATTAAAAGAGCAAACCTAATACAAATTACGCAACAGATTCTATAAAACATGCCTTTAAAATTGCCTAGATCAAACAACGCATCCTAGCGACCAACTTAGACACTGACGAAGGCCGTTTAGTGCGCTCGAAATCATGCCAGGAAGTGTTTCACAAATTGACTCAAATTATAACTTTCGAAAGTGGTCAATTTATTAAGTTAAAACGTAAAATTCATCATTATTAGTGACTATATAACTACATAAGTTAATTTTTAACTTACGTAAAACTATATAATTTCTGTTTGAGTTATAGTTTAGAAGTTGAGCCGTATCCACAGTTCAAAAGAAAAATACCATTTATTTATTTTTACTTTTGAATCGTAGTTTGTGATATAGTATACACGACTCCATTTTCCGGAAAGATAAATGTTCCGTAAAATAAACTATTTAAGATACAGTAGAGTCTCTTTAGAACAGACCCTATTAAACCGGACGTCACTGAGCATAGATTAGACCATTCGCCAGCTACAAAAGCAAGTGCCGCACAAATGTCACACCTATGTGGTCAATGCTATGGTTTTTTATACCTTCTTCGAAGTAGCATTTCTGTTAAAGTGATGCAAAAGTACTGTAAAAATCAGTTATATTTATAATATTGGTTTATCAATTATTGTCAAATGTTATGTTCACAAATATAAACCCTGCCCTAACTAAAAGGTCATTGCTTGAATCTTAATTTGACTCCTGTTACTAAGTAAAACACAACCTGAAGACTTGTTAAAGAAAAGTATGTAAACATAATTTTTCACACTAGCACTAAACTTCACGTTACTGTAAGTTAGTGTGTTAATTGTTACAAATATAAAAATATGTTTTTATTCAGTTTATTTCGTTTTAATAAACTTTTACAGTTTTCTCCGTTTTATTTGATTTTTAACTATTATAATATAACCTACTTAACAGGCATTCTGTTTTAACAGTTTGTTTTATCACAGACTTTCATTTAAACGAACAACCCTCAGCCCCTATTAGTATGTTTTAACGAAATTCTACTCCATTCATATTTGTGATAAATTTTAAGATCATTGTTAAAGTGTAATTAATACGTATTGCACATATTTTTATTGCAACAGTTTTTATTTTGTTTAGTTCGTTTAATCATACTACCGTCAACTATATTGTCTACTTCCGTTTTCAGATTCAAATATTCTCCAGCAATTAGGTGTTTGATTTAAACGGATAATATTGTTTGTATTGTACAGGGCGGCCCACATAAAAGTAACATAATTGAAATTAAATCTGTTTATTTACGACAATCTTGGATTGTTGTAACAATTTAAAAATACCAATTATTATTTTATTCAATATTCTATTATTGGTACGTTATTACATATGTTGAATGTGATCACCGTCAGCTTGTACATATAGGGTAGCGTGGCGTAGCAAATTCTGAAATACAGACTGGAGTACAAGAGTTGTAATGATGAGTATGTGGCTCGTGATCCAGATATTTAAGTCTTCGATGGCCTTGGATTGTTGGTGTATACTTTATTCTTTAATTTTCCCCATAAGTAATGTTCACAAGGAGACAAATCCGTGATCGTGGCGGCCATAAGCTTGAAGAGATAGTCCTCTATCGGGAAAAACACTTCGCACACGTTCCAGTGATCCACGAGGTGTGTGTCTACTCTCACGGTCCTTACCTCACTCTGCCTTATCCTCGACGTCCTCCGGCTAACTCCTGTACTCACTTCGATGACCTCTCCGCAAGAAAGTAATGGTTTATCCCTTGACTACGAACCCGAGTTCGCGACCTGTATCTCAAGGAATAAACCTCTCAGGGGAACCAACCCCTGAATTTGTAACAAAAAGCCAATTAGTCATTATGGCCGTTGCACTACATAATGGTGTCTTGTTGGTATAACCAATATGTAATTTCGTGTGGAGCGAGTCGATTAATAATTTGATCGAAAATCTTAATCTAGACATCTCTATAAACATTAAAATAACGCCTAAATTACGGGGCTACTTTTATGTGCGCCACCCTGTACTAAACTTGTTGTTTGTTTTGTCTATGCAGAAAGTACCTGATCTGTTGAGCTTATCTGACACAACAGCTGATTTTTTGCACCACGTTAGCAATTTAAAAAGTTTACATATAGTAAAATCTTATTTTATATTTGGTATTCAGTTATTACCAGCTACTGACTACTTCGGTTCAAATAATACTTATATAGTTTCACAAATAATTGTTGTGAGCTTTATTAAAGGACTAACACAAACTTATTTTTATAAAATACACGAAATAGTAAATTGTAAATATAATAAATCAATTAATAAATTTGTATAATTAAATTGTAAATACTCTCAACTACAATCATTAGATTCAATTTAGCCCTCCCCTCTAGCAGGTGGAGTAGCCTACTAGTTACCAATTAATTCAAGTCGGTGATTGAGCCGGTCTACCAAATAATTAATACTGAATCAGAGTGATATCACGGGATCTCTGTCTCGACCCATTTTACCTGTTCTCTTTATCTCTCTCTACAAGTCACAGAATATTGAAACACAGAGTAATGTTTTCTGTTGAGCGCTTTGCGTTGTTCTTAAAATTAGGAATATAAAAGAAACGAAAACTGGATCAACAGTTTTAGAAAACTTCAGTCACAAAGCATTACAATTATAGTAATAACAAAATAATAAAATTTAAAAACGATTTTATTTCCTAGTTTAATTAAAATATTCTCGATATGTTGCAGACTAATCATTTGTTATTTTTTAATTCTTAAGAACTAATGATGATGATGATGATGAGAAGTCATTTTTTATAAAAAAACCCAATCCATCCTAATAGAATATTTTATAGCTATAATCTAACGTAGTTTTATTATAACATATAGTGCTAAGTTCTACAAAAATAAAAACTTGATTTTATTCTCTTTGGGTAAGTTGAAAGTGAAACAAAATGTATTTTTTAAAAAAATTAATTTTCGAGGCGCCAGGAGGATGTTTTATTATTTTTTCTTGTCCATAAAATATTTCTACATCAACAGGTATAATCTATTTTGTGAGCAAAATCGATGCCGATGGTTACTGAATATAGCTATGTTAATGTTACACAAGATAAATTCTAATTAAAAAAAAAAAATGAAATCTACCCTGACCAAATAATTTGTAACTGTATTTTGTAACATAAAGGGTAATTCTTCAACAATTTATTCATACAGAAGTACATTATGTTTGTCAAGCGAGGGTATGTTTATAATCCAATATTTGATGAAAGTTTTATGGGCTATTTATGGTTACCGATTTTTAAATAACTTTGTTCGTTTAGTATGTACTTTTAATTAAAATAAGTGAATAGCAAAAAATCGAAGGTGCTGTGTACTCACTATAAATTGTTACCCTATTAATTTAGATCCAAATTCAGGAACTCTTACTACATCTAATTCAATATAAAGATATAATTATATATATGTACATATATATATATATATATATATATATATATATATATATATATATATATATAATAAATTAAAAATATTTCATAAACAAGAATACTTTTAATGAATATATTTATTCAAAGCTTTTCGCCGATAAAATAGTATCAGCATCTTCAGGAAAATAATTATCTAATAAAATACTTTTACAAAATTAAATCATATGTGGTACATATGATTTAATTTTGTAAAAGTATTTTATTAGATAATTATTTTCCTGAAGATGCTGATACTATTTTATCGGCGAAAAGCTTTGAATAAATATATTCATTAAAAGTATTCTTGTTTATGAAATATTTTTAATTTATTAACTATATTACAAGAAAACATATCACCATATTTAATATATATATATATATATATATATATATAATAATAATAATAATAATTGTTTAAAAAGAAAACATCTTCAGCGCGACTTACACATTTTAAGAACCGATTCAAGTTAAATTTAAAACATAAAATGTTAACTCAGTAATTTATCAACATTTAATACAGATTTTCCATTAACTACTTTCTTTTTTGAATAACAACAATAACTATTTAAAAACTTAAAAAAAAACTTTTAATCACTACGTCCTACAGATGCAATATTTACTTAAGTCGGCCAGTCTCTTTGACTGCCACATCGTATTTTTTAGAAGTCAATTGTTACTAAAAAGAAGTTTTGTTAGATATATTAAAATGCTCTTTAAAATAGAGCAAACATTCAATCTCATTATAGACCTGCAATTTGTTAGAGTAGTAGGGCCTATATGTATAAATGTATATCACTTTGATCAAAAGGGGAAATTCAGACATTGGATATAATGTTTATATATTCTTTACCAAACTTTTGGATTAGATTTTGAGTAAAGTCAATAAATAATAACAAACACCATTCTACAATCATTAATTAAATTTCTGTTACGTGTTTCAATGACAAAGGTATCGTCAGTGAGTACCTAAATTCTAAACTATAACTCCAGTATGACACCAGTATTAAACTAGGTATAGTGTGAACCAAGTAACCGTGCACTTGTCCTTGAGAAATCGCAAAAGGCGAGACGGGAGATAGAGAGTCAGTATAAATACTTTCCTACAAACATTATAAGGACTGTTAAAACACTGACTTGGACGAGACAGTCAAAGTTAAATAAATTCGATGATAAATTAGCTTCAGTATGAAACAACATACAATCTTGGAATATATGTAGACATATTGGATGCAGAAGCTGTTGATGTATAGACCATTCTAAATATGTAACATGTTTTAAGAAGTGATAGTACAAGCGAAATCTCGCAATGTCAATTTCTCGGTTACGTGGTCTATACACTATACAAAGTTATGAATGGAATTTTGTATTTTATTCAATGAAGATAATGTATTTGCCAGTAAATGCGTAAGAAAAAGTAATTGATTATGAGTAGATTTTAGTTATTTCTTAAATTATGGTAATATTTGTTGTACAAGTTAGTTAGTTATTCATAAATTTTCTAGGAAATATACAATAAAAACGGTCTACGTTTCTTGATTGTACAATTTTGTAAAAATATGATAAAAAGTTTAATAAAACAGAATATAGCTAAAATTTTTGCGGGAACTTGAAAACATAGCGTTTCTTTTAATTTGGAAACTTCAAAAATTATCGTTGAAGAAAACTTTGCAGAAAACACAACCCCAGGCTTGAGTTTACAAGCCTTACTTATTAAAGATATTCAAATTACTGGATCATTAAAACTTTCGGCCTCAATTTTGTGAGATATTGTTTAAGTTAATTACGAAATTTTCTTTTAATAATTATTGAAGCACTCATTTTTAATTTCGCAAAAGCCTTATTAAAAGTTTTGAACGCCTAAAATATCAAATAGAAGTATAATTAAACATTTATTACAGTGATGGAATAGTTATAAAAACTAATATAGGCGTAACAGAAGAATTATTTTTATCAACTCACTTTATCTAACAAAAGTATGAATTGGTGTAATTTTTGTTCTGATTGGAGATAATTCTGATGATATGGTCGACAATACTTTTAATATTTCTTCAATACAATACAATTTTAATATAATAATACGAGTGATATCATTGTATTAAGCCCATATGCTTAAAACCACTCTTATACTAATTACAAAGAAGCTGTATGTTATTTTTAGAGCCAGTTGTTAATTTCAGTGAATACAGACGTGATATGGTGTAGAAGAAGTGTTTTACTTAAAGAATTTTAAGTAAAATTTTACTCTACAGAGTTCCCGCAAGACCCTTGTGTACCCCAGTTGGTATTTGTTTTCAATTACTTTCTTTTTGAAGTGAAAACGTGTTCCTTTCCTTTTTAAAGGCGTTTATAGCGACACCTAAAAACACTTACTGGATGGACATAAACATACAATTTCGCGTCAGTATAATTTCCGTCAGATTAATTGCCTCAGTATAGATTCCAACAGATAACGCCATGAGCCATCTAAAAGTTAACTAAATGATAACATATGGTTTCGTGCAACAGCTGATTCTATGTTCTAGGTTTTCTTTCAAAACGGTTTGAACACGTAGGTTATGTTATACTATTTACTGAACATTTTTAAGTAACAATTCTACATTAAATAGTTTTGATCAGTTATTAGGGCCTAAATATATTAATTTGTTTGGATTTTGATAAAACTCGATACGAATAATTCGATATGACTAACTTACGTAACTAATTCAATATAAATAATAAGTTATGTACTTTTAATTTAAATTTTTAAATGAAAAAATTCTTAGGCCAGTCTGATAACAAATGTTAGGTAGTTTCTTATTAAGAAAAAATTAAATGTTTTCTTTATTCAAAATTAAGTAAGAGTTATAAAAGTTGTCCCCTCTGTCGGGATCCCCTCCCCGAGTACCACATCCTAATTTTTTTAGTTCCACAATGTTCCTGGTCACTTGTAGACTTTAACAACGCACTGTAGATGGTACGCTACTATCATTGTATTGCTCTTTACACAGAAATCAAATTAAGTGACAATGCTAATCAAGTCGTTCAATATATAAATGCACAATAATATTTCGTAGTTTCAATTTTGTAGACGTTTTATTGTAAATATCATGAAAATTTGTGTAAAATATCAGCAACAACAATGAAAATGATTTTAAGGAAAATATTTGTAAGGAATGTGAAGCATTTTGTAACAATTATCATCTCTAGTAGAGTAAATAGATTGCAATGAAATTTTCCCAGTCGGAATTGTATCAGATTTTCAAGTCATCGTCTGAGATGTATTACATTTTGCACACAAACTCGATTTTAATAATTATATTTGATGTTTTTACGGGATATATTTAGTGAGGAAAACCACGGTTTGATATTCTGCATTATAACATTATATAGAGCAAGTAATATAAGGGAAAAGTCAATTCCTACTTAAGTAAAAAATTATTTATTATATTTTCTATTTAATCTTGTTCAAAATTTTCAACCGTTAATCAAATACTTTTAATCGTTCACTAAAGTTCAAATATAATTTTTAAAACTTGCAGTGGATTACTCATGACGTTAAAACAATTAAAAAATATTATTTATTTTATATTTAAAGAAAGTTATTGTCTTTAAGTTGGAATGAATGAGTTAATATTCGAAACCAATCAATAAATATTTGAAAAAACTGTAGTAAAATCTATTGCAATCCACTACAGGTTAAAGCAAATGTACTTGAACTTAAATGAATGTATGAAAAAGTATTTAGTAAGCGATTGAAAATTTGAACCAGATTATACATAGGGAGAGTTTGAACTAAGAGTAAGAATTGAATAAAAGTAAAACCTGATTCTAGTGACTGGGCTAAGGCTAATCTAAGGTACGGGTTTTACAAAGGGTAGTATTCCGAGAGGGGTTTCAAGAGAGGTTTCAAGTTATATACGAGCCTCACATTTAACTTCTAATTTAAACATTTTAACAAAACGGACGAAGTTCAAATTTAATTAATTTACATTAAAACACGAGAATTGTGTTTCTCATTACGTACCAGTGAGACAGATTTTAAAAGTCTTTAACTAAAACATTCTGCGACGTTATTGTCACAGAATATTCAATTTTCAAAACGGTTTAATATAACTCAACAGAAAAAATGTATTCTGCAAAACTCTTTTAAAAAATTTTTAAACCTCAATAAAGATGTTTCGCTGCCATGTTGTATGATCAGTAACTAATACAGACTCGATTGTTTATTACTCACTAATGATGGCACCATAGTTTCCGAAACATGTTTGATGACATTAAACATTTTGCTTTGAGAATAGAGTAATATTGTTTTTATACATGCACTACATACACATATATTAATCTTACAATCTAGGCTCAGAACCAAACTTAAAAACCAAACTAAAAACCAAGCGATATATGTGACAATTTTTTGTACTTTTGGAGTTTAGTGCAGCTTCAGACAGATAAAGTATTGAAAAGTTTTGTAGGAAATATCCAACTAGTATCGAGGTGATACATACATACATAGCTTCTCTTTCTCTCTCTTCATTATATATATATATATATCGCAGTATGTTTTCTTGTGTATTAATAAAGAACAAAAGTCTAAATACAAATACAAGAATTATAATTGAATTTACAATTCAAAGTTTTTCGTTGGCTAACAGTACCAACATCATCAGGAATATTAAACAATTAAAATTCCTATTTAAAATTTTAATTGTTTAATATTCCTGATGATGTTGGTACTGTTAGCCAACGTAAAGCTTTGAATTGTAAATTCAATTATAATTCTTGTATTTGTATTTAGACTTTTGTTCTTTATGTATATATACTCGTATATATATATATATATATATATATATATATATATATATATATATATATATATATACACATACCATCCCACTCTCTTTCCCTTTCCTCTCTCTCTTTCTCTCTTTCTCTCTCTCTCTCTCTCTCTCTCTCTCTCTCTCTCTATATATATATATATATATATATATGAATATATCTAAATATATATAGAGAGTCCCTTTCTACTCAATGTGTCTAGCTACCTACCTATCTATCTATCTTTTTATCTATCTATCATCTCTCTCTCTCTCTCTCTCTCTTTCTCTCTCTCTCTCTCTCTCTCTATATATATATATATATACATATATACAAAGTATAGGTAGATAAAGAGAGAGAGGAAAAAAGAGAGAAAGAGAGTCTCTCGCTCTTTCTGTCTCTCTCTGTATATATATATATGTTATATCAGCTTATTACTGACTCTCTCTCTCTCTCTATATATATAGCCTCTTTCCCTCTGTATCTATCTACCTATCCATCTATCTATCTATCTATCTATTTCTCTATCCATCTATCTATCAATATATCTATCTATCTATCTATCTATCTATCTATCTATCTATCTATCTATATATATATATATATATATATATATATATATATATATATATATATATATATATATATATGATGGTGTGTGTGTGTGTGTGTGCATGTATGTATAAAACTAACTTGGGATTTATTATGAGCTTTAAACCTAAACCTAATATAATTTTAACACACATTTCTCAAAATACTAAACATATCCTTTTCCTCCGTTGGCAACTCAATGTTTCAAATGTTTAAAGGCAAAACTAATTAATGAATAAGGACCTAAACATATTAGTTTTATTTAATTTTATACAGACATTTTAAATTCTGTATTCTTGTGGTGTTGTTATTGTTTAGGCATAAAATGTTACGCTCAGGCACAGATTAAAATTTTTTGCCCCTAATCGTACAACCGGTGCATTTCGTTCGCTTTATCTGACTTTTCACGCATATTTCAACGTTTGCATTGTACATGAGATTAATGCTGAACCGAGAATAGAAATCAACTGACAGTTTTAAACATATCTGTTCCCGCTTTCAACCTGAGCTTTCATTTTACACCTATTCTCTTTGACATACATAATATGTAAACACGTGCAACAGTAGCACTCACTTTTGGACAAAATTAGGACGGCTTTTTCGTGAGATGTTCTTTATTATTATTATTGCTGTCCGAGTTGATAAAGGGTCAGATACTTCGAAACGAACGTTAAATGTTAGACCAAAAGTAAGTGCTACTATTGGCAAGTGCTTATAATTAATATGCATCAAAGAATATAACAGCTTCAGGTTTATAATAAAATATTTATTCTCTATGATAATATCTTTGTATAAAATATTTTAGCCTTACAAAACTGAGTGAAACAAAGGGTAAAATAGTTGAACATTATGGGACAGTGATTTTTATATTTTATATTTATATATGTATAATATATTAAAACGAATAAAATATGTAATAAATTTTAATTATCTTAAAGTTCTAAATTGCCTTACTTTATTAAACGCACATAGGCGCGTGGTGCGCGCGCACGCGTTTGTGTGCGTGAACGAAATAATATAAAATTATTTATATAATTCGAGTACATTTTTCAGACGTTTCTAACATTACAATATTTTCCTTTGTTAACGGGTTTCGGTATGGCTCCATTTTCAAAACTTGAATAGTACTTAAAAGAGTAGAAAAATGTAGGTCGAATATACGAAAATATTCCTAACAGAAGCGAAGATGAGTATATTAGGAATTATAATTATTCAAAACATTTCTGAAAGAAAATAATTTTTCATTGATAATATTATGAAATTTAGTTTCTAAGCATATGCTTAAATGGATTATAAGATAGTATATATAAATTATGTCAGCACTTTGATCGAAAAATTTAAATACTGTAATAGTTGAAAAAAAAATTATATAAAATTGAAAAATAAGGAATAATAATTGAAAGGAGCGATGTTATTTTCTATCCGACAAGTTTTATTACACATTCCTCCCGCGTCCCGTGGAAATAGAATCGGGATAACTGTTGAACGGCTTCTGCGCCCCTAAAGCGCCTTGATTTGTGATCACAATTCATACTGGCGAGATAGAAATTATCGACAACTCGTTGTGATTTGTGAACAACAATTTATAGAAAGGAACGTGGAAATTATCAGGATGTGATATCTTTTACTTCCAGCGTTTCCCCCCATTTTTTTTCTGTTTGTCATATATTTCCTGTATAAAACGGGCAGCTTTTAGGGGAAGGTATAAAACTCGGTGATTTCGCTGGACCGAGGCAATAAAATCAATAACTTACTTTTGGTGGTTTTTCGTTCACATTATTTCTGGAACGGCGTAACATTTTATCTGGCGAATAAGCTATTAAAAGTTATATACAAAAATTATTACCTAAACGGATTATTCGGTGATAAGAATAAATTCGGTATTTCACCCTCTCCAATTTCGTATCTGCAACGATTGTAATTGGTTTTAATAGCTTACAATTTGTAAAGAACTATAAATTTAGGTTTTTATAGTAGAATGTACATAAATATTGTTTAAATATTATATAGCTAAACGTCCAAACGTAAATATATTTAGATTCTCATAAATGTAACTAATAATTATTTGATAATTATTTCCAAATAATAGTTATGAACATCAATGCATAATCATTAATTTATGTTACATACGGGTTTCAATAACAAAGCCTTAATCAAAATGAGTACAACAGAAGTTCGTACCTGTGATTTGTATAATTTAGATAAATATAAAAAATCAATAATTACTTCAATTATAAAAATGTACATTAAATTTCTAAAAAAAATTATTTCTTGTCAATAATTTTTTGTTACAATTTTAAAAGTTATGGTCCTGAATGAAAATTCCATTTTAACATTACCCTCATATAACCACAAAAAATAATGAAAACTTTCAATAGGCTATCTTCTTATATCTTGAACAGAAATAGAAATTTTTAATTTGTCTCATTCCGATAACGGTATTTAAATAAATTTACCTAACGTAATAAAAAATTTTCACTTTTTCTTAGTAAAAATATTTTTAAAACCTTTTAAGCAACCGGTTTGCTGCCAAACATCTGCCAATTAACTAGATATACGGTTAACAATGCCCCTGTTTTAAATGGTATAACTGCTTTTAGAAACCGGTTTCTAACACTTGAAGTAATCTGGATTTTATAAATATAAGTAAAAATTCAATCTTGTCCATACACTTGGCTACATCCAGGTGGGGTCTTTCAACCTTTTCAATTTTAAAATCCATCCAAGATAGCTTTTAGAGCATTGTTACAGTGTATTCATATTTGGTTCGTTTGTTTGTTACCGACAAGGAAGATTGTAGTTTTGAAAAACTTGACTCAATTTGAAAAAAAAAACAGTTAAACATTCTTCATTATCCTTTACGTCTTTGTTCTGTGGGAGGGGGGCTCGGTACTTCTCTTCTATTCATTGGGGTTCATCGTTCTTTGCTTCATGAGGTCCCTTGTCCTCCGCTCAATGTCTACATCAGTGTACCTTCTGTATGTCTTTAGGAACTTGCTACATCTTGCAAATAGTTTCCCATTGCGATTTTTGACCTTCCTACTGATGGAAAGCAAAACCAAGTTCATTTCTAATATATTAGATGATTAAGTAGCACAATTGTGACGTATCTTTTCAGTTACTATTCTCAAGAATTGTATAGTTGTAACTCTATATCCGAACTGATTCATCATTAGTTTACAGTATTATGATCAACAACAAGGAACCGATAGAAATAGTTTTGAGTTAGGTCTACTCTAACCAGAAAGTTATTTCTGGGGGTTCTGATCCGGGTCCTAGAAAATATCCCGAAAAATTAAACACCTTTAAAGAACGCTTGACGAAGAACATCACTGAAAAACTATAGATGCATATAGATTGAGATTTTTAAACTGGAATAAAATTTTACTCCATCCGATTTTTAGTTTATGTCTAAGACATTTAATTCGCATTTAGTGCGAATTTATAGAGGTGTCGTAAATGGAGAAAGTTTTTCGTGGAACTTCAAAGTTCTAGTTGACGGTTGAGCCATGCCAAATTAGGTTCTATGACTCTAAAGGGCATTCATCTAGCGCTTGGTTATGTGAAAGGAAAATTACCGAGAAAATTACCAAGAAACCAACAGAAACCTATCCATAAATATGTTAATAATATGAACAATGTCTCTTCGTCTTCTGTTTTGACTGTTGAGTTAAAATGAGCCACACTGAGCAGAACAATGCAGAGCCTAAAGGAAATGCAAGTTTGAAGCATACCTCGAGAGGGAAAAATGTTTTTATGGGGCGTGTGCATTAATGGTCTCACAGTTCCGCAAAGGGCTACAACTCAGCCTTCTAATGATACTCTGTCAAATAATTACGAAGAATGTAATTGCCATATATCTTATTGGTCTGAGGTTGTAGTGGGCGTTTGAACCGTAGTCACATTATCTACCACGAATGGCTTATGGTTCATTTCTTGCCTAAACCATGGTTCATGTGATAAAACGGAGTCTTTATATTGTTCGTTAGAAAGAACCCACAACTCTCTAAATATGAATTATGTATTATTGCCTTCAGAGCTCATACAGGCTCCTTTCTTCTCTGGAAAGTTTTACCAGATTGCAATTAGATATTTCCCTTCATCCCTTTTGAGAGCGAGCATACTTTAGATAAGCGGTCATATTTACGTGATTTCATAATCTTTTCCTATTCCTGAAGGAAAAAAATAGAAATCAAATTTTCTCTAATCCCTGAAAAACAATTAAAAAAAACTTTTTACCCCTAAATCCTAACAAATTCCAACGACCTCTTTTTTATCTTTCCTATGCCGAAGGGAGTATGAGCTCTTTATGGCCCCGATTTTTAGAGTACAACTATTTTAGGTAATACAATGGCACATGCGATACCAAATCTTATAGATTTACACTAAAACCCCTCTTATCCGAATTTCGCTTAACCGAAACTCGGGTTAAGCGAAACGCTCGGCTGAATATCGAATATTTCCGTAAATACCTAGAAGCGCCAGCTGCAAGGTGCGTTGATGATCCGGTCGTTTAAATCTACCTGTTCCTTCGCGGTAAACATTCTACGAGAAGGGGGATATTGTTGTTTTGTTAGAAAGTACAACTTTTGTAAAATTTACAGTAACAGGTTTTATCTGTTTTACTTGAAGAAATATACATTAAAATACCTACCATCGCCTATCCGAAATTGTTCCGTCCCCATTATTTCGGACGAGAGGTTTTACTGTATAAACTATACACTTGTTAGGAGAAAAATGTTTTTTAAAACTATTATTCAGCTGAATTTTTTATTTCATACTTAATAATGATCTACAAGAAATAAATTATTACAAATATAATTTTCAAAATTTTCGTAAAAGTGAGTTAACTGTAATAAAAATAACTTTTATTTTGCCCTTTTTAAAGTTGTAGTAATATCCAGAGCTTGGGTATTTCGCAGTCGGAAAAATGCGGGAAACACGTCATCTGCATCAGTGATTAAAGAGATTCAAGCGCGTAAAGCAGAAAAATCAGTAAGCCTGTTCTAACCGTGTAAATGGATCTTTTATGGAGAATTTTTAAACATTTCTAACTAATTGTAAACTTTTAAAACGATCCTGTTAAATGAAACCTCATTTAAAATTAATCACTTTTTTCATAAATTGAAAATATTTAACAACCTGACTGCAACTAATTTTATTTCGCGCCACCAAACCGTAACACATCTGTTTTCTTGTCGTTCATAAAACAAAATATCCCATGCAACACTGCAATAAAGTTTAAAATATATCCCAGCTGTTTTAACCACCAGCTGTTAATTCGGTTTTCTTCCAACCGTTGTGTAATGACTACCTGACAACCATTTAATCTTATGAGTGTTTCACTGACATGCGACATACGTTCACTCAGGAGTTATATCATAGACTTTTCTATCTAATATTCTTAAACGACTAAATTGTATGTATGTATGTGTAAATTTTTTCTAGTAAACTACTTTAAAGATTTTCATCAAAATTGGTATATAGGGGTGTTTTAACCTCAGAAATCCAATGGGCTAAGTGAAAATGTTCTGAAAAATTGGTATCAAGTTTTTGAAAATTTGAAAGAAGTTCATACTTTCAGAATTACATTTCGAGTCAACTTGGATGTACTATGCAAATTTGACTAACCATAAGTCACAGAGGAAAACTTTTGATTATGTTGATATCGAGTTAATAACCTGTGTTTTATGCAGGAGATGCTATATGTGCCATTTATAGGATTAAAAGAAAGATTACCTTAAAATTTCTATTACCAAATAATAATCCACGTCATACGCGAAACATAACTTATAAAATTTCGGTCTCAATCTGAGTATGACCCTATCGTAGATACGTTCCTGATATTTTTAGCATTATGAGATAATAAATAATATTTTTATAATAACTGATCTTGTTAAAAAAGTTTTGTATTTCAATTAATTTTAAATTGTATTTAGAGATAACTATATAAATGTTTATATTTCAAAACAGAGTGAAATACAATGGAAACATATTTTATTAAATTGGCAGTCAAGTTTGAATACGGCGTTTGAGAAATTTGAGTTACAGTTTAAGCGTGAGTTACTGCTAGTCAACGTGATTGTCTTCTGGTTTTTGAGTGTACTTTTAAAGCAATCAGTCAATCATCGCCCATGACGATAACTATCTTATTATCGTGTACATCACGTCGGGAAGGATTTGAACATATAAAGGATTATGGTAGGGGTATAAAATCCTATGCAACTAAGCACCTAAGCATCCAGTATTTGAGTAAAAAAAATGATGCTGTGTAAGACGTTGATCAGTCCCGTGCTAACTTATGCCTCTAAATCTTGGGCATTAAAAGGGAAGAGGAAAACAACATGACTAACTTCAAGAGGAAGATCCTCAGAAAGGTTCTTGGGCCTAAGAATGTTGGTAGGAGGTGGAGGAGAAAAATGTGTGAGCTTTACAAGATGTTTGGAGAACCCAATATAGGTAAAGTAATAAGAATTGGAAGACTGTACTGTGCAGGGCATGTGACCATATGAACTTGGGATAAGGTTTAGTTAACGGAGTACGTCTTATAGTACTAGATGTGTTTGACAAGTGTATTAAATTAGAAATAATCACTGGTTCTGTAAAAGGAAAAATCATATTTTTACCAATAATTAAATTATTATCAACAAATCCTAACATGTCATTTTAAACGAAAAGGACCAATTTCCTTAAGACTTACATTTTCAATAACTATAAGTTATTACATGCTCAACTTTATGTTGCACTAAGTTTAGTAAAATATCAAGACACATTAAAGGTACATATTGTTAATACGATTGGTAAAAAAAAATCATATTGAAAACGCATTTACAAAAAATATAGTTTATGAGAAATTTAGTTATGAAAAATTTAAATAATATTAAATTAATTTGTATTAAAAAATAAATTTATAATACAAAAGTTTAAAATTGGTTTCTATATTTGCCGCTACAAGCCCCTAGTTAAAAATAAACATTCATACAAAAATAAACCCAAAACATTTCGAATATGTCATTCTTTTAAAACAGAGGCACTTACTATATGAATATTTTTTCCAGTATGAAAAACAGTATTCCCGATTACAAAAGTTTAAAATTGGTTTCTATATTTGCCGCTACAAGCCCCTAGTTAAAAATAAACATTCATACAAAAATAAACCCAAAACATTTCGAATATGTCATTCTTTTAAAACAGAGGCACTTACTATATGAATATTTTTTCCAGTATGAAAAACAGTATTCCCGATTTTGATCAAAATGTCGTACAATCTTTTGAAGACTCTAATAAAGGTGTTGCAATAGTTGTCCCGCTCTTTAATGGCCGCAATCACTAACATATTTAATTATAAGTATAGAACGTAAATTAATTTAAATATATTAAGCAGACGTGCGAAACGGCTTGAGGACTCCCCCCCCCCCCTCAACCAGGAAAGCGAATACATTATCTATACTTCAGCCTGGATGGAGTTTTACGGCCAATGTTATTAAATTACACAGCGGCACACAAATATCCAGTGAGGGTATCGAGGCGAGAACAGGGAAGTTCTGTTTGTGTAGCTTTAGCTAGGGGTTGCAAAGGGAGAAGAGCAAAACTTCCAGCTAGAAAGGGATTTAGTGTTGGCTAGGGTTAATTTAATACTGCTAAACGTTGTTTAGAGACGGTGGAAGGTTTCCATCTGGAAATATTTGTTGGAAATAACAGGCTAATTGTAAAGTTAAAATAAAAACTAAGTTATATATACCAAGCCTCGCTCTTAAAATGTAATTGTTTGAGAAAAAATTACACTTTGAACAGAAAATGAGAGAACTGTTTTAGCCTCGCTCTTAAAATGTAATTGTTTGAGAAAAAAGTACACTTTGAACAGAAAATGAGAGAACTGTTTTAGCCTCGCTCTTAAAATGTAATTGTTTGAGAAAAAAGTACACTTTGAACAGAAAATGAGAGAACTGTTTTAAAGTTAATTGTGTGATTACGTTTTGGTTGTTATACTACAGTGATAATACGGTTTTAGTAAATAATGTAGACCTACCAATAAAACGAGAAATTAACATATGCTAATATCAAAATACTTACCCATAGTAGAAGAACCCATAGTATTTGTTTAAATGAGAACATCCAGTTCGTGATAAACTAGTTAAGAGTTACTGGTAGGATACATCTCCCGAAATGGTGATCCTTATTTAAACAAAGATTAAGTGCTACTATAGGCAATTGTATATATGTTAAGATTTGTTAATGTAAGTATAAACCAGTGGCTCAACAACAACTTGGAGTAGTTTTAAAAATTTTAAATAAACCTCTTAAGCACAAAATCATTTATTTAAATACTTATGTACATTTCGATTGCAAAGCAATCATCTTCAGAGGAAATGAGTTATTCTTGTAATAACGAACATGATTAGCAATAGAAACATATATATATATATATATATATATATATATATATATATATATATATATATATATATATATAGTGCATTAAATAAAATGTTTTTGTGCTTAAGAGCTCTTATAGTATCTCAAATTAACGATGGAATCAAATAATAAGAAAAACTAACGCTTGCCCTTTCCTAAACACATTTTATCCTTAACGCATCTATATATTATAAAATGTATTTTAGAATAGAGAAACTCAACGATAAATATAAAAATTTGAATAGACCTAAGAACAAATGTTCTTAGATAATATTTGAGAATATTATAGAATACCTTATATTTTATCTCTGTTAGTTAATTATAAATACGTTCAATATGATATGTTTCTGTCATACATAGGATTGCGAAATTCTTAGTTGCTGTCGAGTTTTGAAGCAACGACAGTTTCATCTGTCAGAATATAATACGTATTATGTTATATTTCAATATAATTATTATTTTAAATTTGTCAAATAATAACATCGAAAATCAATTTGAAATTAATAAATTATCAATGACAATGTCATCATCATCAGATACCTACAAACATTCTAAAGTAAAACTATAAAATTATTTATTGGTTATGACTTGGTGTTTTGTCATTAATATTATTTAATTATGAGCTTTGCTCAGATTTTAATTATTTTTTGAGAATTTAAAAATGTATTTATTTCGGCGCTAAACTATATAAATGGCTGTGTATAATAATATAAACTGCATACAAACGTAAATATTGTACTAAAATCATTGAATCATTAATAATATTTTAAGTTTTGCTTTATGTTATATTTTTTTGTTGGTTCTGAATTCCCTATTTTCTCGATAGAGTGGTTTGATGATAATCGCAAAATAAAAGCCCTTTTGGATAACCAGAGCTTCTAGTTACCATCTCGAGTAGGGGTGAAAAATGTACCTAATTGTATTTTGCCAAGAGGATGAAAAACTATGTTTGTTATTATTTTTATACTACTTATGTGGAGTTTACTACTAGTAAAATACTCCATACACCAAAGCTTAGAGAAATTTTTTCACTTGTCAATGTGTAAAATTAAAACTATAAAATTAAAAATTTTCTGACAAGAAATCTAGAATTTTTAAGATAATTGATCAAACCACACAAACGAAAATGACTATCTATAGGATATTATTATTAAATCAAACTAAACAAATAAATAAAAACACTCTGAAAGAATACCGAACGTTTTGAAATAATGGTTTAAAACAAATAGGGGCAATTAAATTGAGAGCATCCTCGTGTCGTTCCTAACCCACTGATCAATATGTTTCCACCAGTCACGTGTCTGACTTCCTTCATTCTGAAACTCTACCAATTAATGTTTAGAAATTCAGGCTAATCCGAAACGCGTCAGCTGGAAATCATTAAAAACTGTTTGACTTGTTATTAAGTAGAGTTTAGCTAAGGAAACTTACTTATAAACTAGCCAAGACTCAAATTTTATAAATTAACAGATTAATTAGCAGAATAATTTCGGCCACTATGTCGTCATCATCAATGTTTGTCGGAAACTAGCTTGTTGAAAAAACTGATAATTTTTAAAACTTGAGTAATAATGTTTTAGGTGATATTTAATAGCGTAAGTTTGTCAACTTGAAACCGAAATATTGCTTGCCGATAATAACTTACTATTACTTACCACTACCCTTCGAACGCCCAAAACTCTGATGTCTATTAATAAATAATTACCTAGTGAAATATATTATCGATAACAGTAAATTCATCTTTTCATAATGACAGTAAATTATAGGTACAAACTATTAAGACTGACGTATATTAATGATCGTAAATAATAGACAAAACAAAACCCGTATAATTACCTACAAAACATTTGTTTTTCTTATTAAACTATTCACAATATAAGTATCCTTCTCACAATCCTATCTTTTCATCACGTACACCAAACCAAAACTTGTTCTTCCGCCCAAAATCACATTCACAATCCAATCCTAATTAGCAGTTGATCTCCGCAGAAATTAAAAATAGTTAATTGAAAATTACATTCTGGAAAAAATGACTAGTTTAAAAGTGAAAAATATAAACACGAACAATGGGTAAAAAAACAATTAAGAAGATAAAAAATGTAGGAAAGTGGAAAACAAGTAATAAATTGGCAAACCGTTGAAGATATCTTAATAACTTCCATATACGACATAGAGTATTATAAACTCAATCTAGACATTTATTTAGTTAATGAATCGACACACACACACACACACATATATATATATATATATATATATATATATATATATATATCGCAATATGTATTCTTGTGTATTAATAAAGAACTAAGTAAAAATACAAATACAAGAATTATAATTGAATTTACAATTCAAAGCTTTTCGTTGGCTAACAGTACCAACATCGTCAGCAATATTAAACAATTAAAATTAACATATGTGCAAATTAGATCAAATAAATAGCTATGCCAAAGCAATTACAATGTTGTTAAACTTTTATTTTGCTGCCCTAGCATTGAAATTAATCAATTTTCGTTATCGTACTGTTAGCCAACGAAAAGCTTTGAATTGTAAATTCAATTATAATTCTTGTATTTGTATTTTGACTTAGTTCTTTATATATATATATATATATATATATATATATATATATATATATATATATATATATATATATATATATGTATATATATTGTTACAGTAAACGATTTATCACAAATAAAGCCCTGCTTTTTAAAGACGTTAATCTCGGAAACAGACGTGTAGCACACAAATACAAATACAAAACTAAAAACAATACACAAATACACAAAACCACTGATACAAACACCACACAAAAGAGATAAATAAAACACTTGACGACCTGATGGTAACCATACGACGGCCAATAGTAGTTCCAAGGTATCCAATTGTCCATGACTCAGTGCAACTGGCGAACTGAGTTTGATCCAGCCTCCCTTAACCTGATCCTATACTTGAAGATGTTGAATAAATTCTCCCCGAAACAGGATCGATATAAACCTGATGACCAACCCTACCCTTCTCGATCAAGCCGCAGACGGGTTGTTTGTGATTTCAATGACGTCACGGTGTAACGAAATTAGGTTACATTAGAGGTAACTATAAGGAGATGAATTCGGTTAGGAGCAAATGCGACCGTTGCAATGCGGCTAACTCCGGACGTTTATGTATACAAGCAGCTCGCTTGATTGGACGCGTTTGTAGTACATTTGTTTGGACGATTTCTAAATAAATTAAACCTAGTTAAATTATTTTGTTAGAAGCTGGAACTAGATTTAACTTGCAGAAACTCTTTGCGTGTAACGTTTACACTTTTCTGAAAAAAATATTTTTTACTGGGATTTAAATATTTGTAAATATTTTAAAAATTTGTAACTGGGATATTTTAGGAGTTTTGATCAAATGAAACATTTTTCTGCTCAATATTACATTTTTGCATTTATCTCCCTCTGCCTTTCTTTTATCTCTCTATCTGTGTCTCCCTCTCTACTCTCTATCTACTATATATATATATATATATATATATATATATATATATATATATATATATATATATATATATATATATAATACGTTTTCTTGTTTAATAATTTAAAACAACATAGGTTATTCAAATACAAGATATAATAATAAATATTCATGTATTTAAATAACCTATGTTGTTTTAATATATATATATATATATATATATATATATATATATATATATATATATATAATATTTTATTAAATATGGTGGTAGTTAATAAATTAAAAATATTTCAAAAACAAGAATACTTTTATTACATATATTATTCAAAGCTTTTTGCCGATAACACAGTACCAGCATACAGTAGGAAGATGCTGGTACTGTTTTATCGGCAAAAAGCTTTGAATAATATATGTAATAAAAGTATTCTTGTTTTTGAATTATTTTTAATGTATTAATTATATATATATATACGTTGTTGGCATATGTATATATACGTTGTATATATATATATATATATATATATATATATATATATATATGTATACATTGTCGTTTTTCTTGTTAAATTTATTTATCAATTCACATATATTTCACGTACAAGGATATTTATAAAATTATCCCTGGAAACGTTTTATATTTGATCAATTTAACGTGATGATATTAAGACTTCAACTAGATTGTTGTTATTTTAGCTGTCCACTGTGTACAAAGCACTTTATAAAATCAGTATGTTATATTGTTGAAAAGCTTTGAGCAAATATATATATATATATAAATATCTATATATATATATATATAATAGCAGTGTGTTTTTTGTGACGCTGAATGAGGCAATATCGATGTTACATTGATGAAAATCTTCGAACAAACATACGTATATGTATATACATATAAAAATACACACACACACACAGACACAGACACACACACACACACACACACATAATTAAATCTGTCTCTGTTTCTCTCTCTCTCTCTCTCTCTCTCTCTCTCTCTCTCTCTCTATATATATATATATATATATATATATATATATATATATATATATATATAAATATATATATAAACACATATATACAACCACCACCCCAACGGACAGATACACACACACACACAGTAAACTATTCACACACACTCGAGCGCGCTCGAAAAAAAAATATATACATATATATATATATATATATATATATATATATATATATATATATATTTAACAGACTTAATAATCGAAAATGAGTGCACTGTATGCCTGATATACCGCTCTCGAAAGTCGACAAGTAAAAATACCAAGTAAGATTATCGTTTAAGTACAATTAAAGTGTTAGGTATACTAATTGATATACGGGAAATTATTGCGTAACTAATAAAGAACTATAAATCAGCTAAAAGAATACGAAAACCACGAGAGATAAAATTTGGAAAATTGTAAAAGTGCGAGTGTAAAATTCCTTCAGATATTTTTCGGTAAGAATGCCTACAGTATTATAAAAAAATAATAATTTCTCATGACTCCAGTTATTATAAATTGCAGATATTAAATTATTATGTAATAACAAGAGAAGTCATGTTATGTAATCACTATTCTTAACAAGCGCTAAGAAACGTTCATATAAATTATTTTGTGTAAATGCTAAGTAGTGTTCTTACTGTTGATGATAAATAAATATAAAAGTAATCTGTCTTTTTTAAATCATTTAGGCCAATCTCTGTTTTTTTAAAAGTAATATAGTTAATTTCTTTAAAATTAAAAAATATCATCATGCACCATATAATAAACTAATTCAGGACCGCTCATGCAATGCAAAATCTGAAGATATATCCAAGCAGATTACGTTCCAAATCATCTTTTACACTTTAAACAGGGCTCGTGTAATCAATTTTAACTTTATCTCAGTTGTGCATTCACAATGGCAGAAGTAAGTTAAATTCAGTAGCGGAAGCATGCTTTTCCGGAAGTGGGTCACTGGTGCACACGCCAGACGTACAATAATTCATGAAGCTGTGAAATATGATTTACTTACAACACATTTAATCTTTTCATTTTAGATACTGCCAGAAAATGAATGTCTGGTTTACTAGCCTATTATTGACTTGTTAAGCGATATTTGGTAGATTAAATAAAATATCGTTACCAGGCGTTAGATTTAATGCTTGCACTGAGAAAAATAGTAAAAAATAACCTTGAAAGAAAAAATAATTGAAAATATTTGTGATGTATTAATTATAATAACATTTTAAAATATTAATTTTAAACAACTTTTTACAACTTGTTATTTTAAAAATAAGCTAAAAAATAGTATGTAGCCAATTTAATTTATTGACTTTATTACTTTATAGACCCAATTTAATAGACTTAGTCATAGACATTTCTAGATTAACAGCCATAATTGTTAAACAAAAACTTAATTTTATGGAAATAATTTAATGTTATTAACAGTGTCTGAATTTGTTTAAGTTATAATAATTCGGCTTGAATTTTTAATAATTAACTAATTTCCGTTTGTGTGTGTTGTGCATATATATATATATATATATATATATATATATATATATATATATATATAGGCCTATACACACACACACACACACACACACACACACACACACACACACACACACACACACACACACACACACACACACACACACACATATATATATGTATATATATATACATATAAAAAAAAATGATCAAATAAATGACTTGTCAGTCTTCTGTATTCCGTTCTTAGTCTGGAGATATTTTGTGATTCATAAGAGAACACGTGTGAACGAAACTCAAAAGGATTGGAAATTTGTATATATTGAAATTAAGGAGTTCATTGTAAAAACTTACTAGAGTTCATTACCAAGAGGACTAAAGGAGTAGCGTGGATAAGCCAAATGAAGCGAAATTTAAATATCAAAGCGAAGAGAAAGTCAGTCAATCTCGTATTGTCTTCTGACAGGACTTTATTAATCCGGAAATTGAAAGCAAATAAGAGAACGAAACTGGGAAAACCGTGAAAGTGTGTTTCTTTATAATATTTTAAAATCTGTAAAATGGAGATGGACAGGCCATGAAATCAGTAGCAACGTGTTCTAAACAAAGCAGGGAAAACTGGAATGAGTTAGAACTTGAAATGAGGAAATATTCAGTTAGATCTTTTGGATAAAAGATTTAACAATGCACACGTTAACAAAGATATAAGGGTAAAACTAACAAAAAGTAGAAAAAGTAGTCAGTTGTTGTGAACTATAGCAGAACTTAAATTAGTAGGATCTTTTCCAATTAAGGTTGAAGAAGCTTTTTGAAAAAGTTTCAATTTCCTTAAAATAAGGGGATGTTGGTTTCCCCTGCAAATTTTTCTTGTTTCTCGGCAAGTGTTTTACTTTAGCGTCTTTATCTTTTGAAATATGTGAATGTAGTAACAAGAATAGTTTACTGACGAAGTAAAAACACCGCATTTATCCTTTCTCAATTGTTATTTTTTTAAAAATACCTTTCTAATTTTAATTAAAGTATAACCAGTGTACGTTTTAATAGCAATTTTATCTCTGATCATCTAAATATGCATACATTTTTCAAGAAGGCCACAAGAAGCTACAACAATGTCAGACTGTTAAATGTAGGAATTTGAGACAAATGTATTTTGGAAACAATGTATGAATCAAACAAATTTAATAAATAATACACACACTCCCTAACCACAAATATATTTATTCTAGTACTACATACATTTCGGCCACAAAGTAACCATCTTCAGAGATATGACAATACATACTCTGAGCATTGCGTACTTATGACTAGAATAAAATATTTGTAGTTAGAGTTTTGGTCTATTATTTATTAATATTAAGCCACGTGAAATTATTCTAAATAATTAGTGAAGCAACTTTTTTTTGTTAATATAAAAGAAGTTACAAACGTTAAACAAATTTGTAACAGTTTTCCTTGTATAAAAGCAGTTAAAGTTTGGTAATTGTCTAAATATCAGCTACTATCGAAAAGTAGCTTTGCATAAAACCAATTAGGAGAAACACTAAAATGATGAGAACATAAACGAATTCTCAGGTTTCGAATTCTCAGTAAACGAATTTTATTCCATGCCGTTTTCTATCCAAGTGCAATGCAATACTTTTTAACTTTACTCCATCTATTCGAGAACGATAGTTTTGAAAAAAAAAAATCTTTTTAGCAGTAATGTGTAGTTTTTTGTAATCGGCAGAACTCTGAGTCGCGTCATATTTTTCATCAGCTGATTTCCATGACTCGTTGAACATATGATTTCTCACAACAGCTGTTTTCGTTTATTTAGAGGTTATGTTTGTTTTTTCAAATGTAGCTTTACATGTTTAGTAGAAATCGATTCATTTTATAACATAAGAATGTATTTAATTAAGAATATTATATTATTTAAATGTGAAATTAAAAAAAATATTACTATGATAAAATTAAAAACATACAGCTGTGATAAACATATAATGATTTATATTTATGTAGCCTAGTGTTTAAGAATAACTCATAATTTAAAAAAAAATGTTTTAAAGATAGTAGTTAAAATAATAGGGCTATAAACGATAGCTTACGTATTGTTTTGCCATATGAAATACTAGCAGATGTATTAATTTAACTTGTATTTAGATTGAATTCAATTTACTGAAATTAAAACCCAATAAATATATCAAAGTATATTTTAAAAGCTTACCAATTACTGTCTTGAAGAACCAAGAAAAGGAAAATCTTCTGCTTGTAACATGACATTTTTAAGTATAACTAACCTTGAAAGATAAATAACGACCAACATTTACGATCACCTATTTAATTGCGTTTAAAAGTAACTGTTACATGTGATTACAAAGACATTTACTATCAGCTGATTAAGCCAAGTGTATAGAGTATAGTAAATTGAGTGTTGAGGGAGTTTTCAAGGCCAGATGGGACGTTACCTGATAGAATTTCTAAACACAAATAAGTGTATTTGTTAACCAGGGAACCTAAGAATGTCCACGTAAAATTTCAACTCAATGGGTCCAGTAGTTTTTACGTGATTGAATAAAACACACACCCACCCACACACACACACACACACACACACACACACACACACACACACACACACACACACACACACACACACACACACACACACACAAACACACACACACGCATACTATTAGAGTTTTATATGAAAGTATAGATAGTACAGATTAAATCCAAATAAATATATTAAGTTATAAATTTACCGATTATTATTTTGAAAAACCAAGAGAAGGAAAAGCTTCTGCTTGTAGCATAACATTTGTAAAGTATAACTAACCTCGAAAGATGAATAACAACAAACAATTACTATTAGCTGTTTAAATGTGTTTAAGAGTGTCTTTTACAGGTGATTAAGCCAAGTCAAGTATATAATGAAGTATAGATAATTGAGTGCTAAGCGAGTTTTTCAAGGACAGCTTGACGGAATTTCTAATTAGAAATAGGCCTGTGTGTTAACCAGGGACCATATGAATGTCCATGTAAAATTTAAGCTTAATGGGTCCAGTAGTTTTTACATGATTGAGTAACATACACATACACACAGACAGGCACCTTTAGGTTTTTATATAATAATATAGAATTAATATTCATTTGAATTATAGAAAACAAATTTTTATCATATAATATTTTTAATTGCGTTTTGACAATTTTATTGTTATTTTTTATGATATTTTATTAGAGGATAAGCATTATGAGTGTATTATAAAAAAAAACCACTGATTCACAGAAACTAAAAATATTACAAAAGTTTACACATAGAAAGAATGTAGTCTCTTTCCGCTTTCTAATTTACAAGAAGCTCGTATCATTTTGTTTTCAGCGAAGTTTTTCGTTATTCCAAAGAATAACGAGATCTGTGTTTTCGTGTCTAATGATACCCCACCGCATGGGCTGTACAAACACACAGACATCAATAGCTTTGGAGCAATTACTGCTTTGTGACAACAAAGACAAAAAAGAGAGACAATTTAAAGGCTTTATTTCAACAATGGGAACGGGAGTAAAGACGCTTATTGGGTTTCTTTACGTTTCTGCTGACTAGAGTCTTCCAATCAAAACATATTCTCCCCTCATTCGCTTCGTCCCACAGGGCTGATCGGTAAATTTGTATAACCTAATCTATGATTGGTTGGCGATTTTGTAAACATTTTCTCATTATTTTACAAAAAAATATATCTGAATTGAGATTCAAAGATGTCATCAATTTCGTTCCTAAAATCATTTGAACTACAAACTAAATTGAGCTGATGTTTTAGTTGATAAATGTTTTTAAAATTCCTTTTATTAGCTCACACTCTCCTTATATATATCTTGTACAAATTATCAATCGTTAATAAATAGGTTTTTATTCACCCGATCAAGTTCAAATAAATATTAGAAAATCTGTAGCGGATGGCAATTGATGGGAACACAGTTTTTTCAAATATTTATTTAATATTTATATTGCAAACATTTGAGGGGTCTAGGTCGGATCGACCTGAGTCCCTTCATGTTCAAAGTCTAGCGCTTTTGACGCTGAGCCAACTTTCCTATAGCTAGAAGAGTATTTCTCAAAAAAGTATATTAATTTTTCTTTGCTCCCATCTGGCTGTTGTCGAAACCTCTATTGTACAACCTTAAATTGTTGCCACGGTTACCACACAATTTCATAAATAATGCTCAAGGATTAAAAATGAATGAGAGAATAACATAAACGGATTAACGGTATCGATCCTAGCTGCACAAACGGACAATGCGAAAGGAAAACGAAAAGAGCGACAAAAAAACTTATATATAAATATTAACAAACAAAAATAATAGTTAAACACCATGCATAGAAAGGAAAATTGAAAATTGCAAGGAAATTCAATTCGTATTTTGGAACTTAATATTGTTACTCTGACATATGTATATAAATAATTATGTTAGTTGTAATTATAAAATAAAAAGAAACTACAATACATTTTGTCTTTTGTGACTTTAGTATGAATTGATTTGAAATTGTTTTATATTACTTATTTGTGTTTAGGGTATCAGTAAGTATGACTGACATCGCTTAGAATGGATCATAGAGGAGAGTAATTTTAAAGTTGTGGGGTAAAAATCACCTGATAGATAATATATTGAGGACTATGATAACACGTTTGTAGGGATGCATATGAGATTTAATCTTACTATCTATCGGGATCGCTAAATGTCATATTTACCTGTTACATCCCCTTGTAAGAAGAAAAAGGAAAAAGAGAAGGAATTAAGTAGGACTAAATGATCCCCTGATACTGGAAAAAAGAAAATAAAAACACCAAGTATGGTATGCGATTATAGCAGGATGACATAATGTTCCTCTTTTCCAGTATCATGGGATCTTTATCTACTTAATTAGTCCTACTAAATCAATCTATTCGTCATTATCCCTTTTCATACAATGATTATAACGGATAGGGCTTCTCTATGACATCTGTAGATAGGTCTACTTGGTGGATACGCAATGCCATTTCTCCCTACATAATGTACCATGGGGTTTATGACCCTACCATAATTCTTTACATATTTTCAATCCTTTCCTAGATGTTGTACACGCTATTAGGAATCCTTACTATGACGTAATAGATGATGTACACGCTATTAGGAATCCTTACTATGATGAACGCGCTAATAGGAATCCTTACTATGACGTAATAGATGACGTACACGCTAATAGGAATCCTTACTATGACGTAATAGATGATGTACACGCTATTAGGAATCCTTACTATGACGTAATAGATGATGTACACGGTAAAAGGAAGCCTTACTATGACGTAATAGATGATGTACACGGTAATAGGAAACCTTACTATGACGTAATAGATGATGAACGCGCTAATAGGAATCCTTACTATGACGTAATAGATGATGTACACGCTATTAGGAATCCTTACTATGACGTAATAGATGATGTACACGCTATTAGGAATCCTTACTATAACGTAATAGATGATGTACACGCTATTAGGAATCCTTACTATGACGTAATAGATGATGTACACGCTATTAAGAATCCTTACTATGACGTAATAGCTGATGTACACGCTATTAGGAATCCTTACTATGACGTAATAGCTGATGTACACGCTAATAGGAATCCTTACTATGACGTATTAGATGATGTACACGGTAATAGGAATCCTTACTATGAAGTAATAGATGATGTACACGGTAATAGGAATCCTTACTATGACGTAATAGATGATGTACACGATAACTGGATGATAAAGGAAAACACAACAAAACAAAAGGGCACCACGCGATTATTGTAACTACTTTTAAACAATATTTAAAAATTCTAAAAATATTTGTCATCTTCAAACTCGGCTTTAAATTTAATTAAATATTTTAAAACTCCATTCTGTCTGTTTTTAAACGTATACGCCCATTCAAGTATACTTGAATACAATTTGAAACTTATTTAAACTAACTTTCTCTTCTGTGTGTGGGAATCACTATTAACGACCATGGTATCGTTGCTAATAATAATAATGGTCTAGAAAATACGTATAATTATGACGTTCGCGCTATCTTCTATACGTAGATGGCACCCAAAGAAGAAGAATTGCTAGCAATAAATTTTCAATATGTTTCAGCTGTGCGACTTATTTAGAGTAACTAAGTACCAATTAAATTTTATAACTAAGCAGGAGTAAATAGGTCACAGACACAGGTAGGCAACCAGCTGGGGACAGTTAGTTAAACCAGTCTTTCTTTCCAGTTATTAGGGTCTTGTTACTATGAAGGTGGCTTTTATTATTTCCTAAAGGAATAATAGAAACAAAATAACTTCTCAGTAAATATATATCGCCTGCCAACAGTAAAACATAAACCTAAATTGTTACTTCAGCTAGTAATTAGACATCAGTTGGAAAAAAATCGAATTACAGTATAACAGCTGGGATCTATTTTAACTCTATGGCAGTTTTCCACGGAATATTTTGTGTTATGAACGACATGGAAATTTATTTTGTGGTGGCACAAAATAAATAATGTTTGTTAGCCTACTGGTTTTTCAAAATATTTTCAATTTATGAAGAAAGTGTTAAACTTAAAGTAAGATTTTATTCAACAGAACCGATTTAAAAGTTTGCAATTTTAATGTTTAAAAATTCACCATAAAAACCTAAAGATACATTTACTCGGTTAGAACAAGCTTACTGATTTTTCTGCTTGGCGCGCTTTAATCACTGATGCAGATGTTGTGTTTCCCACATTTTCCGAACCTCAAATACCAAGGCTCTTGATATTTGTACAACTTTATAGAGAATAAATAGGTAGTCTTTTTAAATACAATTAACCCTGTCTTTAAAGAAAATGTTTGCATTTTATGAACAATGTTAGAACACAATTAACGGGGAATACCCAACAACAGTTGCTCCTTTAGGGTAAAGAAACTCCGCTTAATGGCGTCAGTCGGCACACACCTAAAGTAAATAATAGCTAGCATTCCTTTCATTTTGTTCACCAATCTGACAATAAGATCTATCTAGGACTAAGTTCTATATTGCGAGAAAATTCGCGTATCAGCGTTTGTTAAGTCTCCCTTGCTTCTCGTGGTCACACGTATAACATTGGTTCTGTAGTTTTACACTTGTGCAGTTTGCACTTGAAGAAAGTTGGAAACCTATATATATATATATATATATATATATATATATATATATATATATATATATATATATATATATTGGATTGACGTCAATGACCGTGGCTTCATTCCTCTATATATAGGAGCAGAGTTATCTGCGCTCTTCAACTGTTGTTGGATTCATCTCGTCAATGCTAGATGAGATTCTAGCGAAACGTCGGAACTGCGATTTTATGCACTGCAGGATGAACGGATAATAACTATTCATCATATTTTTCCATCCGCAAAGGAATACGTATCAGTATATATATATATATATATATATATATATATATATATATATATATATATACACACAGGTCGCAGCTTTAAACAAAGAGTCGAAGAACACAAACAGAAAACCAACTCAAAATTTTACAACCACATAAAGGATACAGGACACAAATACACAGACATTTACCATAACCTAGAAATCCTACACATCAACAAAAAAGGACCTCATCTCAACACCCTAGAAAAATATGAAATTTACTGACACACAAAAACACAAAGTACAAACATATTAAACGAACAAACACAATGCAAATCACACATACTCTTCGATACTATCGAAAACCTACCTTTAAAACCCAACATCTCCAAGCAGAAGACACAGATGAAGATCGGCACATAGTGATCGAAAACGTTCTGTCTCAGTAAGTTTTAACAAATTTACTAAATTTAAAGTTCGTATAGTCATAAACTATTGTTTAAGTGATTAATAAGGTTCACCGAACGTAATGGACTATAAAATTCAAGAATATATATATATATATATATATATATATATATATATATATATATATATGGTTATTTATTTTATCTTTTACTTTTGTTTACCATAATTATTTATTTTAATAAATACATAATAAATATAAGCATTTCTAACTAGGTAATATAAATAACACAGTGTTAGGTGACAAATTCTACTATAATTTGTTTACAAATCAACTTCAAAATAATTCAAAGACAGACTTTCTTTACACAATAGTTATCTAACTGAACTCAAGTCTTCATTAATGTTTAGTAATAATAATACAATTTTTAATTATTTGTACTCTGGGTCGTTTAAAAGGTTACTGTAATCTGGATGATCCACAAATGACAATTTAATAATGTGTTATTGATAAAACTAATTTATACTCTGAATATTTAAATTTTGAAAAACTGTCTTGTGGGTTGGCTGAAATGTTACTTATTTAATACAATAAAATAATGTTTTTAATTTATATCTGTCCCTCACGAAACGTGCGTAGTTATCTTTGACTTCTTTACGGTTGGGATGATGGTAATCTTGGACACTCTCGCTGTACCTCGAACATTGGTCGCGCGTTTCTCGATTCGCTTCTCTGCACTACCTTTTTACACACTTCACGATTCTCTTAGTAACTTTTTTTGTTATTCTAAATTTTCCCTTTCAGTGATAATTTTATCCCTTTGTTACTCGCTTGTCCTACCGCCGTCGATTTCCGGACCGTTCCTGTCGTTCTTGCGTCCTATTCCCCCATCTGGCAATTTTCAACCAATAACAAAACACTTTTTCAGTACAACAAATACCATCTCAGCTGTAATCTCTAGTTTCAAAATTGTATCGTTACTTGAAGGTTAACTCATAGTTTTTGCAAACCTAATATCATTACCCAAACCTATCTCTAACGGTATTTTAGCAACACTTTAGCGCCTTGTTTCTTTCAAAGCACAATAAAATTATTTAGTGATTCTATGTTGTAGGTATGTGTCATGTTTATGAAAGTATATCAATTAGCTGTATATATCTTAGAGTCGAAATGTCGACATTTTCAAAAAGGTAATTTAGGTTCATATTTTGAAAAATAACTGAGCATGATATTAAGTTTGATAACAGTTAGGATGGCAAAAGAAGAGTAGAGCATACAGCCTTGTAAATTAATTTATACATTTAAACGTAAAAACCCTAATAAACAACAATAAAATAACCCCAGAAAATTACTTCAAGTGTGCGACATAGTGTTGTTAGCAAGTAGCCTCTCAGATAATGATGAAACGGTTAAGTATAATTGATGAACCACTCTCTATAAATGAAAAGCTAGAGTAGAATAAGTATGGCAGAGGAGATTCCACAAGTACTGGGTAAATCTATTGAGGTACTCTAAGATAGAGCTCTCCAATGAGGTCTCTTTTATTGTAACTCTCAGAGCAACAATGTCAAAAGTCAAGATTACCACTATGACTGCCATCTGTTATAGGATGCGAATATTACAGTATTATAATTAATAATTACAGAGCAAAAACTGTTGATTTCATATTGTGTTTTTTTTGAAGACTATTATAGGTGGATGGGCATAAATATGTAATTTTACGTCAGTATAATTTCCTGGCGATTAGGCTATGAGTCACCTCCAAATTAATTAAATTATAACATATGATTTCATGCAACAGCTGATTTTATGTTATAGGTTACGTTGTAGAACAAATATTTTAACACGGAGGTTATGTTACAGTATTTATTGAAGGTTGTTGAGCTAAAACGTTATTATTAAATAGTTTTGATCAGTTGATAAATATATTAATTTAATTGAATTTTGATAAATCTAAATACAAATAATATAACAATAATAATAATTTATGTAATTTTATTATAATTTTTGAAATGAAAACACCATTAGACGCGTCTGATAACAAATGTATTGAACACGCATAACCAGATTAATGCATTATTAATCTGATATATACGTATATATATATATATATATATATATATATATATATATATATATATATATATATATATCACACACACACACACACACACACACACACACACACACACACACACACACACACACACACACACACACACACACACACTCACACAGACATATGTATGACCTACGCCACACACACACACACACACACACACACACACACACACACACACACACACACACACACACACACACACACACACACACACACACACAAACATAAATACACACACACACACAAACACACATATGTATATGTGTATATATATATATATATATATATATATATATATATATATATATATATATATATATATATATATATATATGAGTAATGGTATAAGTATGGTAATGCTAGAAATGGTAATAATCTTTAATATCATTATAAAAAAATTACATGTTTTTATCAATTCAAAATTTCTGTGGACGTTATACGGCTATACAAATTTTCACTTTTGTCGGCACTCCACCTTTGCCACAACCTAATTTCTATATTTTAAAATGTTTTGTTGTCTTTAAATTATTTGTTGTTTTTTTAAAAATTTTGAAGTAGAATGGTGTCTCTAAAATGGATTCAGAATATAAATCCAGGAATGTCACATTGGATATTCTTTAAACACTCAACATTTTTAAAATGCGTAAGTAGTGTCCACTCAAATTAAAATATTGTAATGAAAAAGCCTCTGCATTGTGTAATTGTCCACAGAAAAAGAGATTAAAAGGGATGTTTAGAAGAAAGACAATTCACTAAAGGTCTTAAGTTTAGACAGCAGTATACAACGCATAAACGAAAGGAAAAACTAATCAGAATTAAAGTGCGAAATTCCTCACAAAAGCAATTAAATTAAAACTGCAATCCCATTCGGATTCATTTGTTCATAAAATTGAAATTAATTCTAACGCAGGTTTGATTAAACTTTATGAAGGGGTGCAAAACATGCGATATTTCTTCTCAAGTACAATAGTTGGTAATTAGGTATAATTAAGGGCGCTCTACTTTAGCGTAATTGGAAGATCCAGATTTTAGCCCTGTTTAGGGCAATTTAAATGCAAGCTAAAAACTTCTTTATGTAATGGTGTAAAGCTAAGGGGCTGTCGCTGTAAAAAGGAGGGCGGAACATAAAGACTGTGTCCTGTTTTCACCCGTCAAGTTGCTCCAAACGGGTTTTGTAAAATACGTTTTTTGTTTAAAATATGTAACAGTTTGGATAATAGTATCATTACAATGTAAACTGTACTTTCACTGGTTAAATTACAGGCATCGTGACAGCTAGGCTACAATTTGCATACTTCATCCGGAAAGGTAGCACGTCGTTACTTTAAAATTAGAAATATTTATGAAACACACACACACACACACACACACACACGCACTCACGCACACACACACACACACACACACACACACACACACACACACACACACACACACACATATAAACACACTATAAGTGCGAGCTTTTACTTCATACCTTACTAAGTTTGAAAAATGTATAAATACTTGTTTCATAAAATTCAAGTTGTTGTCTTTAACGATTGTTCTCAACTTACATAGATCATTCAGAATTAAATAATTTCATTCAAATTGCAAAATATACAAAAAGGTAACAATTTGTTTTCAACCAGAAAGTCTAAACTAATTAAAAATGTGATTTCAAGCATTTTTGAGAGAATTTGAGATTAAAATTATCACATTTTGATTAATTTTTGAATCCAGATTTTGTTTTCATAACCCCAAAGATCGGTGAAAGCACAAAGTTTAAACAGTAAAATCTTTGCAAGCAATAGGCCTATGTTAAGGCAACACAATTTTACAAAACAATACGTTTACGTAACAAAATCTAGTGAATATTTAAATATGTTTTAGGAACGAGATCTTATTAAACAATACGTTTAGGTAATTAAATCTAGTTAATATATAGAAATATGTTAAAGTAACGAGATTATTAAAGACTAAGTTCAAGTAATAAAATCTACTAGAGATAAAATATGTTAGGCAACACAATCTTACATACAAATACGATCTTGCAGAACAATATTTTTATCAAATTTCATCTTTCAAAGCAATATGTTTAAGTAAATCAATATTAAAAAAAACAATAAATTTAAGTAACAAAATCTGGCAAAGCATTACGTTTAATCATTGGTATATTGGAAAACCAAACGTTTTCCCACAATTATCAGGTAATTTTAAATTACGATCTAAGATCTTTAAAGTAAACATTGAAAATATTCATTTTGAAAATATTATATATATTATTATATATATCACTTACACTAATGTACTTGAACAAGAAAGTACATCTTATATAGTTAATTTGCGAGTCGACTTTCGAAAACTATTAATTACGTATTCTCATTTCCGAGCTTATTTTGAGACTGCTAATTTGACAATGAGAGTACACGTAATGCGACTGTTAATAGTTCTCGAAAGTCGCTCTCGTAAGATTCTTATTTAAATACATTAAATATATATATATATATATATATATATATATATATATATATATATATATATATATTAAATATGGTGATATATTTTCTTGTAATATAGTTAATAAATTAAAAATATTTCAAAAACAAGAATACTTTTAATGAATATATATTTATTCAAAGCTTTTCGCCTATAAAATAGTACCAGCATCTTCAGGAAAATAATTATCTTCAGTGATAATTATTTTCCTGAAGATGCTGGTACTATTTTATCGGCGAAAAGCTTTGAATAAATATATATTCATTAAAAGTATTCTTGTTTTTGAAATATTTTTAATTTATTATATATATATATATATATTAGCTCAATCCACTCTTTTTGCAGTTTAGTGAGCGATTTCACTATGTTTATACTGATAATCTCGGGCAGAAGAAAAACTAGTTGAAAGGAGCCAAGGGGATATCAGAAAATTAGGTGTATAGTTAGCGCTAGAAATTAAGAAAGAGAATACGAAGGAAATAGTTGGAGTGAGTCGATAAGAAGAGGAAGAAATATAAGAAGCATAAATGATGAGGGAGAAAGAAAATTTATAAGGTATAGACAAAGGTTGTAGTGAAGAGAAGAAGAGATAGGAAACGAAGAGGAAGGAAAATGTATGAAAATCTAAGGTAAATATATCCGGCTGCTTTTCAAAACTTTCACGTTTGAATATAACAAATTAACTGCTTGCCGAACGTATAAGAAAATTTACGAAAAATGTACATAGCCAAAGAATGTTAATTTTTACTTTTCAATAAGTACAAAAAAGTAATTTTCATTATGATGTTTCAATCGCACTAAGTATAATGTTAAAATAAAACTATTTTCCATAAGTTTTTCTAAATTTGTAAGTTCAGCAGACTTAAATTTATAAAGTACACAAAAAAATACACAAAAAAAGAAAAGTAATGACATTTTCACAACACAAACCTTAAAATCATTTTTAGATTTTATGTTCATTCTAAGGCACATTGTATTTTCATACAACATAACCGTGAAAATAATATTTACTTAGGCGTAACAAAACATTAAAACCTTTACTCAGCGTCTGCTTCATGTAGACTGATTATACTGGTTAGTAAAGACGTCTTTGCCAGTATAATGCATATGCAAAAGTGGGACGATCAGGCGCGTGTTCACGCCATGCTTCTGGTTGTCCCCGTTTTTGCACACTTTAAAGGAAAGAGATGCAAAACAGAAACGCAACTCCCGTAATTCTCTTGCAAGTCTGTACCTAAGAAGCGTAAATGATTTTTATATAAAAAAACAAAACCGCTTTGCCGTTACCAAGCAACGAAAGAAAGGCACGATTTTAATACTACTTTAGAGGATGCTTTAACTTAGCAATGCGTTCTATAAATGAGCTTCTGCAAAGGTATATTTATTTATGTACAAAATAACTACTTCAGAGATTGGGTTTTGTGTTTAAATAGAAGCTGGGAGGCGTTCTTTAGAAATCTTATCTTTACCCTATATTTCTTTGTTTTGGTATTCAGTTGTATTTCAATGAATAATATTTGACGAAGAATAACCTTGATTAGAGTTATTGGAAGGTAATTTATTTTCACTGTTTCTTCATTTCTTTTTACGATTCTCAAAGAAATGTTTCGAAAACAAAGCACTATAAAAATTGTGATATTTTGTAAATATTTTATTCATGTTGGAATTTGGAATCCAATTAATTACATATATATAATAACATAAATTTAATATTTATAATTTATTATATAATAGTAATATATTATAATTTATTTTATTGTTATACTTATTTTAATTGCATATTTATAATAGGTAGTAACTTTCTATCTACTATAAACCCAATCTTAACAAAATATTTTCTACTAGAAACATTTCTGCATAGAGCAATATCTTATTACTAACATATTTTCTACTTGCTGAAAATCATGCTTACTCATCCATTCTGCATAACATGTTTTGTACTATCCTTTCAGTAAACATACACAGCCGAGTAACAATTACACCCATTTCCATTAAGTAGACCATATCATGTCTCATCCTTATCTTACAAATCCCAAAAATCTTCGTACATGGGAGATGGAATGCTAGTAATATTCACGGGACTGGGACAAGTAACTATCTTGGGACTGGGACTAGCAACCTCCTTGGGTAACAATAGTAAGAAAGCAAACTTCAGGGTTGCGGAGGTCCTTCTCTTATATTCGATGTATAGGCCTATTTATGTATGCCTCAAAATTAACTTATATCTTATTCTAAAATCTAAAAGTTTTAGTATTCTCTATTATCCTTAAAAGAAACAAATTATCAGTCTCCATTCTTACGGTTAT